>OX421454.1:6893505-6931005 GCA_949126865.1 Montipora capitata | reverse complement strand
ACGAGTTGTCATAACGCACGAGTAATCTATTCGCATGCGGTAGGTTCATAACACAAAGGAAATGATTACAAAAGTAATTCCAATGAGTAATCAATTACTATGGGATTGTTTCCGATTCCTGCATGAGTGCTTTCAATTGTTTCAATAACAATGGAATTAAATGGGCTGACGTGACAGTTTGCCCATGCGCAGAGACGTGAAACTCTCCCTTTAAGCTCCCTATTAGGGACCTTTAGATTCTTTTTTGCTAAAATACGAAGGAAATTTATAACCCGTACGCTTAATCTTACCCTTTGTTAGCAGTATAGGTTGCTCCGTTATTCTTATTGCTGATAACTGAGCCTTTTTGCTCATCAAAAAAAGCCAAAACTGCTACCGTGTTGTTGACTTGTTTTGATTCGACGACATTTTTGCAAAACCTCGTACTAAAATGACGACGGCATCATGTTTTTCCCCGCCAAAATGACGCTGTTTTGCGCGCGCTCACTGTTGCCTTATGAGAAAATCTCGTACTCGTAGTCGTTCTCGTACTAAAATCTAAAGCTCTATTGTTTTGCTGACGACGGCCAAGGAAATGGACAAAAGTGAAAAACGCGCATGCAGGGCGTGCAAAGGTATTGTTTTTGCCTCTAAATATGCAAATTTGTGACCCTCTTGTTGCCGTCGCTGTTGTCGTTGCTTAAACCTGGTTTACGCTGCGACATAAGCATAAGCATAACGGCGTTCACACATGTTGCATAAGCATAAGAGAAGAGACACAGGCAATCGCACTTAGCTACAGAAAAAAAACTCGCTGGAAGACAGTACATTCAGACGTCCTCTTAGGGAGTATCAACTTGAATATCCGTGGGCATAAAAAAACAGCTGACACCTTGGTCTCATGCTTATGTTTATGTTGCACCCGGTTTACACAGTTCTAAATGTGACATAAGCATAAGCATAAGAAAAGGGAAACGATTCCTTTTTCTCATGCTTATTGTCACTACCGGTCACAGAGCTTTTGCATAAGCTTATGTTTGTGGTTATGCCAGAGACCCATAAGGGTTGAAACGTGTAACGGCCCCTTGTGTGCTGGGAAACAAGCTTCTGAATATTCAATTTGCTAAGTACCATATTTGGAACAACAAGAGCGAGGGGTTTCCAAATATGGTACTTAGCACTGAAACATTCAACCAATCAGTTCGCACTGAACATTCGGAAGCTGTGAACGCGCGTTACACGTTTCAACTCTTACGGGTTTCTGATTATGTTTATGTCACAGTGTAAACCAGGCTTTAAGCTCCCTATTTTGAAGTGACGTTGTAGCCGATGTTGCCGTTGCCTTTCCTAAAACTCCCTAATAGGGACCTTAAGCAAGGACGACGACGACGGGGATATTCCACGTCATTCCGCTTGAAAAAGGTGTAAAACCTAGGAATGGGGAAGGGGGGGGGGGGAGAACCTCGTTCCAGTGGGAAGGGGTGGGGGAAAGGTCACTTTTTTTCTGGAGAGTGTAAGGCCTTCCCTAAAAGAGCGAGAGAGTTGCTAAACCTACCACTTTTTCTCTTACCGAAATTAATATCCTTTTTAATTGCGTTTTATCGTGAAATGTCACTTTTAACAGATCACTCGTTGCAGGTCATCGTTGTACCTTTTTGAAGATAACCCAAAACCCTAACAACCCTTGGCCTAAAACCAACTTTAGACCTAGAGTTAGCCAAATAGCGGGTGTTAAACATATTTGAAGGATTTCGCAATAAAATATGCTTTTTTGTACAGTTTAATCATTTATTATGTAAAACCCAACGATTTTATGTTGCCGTGCGTCTGTTCAGAAATTCAAAACTTTTTTTTGTTCTTACCACATTAATTGACGTCATCTGTGATCTATAACTGAACATACACACGGCAATATGGAATCCATTTGTTAACGAGAACACAATTCTAAACAACTTTAAAATACCTGCGTTTATTGACGTTCACACGTCTCCTAAAAATTAAAACCTTTTCTCTACAATTGTACTGCCTAAGACTTCTTGTAATTGTTAAAAGAGTGAGTTCCGTTTCGGATTAGCCTTAGCTAAGGTCCGTGAAAGAGTCTTGTATATTTACAATAGTAATCCTTTGTGATAAGTCCATTCGGCGTTTAAGGGACCTTACGCCCTGTAATAAAAAAAAAGCTTCCTACATACGACTAAATGTTTCATATCACTTCGATTACCTAACAAAATTCTACAACGTTTTTTCTTTAGTTCTTAAGTGCAGCTGACCAAATTGTTCTTAATGGTTAAAATAAATCCATTTGTCTTCGCTAAAAATTACAATTTCTCCTCGAAATTTCACATTTTATGGGTCCTAAAATTGTGACAAGTTAACAAAAATTAACAGCCATTTTCCCCACATCTGCGCTACTTCGAAGCAAGGGTCCTATCCATGTCCCTAATTCCTGTTTTCACATAATACATGTATTGCAACTATCCGAGGAGCACTAAAAACCTGCCTCTTAAAGAGATTAATCAATTTAAATAAATCAATGAAAACGAAATTTAGATGCTGACTCACTTTGGATTATTTGAAAGGGAAATTTATCATCAAAGTCAAGTGTGAGGACGAAATTATTAAAGTTTCTTTTGAAAAACAGAAGAGTTAAGGTTGTCTTTTATTTTATGCGTTCAAGTCCTCCATATTTGCGTACAGTTCATTGTCGTAAATATGCATGTTTAGCAGCCTCTGCAAAAAAAAAACAAAAAAAAAAAAAAAAAACACACACATTGAAAGATGCTTTTTTTTTCGATTTAGTTTGCAAAATTACACGACAAAAGATCTCCTCCCCCCCCCCCCCTCCCTCTTTGTTCAAAACAAGAAGTTATACGTCCCATACATCTCTCACACCTTTCTGCCACCTGATCGAACCACTTATATGACGTCAAGGTGACCATACTGCTATTCCGTCAGACAGAGAAACTGCAGCCATTTTGTGGTCCCGAGTGACCATAAAAACACCATTTTTTTCGATTCGGTTCACCCTTTTTGTTTAATTAAGCAAAGCAACATAGCTGTCGGTCCAGTGAGTGAAAATGCTTCGTTATGACTCGTCCGGTTTGTTTTCACAATTTTGTGATGCATCGACCAAAGTGCTTTTGTCACTGACGTATTTAACTCACTTGAAATTACGCAGCAAAAACGAGCACTGAAGTATCATCCACGCTCTAAGCTCCTGTAAGGTCTACACGTTCAAATTAAAGGACCACTTTTAGTGCCTTCAGTTGATACTGGGTCATGCCTCTGAGGCTATTACGTAAAAAAAGTCACAGCTTGGCGATATTTTCTTTGTCTCATAATTCTTATGGAGAAGTTTAATACAAAATAAATCTTGATAAATGTCCATAAAGCCTCTGAATCAATTCATAGGACATATAGAAGTTGGCTATTGGCTTGCATTAAAATTTTATAAAGAATCTGACCTTGTGCTGGGTTTCCATTCCTTTTAGCTGTTGTGTTAAATCAGCAAATGACGGTCTTGCTTCAGGTTCATTTTGCCAGCAATTCATCATGATTTGATACCTTGGGAATAATTTCATTACACTGTTACCTTACTGTGTCCTAAAATAAGTCGTATTGAATCAAATTTTATTTATCAAGCTAACTGAAGGCTTTGAATGCAAATGTCAAGGGTATCCAAGTGTGAGATTGGAATACGTAATTTTACAATATTATTTTGGGTCATCCTTGTCGTTTGAGGCAAAATAATGACCTTGACTTTGCCTGGTGTTGGCGTCGCAAAGTGGTGCCTGGCGCAAAAGCATGTTGGCGCAAAAGCATGACTCTATTACTTTGTCATTACAATAGTGCATAGTTATATTTCAAGCAAAGGACACGGTCAAAGTACTTGGTCAACGCGACCATAGAATAAAGTGACTCTCGATACACGTCCAATACAAATGCATAATGAAGAAAATGTTACTTTGCATACATATCATAATGTGACACTTGGTGTCTACTTAATCCTATTAAGAACTTCATGTATTACTCTATAGTTACGGTTCTGGGGTAAGGTCTTGCAGCTTTTTCAAATGAAAGAAGTGTGCTAAAAGGTATTTCGCAGTTGGCGATCGATTATTTTTCCACATTAAACTTTTTTGTGTGACGTTGCCGTTGAAATAAATGACGTAAAAGTAAAGGATAAACAAAGCAGAGTGTAAAAACAAACAGAAAGGCATTTTTCTTACAAGTCATTGTCAACGTGTTGTGGTTTTGGCATTCTGTAACCTTGCTGAAGCAAATTTGCAATTTTCTTGCCATCCATCCGTGGATATGGAGAACCACCTAGAAAGAAAAATAAAGAAGGAAATGTTCACCCGCACCCACCATCCCTGTTAACTTCCCATCCACTGCTAACCATGACGACAAAACGCATTTATGACTTAGATTAGGATACCATTGAATCCAAATTCCCTACTCAGTCTGTGTAAGGGAAATATTCTAGTTAATTAATATATTTTTTAATCAGCTGGCTTAAGGCTAATCCTTCTTTGTCTAAGTCGATTCTCAGAGCGAATCTACCAAGCAAATCTGAATACCTATCCTCAAGAGGGCACTTGACACTCAATTTTGACACCCAACACGAAGTGTCCCTGCCTTTGCTACCTATTTCTAACAATGGGGTAAGGGTAAAGGTTAGAATTATTTTAGTTCCGGGTAAATGCAACAGTTAATCGTTCCCTGAGGAGCAGCATTTGGGTGACACTTTGATTGTTTGTATTCCGAGACACGATTGATGTTATAATAATATCTGATCTGCTCAACGAGGTCGGACCGAAGGACCTGTGCTGCCGGCTAGGCGCTCGGCCCTTGAACACGACCCATGTATGACCTCGGAGCACAGCACCACAGCCTGATGGAATAGGCCGGGAGTCGATTTTGAGGAGGGAGCAAAACCGGAGTACCCGGAGAAAAACCCTCGGAGTCAGATTGAGATCGACTGAAACTCAGCCCACAAACGACCCAAGGCCAGAGTTGAACCCGGGTCACAGAGGTGGGAGGCACAGTTGATGACCACTAAACCACCCTGACTCCCCCAAAGTCATGGTAAAAGAGCAAGGAGACACTTCGTGACGCTTATTGAAATCCGCGTGCCTCTAATTAGGTACAGTACTGGACATATCAAGTAAGCCATTTCCAAGATGCAACTTCAAATCCAAAATCAGAATTTTACAATACTTGAAGATATGATCTCGAAGAGGGTAAAGAAGCAAACTATTGCATGCACAGATTCTTACCTACGGTAAAGATTTCATAAAGAACAACTCCATAACTCCATCTGTTAAAGAATGAAATCACCACAGACTATCATTTTGTTGATTCAAATTTAAGGTCATGCATGGTCGAATGGTAGGTCAACTCGATTTTAGACGAAACATCGCCTCTCAACCTTGAAGCGAATACGAGTAAGTCTACTTACACGTCACTCTTTGTGGTGTATTTTCCATACAGCAGCGATTCATATGCTGTCCACTTAACCGGCAACCGACCCTGGCAGTTGAAGATAACAAACAGAATGGATTATACTTAATCGTTTTATGGTTACGACTTGGAACAAAAAACACGTCATCTGACGCTTTTGTACCCTTTGAAGGTGAACACTTATCACGTTGTAAGCTCGAGCTTCCTATACTTTTATGTTCTAGTTTAAAACGTTTTGTTACCCTTGTCTTTCTTTCATAAATGTTTTCCTGTTGCACATCTCTAGCCATTCCAAAGTCTGTTACTTTGCATGTTTCTGTTTCTCCAACCAGCACATTACGAGCAGCAAGATCTCGGTGTATGATCTGAAGTGCAGTATTTTTCACATTTTTGGTTAGTTGCAATAAATTTGACAGTAAAAAAGACATTGAGTGGTCGCGGGAATAGCCGTTTCATTGAACAACGTTAATGACATTTGCAATGACACAAGCAATGGCAAGTATCAGTGTCACTGGAGAAGTGGCAGTGGCGATCCCGGATCCAGTGATAATGGCAATAACAGGTACATGCAGGTGTGAAGACAGCAGCAACGATAATAGAATTAACAATGGCATTGCCAATATGCAATGGCAACATAATATGGCAATGCCAATTGTTGATAACAGATGCTTATGTTGCTATTAATAAGGCTTATACTAATGACTCCATAAACAAGACTAATATCATATCATAGATATCATATCATATCTTTCTTTACAGTTGCATTTTCGGAGTATCTTGGTGTAACTAGTATGTCCAAGCATTTACCCTCCCAACCATGATATACCACAGAGGACAGAACCACAACACCGGGAATTCCGTGTCCTGCTCGTTCTGATTAGTGTGTGGGTTCTTTTAAGTCCCACAGGGTTATAAACATTGAAGAGTTGAGAGACAGGTAAGGTAAAAGCAAGTTCTGCTACGAGCCTAGAAGGCCCATCAGACCGGCGCCAGCTTATCTCCGCTTTTTGTAGCATGAAACAACTAGGAGTATTTCTACTCTCCCCCCCCCCCCCCCCCCCACCCCTGGATGGAATGCCAGTCCATCGCAGTATCGCAGCATCGGAGTATCTTGGTGTAACTAGTATCTCCAAGCATTTACCCTCCCAACCATGATATACCACAGAGGACAGAACCACAACACCGGGAATTCCGTGTCCCGCTCTTTCTGAATAGTGTGTGGGTTCTTTTAAGTCCCACAGGGTTATAAACATTGAAGAGTTGTGAGACAGGTAAGATAAAAGCAAGTTCTGCTACGAGCCTAGAAGGCCCATTAGACCGGCGCCAGCTTATCTCCGCTTTCTGTAGCATGAAACAACTAGGAGTATTTCTACTCCCCCCCTCCTTCCTGGATGGGATGCCAGTCCATTGCATTAACTTCGCCGGTACTCATTTATACACCTGAGTGGAGAGAGGCACCGTGAAAGTAAAGTGTCTTGCCCAAGAACACAACCCAATGTCCCCGGCCGGGACCCCAACCCGGACTACTCGATCCGGAGTAGAGCGCACTAACCATGGGGTTCTTTTACGTCCTATAGGGTTGTAAACATTGAAGAGTTGTGAGACAGGACCTACGGTTTATCGTCCTAATCTGAGAATACTAGATAGTTAAACCATTTTCAGATGTCATCAGAAAGGTAGCACTTTCTCCTCGGTTAATCAAAGACCCCGAGTGTTGGTATGGCCAGAGGTTTGATCCCGCAACCACCTCCCCCACAGTACCTTGGAGCTAAACCAGCTGAACCAACTGGTCGGCGGTATACTAATTATATGCTATACAAACTGCTAATTTAGTTTGCTGTATTAACTGCTGAAAGCCATTACACTCATAGTTACCTTTCTTAAAGATAAGTAACTCATCCCATCAGCGATTTGCCATGCAAATTTCATCAGTTGTTGTGACGTCAGACTGGTTTGGGGTTTGATATCAGGGTCTTTGTAGTAAGTGTCATTCAATCCTCGGCTCTTTCTCAGGTAACCCAACAGATCACCATAAGGGACATACTCAATCAGCACCAATAGGGGGTCTACAAGAAATATTATGACTTTTATTCAGCAGGCACTAACTCTAGCGGTCCGTTTGTTTGTCCACGTTCAGTTCTCTCATCTCCTCTCCTTTATGTTTGACTAGGTATGTGATTCCGTGATGTCACGTTGCTTACGAGTATTTTAATTTCACGAAGATTTGACAAGTTTCACTGAACAAACCAGAAGAAAATTCAACTATTTCTTTGAGTCTTCATTCGAAATCCAAAAATAAAACAATTGTCTACGGTCATTTCAGTGTCTTCTTTATACCAAGGGTTAGCTTTGCTCAGAAAAGGCGAAAAGGGGTTCACGTTACGATTGGAACTATATGCGATATCCAATTGTAATGCTGAGACTAAATTAAGGTGGGAACTGTTTTGGTTTGGAACAACTGAGCATTCATTGAGGAGAGTTTTGTTTTTTTTCTATTGCAGTAGCATCATTGTATAATCCATAGATGCATTTACCAGTTTCAGTGACGCATCCCAATAGTTTGATAACATGTGGATGAGGCTTGAGGGTCTTCATCAGCTCAAGTTCGGATTTCAAGTCTCTCTTGTCTAAAGCAGGAGCGTTTGCTAAATCAAATAAACATTAAAAAAAGACAAAGGTAAAATTTGCATTAATTGTACTACGTGTACTTGTCATCAAAGCTCATTCTTGTCTCTTCGTGCGTTCGAGGTCAAATTCAAGTAAATTATTGCCAAACACAAGGTGTAAGAAATAACAGAAAATTTCTCTCAAAGTACGCCGTAGCTACATTCGCGGATTACACATGTTTGTTCTCTACACAACGAAGGACTGACCGTTGGTTCCTATGTAAGAAAAAAGACTTTTACCTTTCAGCATTTTAACAGCCACAGTTGTTGTGCCAGAATGGAATGGAAGGTTCTTTGCCGTTCCCTTGGCAACCTGGCCAAAAGCACCTTTACCAACGATTTTCTCCACTTTGACGTCTTCTCTTGTTACTTCCCATGACCGTGTTCTTATATTAAGGGGTGCATATTCAACATTCTGACCGGAGTTATTAGGGCCACTTGGTCCTACGTCATAATGGGTAGTCCCTTGTAAGGGCATGTCTGCAGGTTCAATGGGGATTCTTAACTGCTGATAAGAACTACTTGGTGGATCGTTAGTAGGACTAAGCTCTTCCATCGCAACTTCGTTCTGACAAAAAAAAAAAAAAAAAGGACGCACCCGGGTTAAGTTTCCTTGGTAACCGTTAGTATGCTTCATTATTCTTCAAAAATAAACTAACTGCAGGCAGTCGTAGCTCAGTTGGTTAATGCGCAGCTTTCAGAGCGAGAGGTCCCCGGCTCGATCCTCGGTGACTTCAAGGTCTGTTTCGACTTTCCTCTGATCCGTGTGGCTGTAGCTTTAAATGTCCTTAAAACGGAGCACTGACAGAGAAAGGGGAGTAAAGGGAGCACCGTCGGCTTCCATTGATACCAGTTTCGTGACCGAAGGAACTACCGACATTAAATAAAGTGACTTTTCCTTTACTTTGCATTTAAAAAAAGCAAAGACTCTATCATCACAGTTGCGAGCAATGTAAGCAGTTAGTTAAAGGACTCAGACCCATGGCAATGCGATTGCACTGGATTGCTTAACCATATTCGGGAAATTAAGCCATCTTGGAGCTGGTCAGCCTGACGAGCTAACGGTACCATATCCTGCAGGAGATGAATAAATAATTGGGAAATTTCTGAAACATATGTTTTCAGCAGCGCTTGCAATGACTCTTGGCGAGAATGATCGCTTAGAGCAATTACAATGACACTTCAAAATGTCCTTCAACTGTTACAATCAATAAGTAAAATAGATATAGGAAACGAGTACAGTCAACTCTCTCTTAACGGACACCTCTATAAGACGGACGCCTGGTGCTGGTCCCGGCCGTTTCTTAGTCATTTTACTATAACCAAACTCTCTATAAGACGGTCACCTCCATAAGACGGACAACGGACACTTTGAAATCGTCAACGGACACTTGTGAGGATCTGAATGTGACCGAAAATTACGATTTAGGGAAGACGAATTCTTGTACGTGACTATTTTTAACACCAGACGTTTAATTGACAGCTCTTATCTTGTTGACGTCTCCTGAAATTTGTTGCTTCACGTGTTAACCGCGGACTAACAGCTCCAGATATCGACAAGGAAGTTAGTGTTTTACAGGCAATAAGGTGGATCAATCAGGCCTGGGATGAGGTACCAGAAGAAATTGTTCAGAAGTGCTTCGAGAAATGTGGATTTTCCAGTGTGGTACAGAATAACGAGAGATCTGAGGAAGAAGAGGATCAAGAATACGCAGAGCTTGTACGACGAATTAGTTGAACAGCTGAAGAATACGTAACTGCTGACCAAGAGATTCCATCATGTGAGCCTCCTGTTCATATCACCCTCCCCAACTAGCGACAACGACTAAGGGATGAAGCCATCGATCTCTATCAAAAAGAATCCGAGGAACCTGCCAGCAAAGTTGTAGTGGTTGCAGAAAGTGACGAAGAAGGCCAAGTTGTGGACACTGAACCACCGGATCCAACCATCAAATCCCCTACAGAAGCTCTTAGACTAGTTGACGACCTAAAGGAATTCCTCGTATCAAAATTAAGCAGCGTTGGTCAGCGCTTTTAGTATTTTAAACTGTTGCACCTGAAACAATCCACGATCACAGATTTCTTTTCTTCTTAAGTGCATGTCCACCAAAGCCATGGCTGTTAGAAGCTATTAACTTAACTTGCTTTTACCAATTTTTTTTTTAATAGAAAAACTGACATATTTTTGAACACAGTACCGCGAAAGACAGTCCTAAGTCAAGGTGGTTATGTTCCCTTTTGCAGAATGTACTGTTTACTGTTTGTAATACAAGAGATTTTGTAAATGTTTTTGTTCCATTTTGTGGGTTTTCGTTCAAGTAAATAAGTTAAAACAAACTTTAAACAGACGCGTATTCACTGTGCACACAGGTTCAGCATTATTATCTTAAAATTCCTGGGGTCAACTCTCTATGAGCAGGACACCTCTCTAAGACGAACAGCTGAGGCGGGTCCCGATGGTGTGCGTCTCAGAGAGAATTGACTGTACATTAATTAACCTAGAACATCGAGGTTTTTCTACGTTGTGAAATAATCAACTCATGCTTTAACTTGCTGGAAATGGCAAAAAGTGTTTCAGCAATAGAAAAAAAACAGTATCAGTCTATTAAATCATTTTGCATTTTTGCTTTTAAAACTCACGTCGTAAATTCTTCTATCTTTCTCTTCTGCGACCTTGTATGGCCTAACGACACATCGAAGAGTACGCAAACATGTTAGTTCTTCAAATTTAGCCTGCGTTTCTTATTAATACTTCTTTCTTTTCCTTTTTTAAGTAATTGCCATGAAAGAAATGAAACATTATTTCGGACAGGCGAGTTCTTTTATGAGAAAACCAAAAAGAAAACGGGAGGGGGCCAAATAGGTGATTTTCAAGTTACGTCATCATCATTTATTGGGTGGGCGAGAACAAAAGGTCTTTCATGAGCTCCTTTTGGTTGTGCGTCACCATTTGACCATTGTACCATTGCGATCTCGCACCTGCAAAGATTCGTTGCAAACTTCTCGCAGAAGAAAGTCGTTTCGAAAACAGCTTTTGTTTTAAAGCAAGATTAATTCAAATATTTCCGATGATGGGAAATGTTCGTCAGTATCTTTTCTGCCATAGGGCAGTTGACAGTATACGCCTGCCGCTCCCCTTTAATTTTTTCCTTAACAAAGAAAACAGCTTTCCTCGATTTGTCAATTTTTTTTTCTTTTTACTCTAAACGTTTATACTTTTTTTAACGATTTGTGCCCTTGATGCAACACAGTGACTGATATAGTACTAAACGTTTACAGGAAACTGCAACTTTCCCCATAACGTTGAGGCAGACATCTTATATTTATGTTCAATGGACAAAAGAAAAAAAAAAAAAAAATATATATATATATATATATATATATATATATATATATCAAAATACCTACCTTTTCTTTCTGGCAATGCCTAACAAATGAAGATCAGATTTCCAATAAGTACAAAAGAATGGAGAACACAATCCTGGAAGACACATCAAATTATTCACCTAGCTTTCTGTGCTGCCAGGCTATGACCAGTATTAGAACAATGATGATTGCCACAAGAACTCCAATAATTACCAACAGAGTGCTGTCGCATGCGCATTGGAATTCTGTGAAGATAAATATGGAACAACATAATTAGTCCACAAAGCAAAAACGAAAAAAACATTATACTTCTAACAAGAGTTCCCAAACTTGGATAAAAGTGTTTCATGGAAGGGCAAAAGAGTGGGGTCTATGACACCCATTAGCCGAAGAATGTCCCAAGAGGATTATGTTGTTTGTGCAATAACAAATCGCAAGAACTGGAACGATATGGACTAATTGATAGTCTAGATGATTTCGAGGTTCGGCTAAAGGCACAACATCCTGTATGCGTACGTACCTATAGGGGAATCACTGTTTACATTTTTGCTTCGTTAACTGAGCATATTCTTTTCCTTTTGCTGCCAATTACCACTCTTATTCACTCTTAGAAATATAGTTAAACAGACCCATCCTTGCCACGTCCACGCATTCTTCAACCGAGCACAAACCTCTCCGACCTATCTTTCTCGGAAGGTATAATCTGGCTACGCTATCTCGCGGATGAAGAACATTGTATGTCACGGGTTAGATATTTCTCGTCTTTCTATCAAGCTCTTTCAACTGTCTCTTATTCCAGTCAATGAATACTGCAGAGTATATAAGGATGGACACTACCCACATATTAATTCCTTTTATCATATTACCACATTAAGTTTTCATTTCGGCAGTTTTCCCAAACGCCACATGCATTCTTTTGTCGGGCTGGTTTTCATTTCTTCGCACACAACCCTGTCAGATTCCATAATAGCCAAATAATTTTATAGCGGCTGCCTTCTTCATCGTATGACTTTATTTGTCTTTCCCCATGCAGGCAATATGATTCCATCAGATGTTGTTTATTTTTACTTTTCCTTTCCCGTAACGTGAGTTTTGCACAGTTGTCAATTTCAAAATCCATGCAGATATCTTCACTAAACAAAGATTCTGCAGGGGTTAGTGACTCAAGACCCTGGTCACGCTACTCTCCACTAGGAAATGAAAACGTTTGATGGTCATTCCTTCATACCTGTTGGTTGAGAGGTTCGTGGTGGGGTGGACGTGAAAGTGCTAGTCCCAGGTGAGAGAAGAGTCAAATGTCCAACTTGATAAGTACCAAAAGTGCCATCAGAAATGGCAGCTTCAAAATTTGAAATTCCCTCACTAGGCATCACGGCATTTTTAAAGTAAATCGTAAAGGATACAATTACACTGCCAGTCCTGAAAACAAAGAAGAAAAAAAAAGAATAAATCGCTGTCGAAATAACTAAAGTAGGTTCCATCTACCAACCTCAGTCCTGTCACTTCAGTCGTGACATAATTGTCGTCATTCTGGTATGCTTTATCCATCTAAAAAATGTAAAACCAAAACACTTGTTTAATAATAAGACAAATGGAGTGTTGACTCTTGAAAACAGGTGACCAGTATGATTCATTTGCTCACTTCATTCAACAACCATTGTTGTACTATTCTTCCATCTTAACCTTCTGAAATTGTGGCAATGCTTATAGAGGAATACCTCTTACTTCAGTTTTAGTTCTAGTTGTGATCAGAATCGTTAATAACTAATTATACACAAAAATTATAAGATTTCCAAAACAAACAGATGACTAAGAAAATGTTTGTTTAGCAATGGCTTAGTTTATTGAACATTTAGCATTGCAATCTCTTCACTTGGGGCGCTTTTGAACAAAGAATTCCTACCCCTTGAAAATAAAAATAAAAAACGATAGGAACTTCTTATCAAAGAAATTATGTACGCTTTGAATAAATAAATAAATAACTGATATTCTATCGCCCGTCAATTACTTTAGATTACATACGAGAGATTTTAAAAATGCACCTCTGACACAAATGAATCCACCAGTTGTTTTGAAACTTGGTTACTCAAATCTCTGTATTCTGACAAAAAGTCTTCCATTATCGTCAGGTCCGCATAAACTTGGTTTGCTAAAATGGGACGAGGCAAACATTTGATTCCCCCTTGATTCAAAATTCAAATCCTAGACCAACAGTTATGAATCTTTTCTCTGTTTAAAGCACTGTTTGGCACAACAACAACAATCTTTATTTACTACCTCAATACGAGCATACAGGTCTGACCCACAAATAGCTTCTCCGGCAGTAACTATTAGTTCTTAACTATTAATTGAAAAGCTTGATCTCCTGAACATGGAGCTAAGTTAAGTTATCTTAAAGTGTTCAAATAGCTCAAATGAAAGTTCGCTGGATCAAAGACTAGCAAAAAACCTGAACTGGCATTACAAATTTGCTAATGTATGAATAATATTGCACCGGCTAACAGTACAAGCCGGCTTTAAGAAAATGTGGTTCCTAATCGTAGGTGAAACCACACTGTTTGGACTCCAGTACTTCAAGTTACTTACTGAGGTGTCGATTGATGTCCGATGGATGGCTGAAAGCTCATTGAATCACTTTAATTAAGGTCACAATAGACAGTAGAGGAAATGTATGCAAGGGAACCATGTAATAGTCCATCCTATTGTATTCTTACTTCGTTATTAGCTCTTTTTCTGTTACCTGTGCGCAGATATTTGTATGTATGCACGTTGTCTCACCCTGGTCAGAGATTTTCTCTATCCTTGTGTGGGCCCAATTCCATTAGTAGGGCCAACGCTCACATGGTCTATATGGGTAGAAAACTAGCACTCCACATTACACTCTAATAGTTAATTCTGTTGAAATATAAGTGCTACACGGCCAACGTTTGCAAAAACGTAACCCTTCCTTGCGAATGAAGATAAGTTTGTGTATGTATGTCCACCACTTAAACAAACATGTATTGGCAACTTTATAGGTCATGTGGTGTACACAAATCTGGTCGTACAGAGTTTGACGCATAAGTATTCATCCTCAAGGTTTAATTTACCTTGGTAAATGATACGGTGAAGCACAATATTTGCAATGCATATCAAACAAATTATTTAAAGGCCTGAGTTAAAGTAATTAATGTTAATACAACCACTTACTTGGTTTTCCTGTAGAGGTAGGCGTAGCTGTGGTAGTTTCGTCTAGCAATAAATAAAGAACACCAGGAATCTCTCAGTGCCGGATAATGACATCAACACTTGTAACGAATTCTTTTCATAGTAAGTAAGCTGTACTGCATGACAATAATTGCGATTCGTGTTGCTTCGTAAGCTTACTGCTGCATGACGTTGAGAGTGGTAGTGATAATATTGAGGGTCTTAAACACGATTTTATACCCTGATACTGTGACAGTTGCGTTTCAATAGATCATGGGGAAACACTATTCGAGTATAATGACATTATGATGCGATTGGCTTTTCTATAAACAGGATTTTACACAACGCTTACAAATCAAGTGAAACGTATAATTAATAAATAGATTCCACGCTACAGTGCGTCTGTTCAGTAATAGACCATAGATGACTTCAAAATCAAAAGTTGTTTTTTTTTTTTAACGATAACGTCAGCTATGCATCGGTCCTCTTGTATATCATAGTTAAGAACCAATCAAAGTACGTGCATTATTGATCTCATTATATAAAGAGGTATTCCGTCTTTATAACTAAATGTTAACAGTACTACCTGCTTAGGTTTCTGAGTCAAATGTTTTTGTTTTTGTTTTTGCTGGTAAGAAAGTGCCAAATAAATGTCGCTTTACACGTTTTGCTCAGTACTAGGTGATTTTTATGAAATATCATAGAGGCCCTATTAGGTGGGTCTTGGTATCCCGTATCTCATTAATTTTTGGCCGAAATTACCCGTATCCCCTTAAAATCTGCGGTTTGAAACGCTAGAACGCTAGTTACTACTGATAACGCCATTGTGCCCCTGAGGGGGAGGAGGAGGGTTTTTTTTCTCGAAGGTATTCTCTGGAGAAGCCGATATATTGATAGACACTGTTAAAATTGATGGAAAAATGCAAATAATCGCATTTGTAAATATCATTTTCACTTCTTGAGCCTTCTATATTGTCTAACGAGCCTAATTTATTGTTTTAAACAATGACAATTTTGATGCTCGGTATCCCGGAATCTCTCCTTTAAATATCTTGTATCCGGTAAATATCCCATATCCCTATAATTTTTTTATCTAAATATCCCGTATCCCGATAACCCCTACTCGGCCTAACATTCGAGAGTCAATTCCAGATCAGGATATCCTTTTCTTTCAACGAGAAATTGAATAAGTTGCAGTACAATCGTGGACACGATTGCTGCCAGGAAGTTAATAAAACACGAGCAAGCTAGCGTTATCCCCCCTACCCCTTATCCCCTTACATAAATTCCGGAAACATTCGGAAATGCTGGAGTTGGCGTCAACATTGCTTGTGGTGGAGGGAGGGGAGGGAAGGGGGCTTTTAAGAGGCTACTATGCGGATATTTAATATAAAAGTTATTAAGGCACTAGCTCCTTTAAATAAAGCAATTTTGGCGATCATTATTGAAGATTTCCCAGGAAATTGTGGCCACCATCGTAGATCTGGAGATAAGAACTCTTCAAATCTTGGTATATCTAATACCTGTTTCAAAACTCAGGCGAGCTTAATAAAGGGGCTTCGATTTGAACAATACCAAGAATATTGTTAAAGAAAATTGAAATCAATTACAAACGGTGTAAAACAGTGTATACCAGTTTTTAGAAGACTTATAAGTCAGCTTCTGCAGGTACCGGAGCAGAAAATACGTAAAACAAAAGAATCAAAGACAGAAAACAAAACAACTCCAAATTAAGACTAATCCCAAGTGACCAAAAACAAAATGCTTACCGGTACCTGTAGAAAGACACAAAAATAAGAGTAAGTAGTCAATCACATGCCTTGTTGGACCTCTTTATTATCTTTATAAGCAAAATTTAGCCTGAAAAAGCCAGTTCACTCTTAAATCTTTTAGTTGCTTATCAGCAATCTTGAGGATGGGTGATATCGAAACATACCAAAAAAAGATAGCTCTTGACAAAGTGCAGAATTGCGCAGAATAAATAAAACCTTAACGGGAATTAAAAGGTTAAAACGTTTTTGTTTAAAACATGGAAATTAGTACCTTTAAATAATCTGAAAAAATGAATGCAAAAGAAAGCCTTAAACTTATATTAAGGTGATTCTCTTGTTTTGCACCACGCTTCATTGGAATTCGCCCAGGCCTTTCGCGGAAAAGATCATATGAGGCAGAAATTTCCGCCTTGCTCGCTCCGCCACCCCCCTTTTTTAAAGGTGTTATTTAATCTTAATAGGTACACGGAAAACATATTTTAAGGAGAAAACCATTGGATAGTAGAAGTTGTAGATTTAAAAATGACGTGAAACTACATTTGGATTGAAAGGGGGAGAGGGGACACTGAGTGTAAGTTATGCTGTAGTGGTCCAATTTGCTTATATTTCTTTGCAAGATCGAGCGATTTGAAATTACGTTACTGAAAGACTATAACCCGGGCAAACAAGTAGGCTCAGCGTTTCAGTAACAGTCAGTAGTTTTTGTTAGATAACAACAAATTTTCCAGTTGATCAAGCTTCGAACGCTTCTTGCGTAATTCGCTTAAAAAAACCTAGAATAAAGGGCATGGAGTGCGAAAACAAACATGGTGACCTCATCGTTTTATTGCATTTTTTTTTGTGTGTGTCAAGTTTGGCAAAAATGTAGAAAACGCGTCATTTTCAAGGGAATTACTTTAATGGCATTTTTGTTTATGATGAAATGAGGGCCTATTGTACTTGTACAAATTCATTGCTTTGACATTGACATCTTAAATTCCCACGGCCTACTCCCGTCTGACCTTGTATCTCAGTCGGTATAGCAGTGGTGATTTAACCCGCAGGTTGTGGGTTCTCTGTCCTTGTGTCGGCCCATTTCCATTGGTAGGGCTAACGTTCACAAGGTCTATATGGGTAGCACTTCACATTACCCTCTAATAGTTAAGCCTATTCCTAGAGGCAGGCCTCATCATATGAGAATCATTGATATCTACAGTGTACTTACCTCAATATGGTTTACATAAAAGATAGTGATATAAAAGACTGATAATCATAACAATAGTAAGGCACTGTGTGATGGAGACCGGCGTTCCAAGCAAGTTGTTTGCAGAACAAGTGTAGCACCCAGTTTCCCTTGCATCCAACTGTTTTGCATTGGAAATCTCTGGTTCAGTAACATCACTGTCCTTGTACCATGTTATGTTAGGTTCAGGGTTTCCATCCATAACATTTTCTAATCGAGATGCTCACTCTAGCAATCTGTTTTCACAGTTAGCGTATTAATCAAATTAATGGATCTTGTGACCATTCATATTGCCCTTTTTATGTTTCAGTATCATCATAATTTACTACCGAAGGCTTTTGAGAACTTCTTTTCTAGTATATCATCCAAACACAATTATAATACTAGGCTAGCATCAAAATCAACTTATTTTATCGATCATGATAGGCCTAATTACGGTAAATTAAACCCCGATTTACACTACACAAAATTTTTGGCACGGCTCGTGGGAAATTGGCACGGGTGCCAAAAAAGAGCTCAGCAAACTTTGCTTCCACTACACCATTTTTACCGTACCAAAAATACCGTACCAAAAGTTTTGGGCCCACGTAACTTTTTCTTGGAGCCATGCTCAGTTCAACTATAATCAAGAATATCCGCGAGATTTTAGTGGAAAATGAGTCGCCATCTTGAAATGTACCAAAAAAAAAACCGCTAGTCTATATGAATTAAAGCTCAAACTCGGCCCATTAAAGTGTTTACAATACTTATTCTATTCGAAACGTGTCTATTTTCTCAGCAAGTTGGTTTTCAGACATGCCATGTAAAAATTATAAAATATAAATGCTAAAAAATTACAAGAATTACAAGATATAGATGTTAAAACGGCTAATGAACTAGGTATAACTTAGCGCTAGATATTATTTAATGTCAAAGATATTTAAACAATAGTAATAATTAGTAACAAACATAATTTACTATATAATAAGACGAACAAGCCATGTAAAAATGTGCCCTAGCAATGTAAAATGTGTCCTAGGATATCGCACGGTTAAAGCTTGCAAGATCCCTTATCTCACGTATTTGATTTGACAGTTTGTTCCAAGCATTTGCACCTCGATAAGAGAAAGAACGTTTTAGAAAATTCGTTTTAGGTAGCGGTAATTGGAAGTCATAGTTCGAACCCCTCAAACTATAATTGTGAACTTCTGAGGTTCTATGAAAATAGTCCTGGAGATACGTCGGACAATTGTTATTGAAATCTTTAAACATCGTAATTAACAAGTGCCTTTTCTCTCTTAGACCACTCGAGAGAATTTAGCACTGCTAATGATCGAATAGAGTAATCAGCCCTAGTACTAATCCGTGCTGCTCTATTTTGTAGCTTTTGTAATTTGTCAGCACGTGTTTTGTAGCAGTCACTCCATACAACATTACAATAATCAAAATAAGGTTGTACAAGTGACTAGTAAATTGTCTTAAGAGTCTCTTGATTGTTAGTTAATTTTCTAGCTAAATACAACATTCGCAAGCCATTCGAGACTTTCGATGAAATATGTTTGATCTGATCATCCCAGGCTAGCAATTCATCAATATGAACCCCCAATAACTTAGTAGAAGGTTTATGTTCAATTGTCCAATCATCCATCTTTAAATTCATGAACTTAGCTTTTGTCAAGTTTTGCCGAGAACCAATAGTCATATAACTAGTTTTGGATTTATTGCAACTTAATTTGTTTGTCTGAAGCCAATCATGTACTGCAGCTAAGTCACTATTTAAGGAATATTCAATTGTGGATATCTCTTCATGAGCCATAGTTATATACGTATCATCGGCAAACATACCAGCCCAAGTATAGAACCCTGGGGAATTCCACATGATACATATTGTTCTGTGGATAAGACTCCATTTACATAGGATCTTTGTGTTCTATAATCAAATATGATTTAAGCAAATGAAGAGCATTGCCAGTGACACCGTAACAAGAAAGTTTGCGTAGTAAGATGTTATGGTCTACGGTGTCAAAGGCTTTCTTTAAATCTATAAAGACACTACCATTAAGTTTACCAGCATCCATATTGGTAAGCCAAAGGTTTACTGCACGTATCAAAGCTGTACAGGTAGAATGATTTGGTCTAAATCCAGACTGAGAGTCTGTCAAAATATTACCCGCTTGGAAATACTCTAACAGTTGAGTATGCATGACCCTCTCTATAATTTTTGATATGGCAGGTAGAATAGAAATCGCTCTATAGTTGCTTGGAATATTTCTTTCATCGGACTTAAAAATAGGATATACTTTTGCCTTTTTCCAATCATCAGGAAATACTCCAGTCTGCAACACTTGATTTATAATATCACATATAGAATTTGAAATGTATGGACTACAAAGCTTTAGAAGTCTACTAGAAATATTATCAAATCCGCAACTTACCGAGGGTTTGAGTTTAGTGATCAGGCTGTGAATGTACCCTTCACTTACAGGGCGGAAATAAAAAATTGAGTCAGTTCTATTTAAAAAGTCCTCTGGTTGAAAAGCAGTATCTGGAATACCAGATGCCAGTTTACTACCTAGGGAACAAAAGTGGTTATTCATTTGCTCAGCTACATCTCGCTTTTCTGCAAAATCTTTGCCCTCATAAACAAGTTCATTTATAACTGTCACTTTACAATTGCGTCCCAGGGAACTATTTATTACCTTCCAAGTTTCTTTAAGATTACCACTATGCTTCTTAACGCTCTCATTAAAGAAGTTAGTCCTGGCTTCCCTAATACTAGCGTTTACGTCGTTCCGTGCCTTTTAATAATCATTCCACATTTGATGAGAATTCTGCTTGACTGCTTGCTTTTTCAGAAAATCACGCTTTCTTATCTTCTGCCTCAGTTCGGATGATATCCACGGTGAAGATTTACTTTTCACTTTTCTTTTCCTTATCGGGGCATGTTTATTCCCAATTTCCAGAAACAGAGATTTCCAATCTAACCACATTTCGTTTGGGTCATCCAAAAGAGTAGCAAGATGGAAAGGTGTCTCTTTTATGTCATCAATGAAGGCATCACTGTCAAAATTTTGAATTGTCGAGATGCAAGTACTTTTGGATCAGTTTTGGGCGTATTATGTTTATGAATAGCATAGATAAGACTGTGGTCAGAAATACCAACGTGTAAGACCCCATGATTTGTCATGATATCTGGTTTCTTAGTGAATATGTGATCGACTAGTGTTCTAGTAGTAGTAGTAGTGATTCTCGTAGGCTGATCTATCAATTGAATGTATTTTTACGTTTCAGTAATAAACTTCAACTGTTCAGCATTGCGGTCCGGCGTTTGCGGTAATAGATTACAGTTAGTATCACCCACAATCATACTCTCCTTATCTTCTTCATCACGTTTTAGTAGGTAGGATTCAAATTTGTCAAAGATTTCGACCTTCTAGTCTGGAGGTCTATACCAAGTTGTCAGCAAGAATGGCCTGGACTTGGGCTTTTTAATTTCAACCGTCAAAATTTCCAAATCTTCGTGAGAGGAGAGGTCTTGTCTGTTTACGTAATTCAAGGATTGTCTAAAGTAATGTACAAAGCTACCCCACCACCATTTCTATTCCTATCGCGGCGAAGTATATCGTATCCCTCAATGTCTACCTGGCGATCGGGAATTGTTTTATCCAATTTCGTTTCGTTCAATCCAAGTATGTCAATAGTTTTATCTTCCATGAAAACACACAATTCGTCATGATGGCAAGTTAGGCTACAGATATTAAGAGAAGCAATTTTAAATCCCCTCATTTTTGGTAAAGTAGGAAGGTTAGTGCTTAAGTTAGATGAATGTAAGATGCTATCCCTTACACAATTCATACTAAGATCATCATCCTGATTTAATGGCTTGTCATTCTTCTTACTTGGTTCAAGTAATTGTTCCACATCGTGATACGGTCCGATGGTTTGCGTACTTTGAAGTGATCCTGCCGAAAACCCACCGCTGCCGTTGCCAATTCTTGACCAGAGGGAGGTAAATTAGCTCGTCTCAGGTATCTACAAAGGCTACTACCAAGGAATTTACTCCCTCTACTGCTGAGATGCAGATTCGATCTATTGAGGTGATGAGCCATTACATACATAGGTAAATTAATAACGCCCCAAGAAGGTGAAGTGTCTCCACTATTTTTGCAACTTGTCAGTTGTAGCTTGGTATTGTCAATTCATTGTTAGCTTATTACTGTTAAAACAAAAGGATTGATAAATAATATATTACTATCTGGTACTGTTTTTTTTCGTTCTTTTTTTTCGTTCTTTCCCTATATGTATTACCTTTAGATTAATTCTGTATTATGAGCATTAACTACAGACACCACAACACTCACTCGTCTTAGCTTATTACTTTCACTAGTCCACTATCTGAACATTTTATTCACCATTTCTTTGACTTCTGAGGGTCCTTTTAGGTACAATAAAGCTGCAAACGAGCTTAAACTGAAATCCGAAATGGTTGGAGACAGAATTGTGCTATTTACATGTGAAGCCAAAGACATGTACAAGGAATTATATAAGCCAGGGACTACCCAGAGCAATTCCAGATGCTGGTCGGAGTACCCTAAACATGAAATCATATTAAATGAGCAAAGGAGAGGCCGATTTGTTTGTTTTGCTTTGTTTTTTTTTTGTCGATTCGGTGAAATTGGTGTTCGGAAAATAACATGGAACAGGCGGACAGAGGCTTTCGTTAAATCCCTAGGAATGCAATGTCCTTGCATGATCTAGAGATGACACACCATCGAATTCTTTCGTAACATCAAGAGAGAGCTTTGGTACATGTAAGGGTTGATTATGATATTGTTATTAAACAAGTGGATAAGGATGCTGGGGTGACAGTTATGGATAAGATATGATGAGCTTTGTGATAAATTAAGTGATTTTGAAGGTCACACTATTCGCTAGAGATCCTACTCGAGACGTAACTCAACGTGTTAAGTAAGTGTGGCCATCGCCATCGTTTGACTGATGCCGGAGAAGTGTGATTTTATCGGCGAGATATGAGGTAAGCCAGAAATTACTTTCCAGCCTTTCCTTTATTTAGGTACGAGTGACAACTCGGGAATTTGAGAAGTCGCTTAAATCGCATTCAATCAGGCAAATAAGCACACAAAAAGCGAGAAATTCACCACGACAATAAAGGACGACTTTTTTTATTGAGAACTCTTGCGGGTAAATATCTTTTTCAGTTTTTTATCGAGATTCCCATACAAATCCTTGTAATTGTTTACCTTCCGATTCTGGGCGGCCTGTGCTGTAAGTTTACGCTTATTATTTCGTCGCAAACGGTTTTGAAATAGTCCGAGAGCAAATGTAATGAAATATAGTCCCGTGGGAAGTATTGCTTAGTACCAGTGTAGAAGTGTTGTTTGGGGTCGAGGAAATATGAAAAGTTTTGGTGCCAAGCTTGCAACTTAGTTAGACGGAATTTAAGGGGGGTCCTATTGCTGACATGGGAAAGCCAGTATGGAAAAGAGGCTGCATCATAAATTACCCCGTAACTTCCATGAAAATGGCTGTAAACAGGCCAAGTTTGGCTGCTTAATAAATTCTAACGATTTTGAGGCCAATGAATAGATTTGTCAAGTAAAGCTATGATAGCAATTTTGTCGAGAAGCCTGAAAAATTCAAGACTTCAACGGGGTTTGAACCTTTGACCCCGCCATACCGGGTGCGACGGTCTAACCAACAGAGCCATGAAGCCACTGACGTTAGGAGATTGTCATTTGTGGGTTCTATTTTTTCCGCAAGGAATGAATCAATGAACGAAATAATTTATGAAATAATTATATGCTGAACTGCGGATATGAAATCAAGTAAATCTATGATTCTCGCATTTGTAATATATGGACGCAATTTTAGCAGTTGCCTAGAGAAGCTCATTTGCTTTGCTTTGCGTCAATAACTGCGAGGATCATAGCTTTACTTGAAAGAAGTGAGAAGGCAAAGGTGACTTGCTAGAAGATGTTTGAGGGAGCCAATGATACCATTCTGACAGACCCTTGTAACTTGCGTAAAGGGCAGCAGCCCGATGATGAAACCAAAAGAGATAATTATGGAGCAGTTTGTTTGTCAGCTATACAAACCAAAGTCTGACATCACAACTGTCAAATATCTTAGAGGGTCCATTTATCGAAAGAACAGTGCAAAATCCGAGAGACTGCCTCCAACACAAGCTGCCTTAGAACAAGCCATTTTGTGATGCATTTTCAGTTGTTGATTTGGAACAACGATAATGGACCATTTCCCTTACTTCCAACACCAAGCAGTTACGGATGGACAGTGGAGGATGATGAATGGGTACCTGTGATAACAGCCCTTGCACCAGACCCCGAAGCTGTAATACAGCTTGTCAAGTAAAGATCATTTTTATGCAAGGGCCAGCTGAACAGAAGTACAAGTGTCGGATCTTCGGAGAAGTAAAAATAAACTGGCTGTAAAAGAAGGAGAGTGTGCGTACAGATTACAAACGTTGAGACGAGACGGCCTCAATGATAGCGGCTTTTGTTACAGACAGAATCGTGTCGCCAGAAAACGGTTTATTTAAGCTGGTGTTAGCATATAACTAAAGCACACGAACGCTCCTTTACTTGTTTTTCTTGTTGTTGTTGTTGTTGTTGTTGTTGTTGTCGTTATTGGGTTTTTGTTCCCTTACAGTCATTGTTGTCGGTTTTTATTAGTCATGTCGCTTTAGTTTCATGTTTTCATAGGCGTGCGCGTGTGCTATGTTTTAATTAGACAAGTTTGCTATTGCCACGCGTACATTTGCAGCTTAAGGAGCGTGTAGTTAACGTTCTTGTGTAACAGTTTCTAATCGCCCTGAAGAAGGCCGTTTTGTGCGGCCGAAATATTGGTGTAAATTAAAGTAGTGTCATCTCTTCATTTCTGGTTTAAGTTTTTAATTTATGGCTTGGAGAAAACATCTACACAACAATTTATGCTTGTCGGACTTTCAAGCAAGTCGCCATCACCCTCTCCAAAAAACTACCCGTGGTGTCAGCTCCTGTTAAAGCATGGAATGAAGGCAAAGCAGCCCTCTTTGCCGGTCCAAGTGCTTTTATGATTAGGTAGTAACTTGGTTCCAGTGACGAAACTAGTATTGGGACAAAAATCTGGATAGCGTCTAATAGCTACAACAGGGGCATCAGCATCTGCTGGTGAAACTACAAGAAGACCAAGGAGTGATGTGAAATTAAGGCCGAAAGCAAAAGATAAAGATAAAGATCGTATCGGCTTAAGGGGACATTTCATGCCGTCTTCTATGACCTGGCAACACTCACATTTTACATTTACGAAGACATCTCCAGTAGCGGAGCTTCCAACACCATTATCAGCAGTACATCGGTAGCCTCTTGCATCTTGCCTTCTGATGCTAGTCAGTGACATGGTGACAACAACGTTATCAGAACGTCTCGTCCATGTGATGTTTGGTTTTGGATTCCCGTCAGCTTTACAGTCCAGTATCACATCATCTCCCTCAGTTACTGTTTGGTTTGCAGAGATTTCAATGATATTCGGTGACGCTATAACAAAATCAATGATTCGTGTGGAATTAAGACACAAAGCAAAGAATTACTTGTTAAGTTCTTAGGCACAAGGGGACACTCTATAACGTACTCTATTTGGCGGCAGTACTCACATTTCTCATGGACAATTATGAAGACATCTCCAGAAGCGGGACTTCCTACACCATTATCAGCAGTACATCTGTAGTCTCCTGCATCTTGCGTTCTGATGCGAGCCAATGGCACGATGACGACAACGTTATCAGAACGTCTCGTCCACGTGATGTTCGGAGTTGGATTACCGTCAGCTTTACACTCCAATTTCACATCCTCCCCCTCAGTTACTGTTTGGTTTGCAGAGATTTTAATGAAATTCGGTGAAACTACAAGAAAACAGGTGATGGTGTGAAAACACAGACAAGGTACTTTATATTAAGCAATGTGCAGTTCACAATATCTAGGATCAGGCATTGAAGGTATTGGATGTGAAGGATGGTTAATGGATTCACAAAATGGGAAACAAGATATTTTCAATAGCAGAGTCACTCCAACCCGGCCTGAACAGACCCCGAAACACACGGTAGCACAAAACCTTCTTAGGGTTAGGGCAACGACACTCTGTGGCGGTAAAACAAGAAACTATGAATCTCCGGAACAGCCTTCCAAGAGCCGAACCTTGAAGATGTAAGAGCGTACTCTACCAGAACCTTAGAGTCTAAGGCCTTGTTTAGACACCCAAGGTTTCAACTTTGTAAGAGTCTCAATGGCTGTATTTTTAATGCGTAATACTTTTTAGGAAACACCATGCTTTCAAAAATTCCCTCAAAGCGCTCTTCCAATAATTTTCACTCTTCATTTAAAAAACGTCATGAACAGGTACAGCAAGAAAGAAATGATAAGAAATTTCAAGACTTTTGTAGAAGATTGAGGTTCCAGAATTAAAATGGAAAACTTACTTGGGTTTACTACCAACTGGGTATCAACTGTGAACGGTCCAAGTTCCCCATTAGCTATATCGACATGAAGTGGTTGAAGTGGGTCTATGAGGCCACTTGAAAACTGAAGGTCTACAATGGCTTCGACGATACCAGACCTAAGACTTGAAATAGGTAAACGATGCTTAGACTTTTTTTTAAATATGTCGGATTGTGTGAAATCTTAAAAGAGCACTAAAATGCGTTTCGGTGAGTACAATAAATCATGTTTTGGACAATTTTTTTTTTCTAAAAGTTCTTGACGTATTTTAGTCTTCTCTTTATTTCTCAAGTTTAGTGTGCCAACCGCGCAAGAATTAATCCTTGCATCTCGCGAGGACTGGACGCCAGTTAAGTTAAATTAGGCAATGACGTCAGAATGAGAGGGTGGCGTGAGAAAAAAGAGACTTTTTTTTCAATCTTTTGAGTCGCAGAAAATTTAATTTAGTTGAAAACCATTTGTTCGATCCTCGGTGAATTCACCGTCTGTTTCTACTTTCCTTTGATCCGTGTTGCTGCACAGTTTTCAATACCCGTAAAATGGAGCACCGACAGAGTGTGGAGGGCAACGGGTGAACTGTCGGCTTCCGTTGATACCAGCCTCAGAGCTGACGAAACTACCGACATTAAATAAAGTACCTTTACCTTTACTTTATGTGTGTTTTAAAATAACCTTTTCGGGGTGATTGGATCATGCTATAATACATGTGGACACAATGAATGAGATCCCAGTTGAATTTTTACCCCACCAACCTTACTTTGGAATTAAATTATTATCTGACTAAACTATAACATCCAGCACAAGAAAGAAAATGGCATTTTTTCCTTAGATTTATTACACATAATCAACTGGATGTTTCCGTTTTCGTCGAGCGTCTTTCTTGATTGTCTAGGCAACAAATTTATGACAATGAAGGATGTAAAATCCGAAAGCACCAATTGACTTTATTTCTTAATTTCGCGAGTCCTAGTTGGGGACTCGTCCTCTTTTCAGCTTTTACGATTTTTGCGAAAATTTGCAATTTTTGCAGCTGCGAGCAAACCTGGACATAGGTGTCGTCTTGTACTCAAATATTATTTCAACGAAAAGTGCTTAATATCTCTGCACACAAAGGAAATGGAATTGCAATTTGTGATCCTGTCAATTTAAAATACTGAGTAAGGTAGCCTTTGATTCTCTTATTGGAAAAGCCCTTTAGGTGCATGTTGATTAGAATTTTATGACCAAGATTAACAGGATTTACTTTAAATCCTTCGTTTTGTTGGCTTTAATCCATATTTACAATTAAACTGTGTATTTTTCAACCTTTGTAGCACCAATAGTACATTCCAAAACCCCTAGTGTAAGCATGAATCTTACATATAGTAATAGAAAATGGGACAAAATGTTATATGAAGTCAAAGTGTTGAGAATTAAGGAAGGCACATCTCTTAGGACATAGCAGATTTTCTGCAGCTGTTTGCTGAACGGCCGGTTAGTAAATACTGCATCAAAGTAAAACGTTACCTAAATTCCTTAATGTTTATGTAATAAGGACGTTTTCCTTCATTTTCTGGCCGGCTGTATGGGCTTGAGATCTGTAAAAGCAAAACTCATTAAAAGTGAAACTAGATTACATCTAGGGGGAAACTGAGAGGAAATAAATGTATCAATAAAAGATGCTGCACATGACTGTATTTACTGTACTTATGGCCCCAGTTGTTCAAAGGGTGAATAACGCTATCCACTGGATAAATCAATAGACCTTTTTTACAGATAAGGTGGCCATTTTGATTTCTATGGTTTCGAAAGACATTAGGGATACTCAGGGGGCAAATTAACATTTATTTTTCCCCTGGGCGTCCCATAATAGCCATTTGAAACAATAAAAATCAAAATGGCCGCCATATCTGCAGAAATTAAAAGTTTATTGGATTTGCTGGTGTCTATCCTGTGGATAACGTTATCCACCTTTTGAACAACCGAGGCCAGTAGTATATGGAATGAGCGTTTTGGGGCGTGCGGATCACGCCGATCGAGCGAATCGAGGAACATGGAATAAAGGATACAGAACGACGCGATGAAACAAAGGTATAGTGTATCGCTCATTCGGAAAAAAACAATCTGGTGTCCTGGAGGTATAAGTAAAATCCCAAAGTTTGGGAAGCGGAACAAGGTCGCAGTCAACGTGTTTGGATTCGAGGACGGAATAGTTGTTCCTGTGTTCTCTTCGACGGAGAAATTTAAAATTTAAAAAACATCTGGCCTGTGATTTTTTCGTACGTGATTGCGTCTAAAAGATCAGATAACTGTCAACATGACATAGTCTATCGTGGAGAGGATGCAATAGACAAGTTCCTGGAAGCATTACGGCTGGAAGAAGAAATAATTCAAACTCTCATGAGAGAGATTGTGCCCATGCAATTGACTCCTCCTGAGGAACAAGAGTTTCAACAAGCCACCCATTGTCACATTTGTGGAGAGGAACTTGGGACCGATCGGATTCGAAAGGAGAGACCCACAACGCTTGCAAATTGAACTTTTGGTTAACGGGTCGAATTACAGTCAGTCTTCCTAATCTCCGAAGCTATTATATATGACTCTCACCTCATTATGCAAGGCACGAGGACACTAAAGAACAAGACCATCTACTGCATTCCAAGCAATATGGAAAAGTATGTTTCTTTCTCCATTGGCTACCTGGGTTTTCGGGACTCGCTTGAATCATGAATGCGTCCTTCGAATTTGGCGAAAGAGGGACAAACACCACATCGGGGAAAGCAACGACTACCACGATCTCTACCTGCTCTCTGGAGTGTTTATGATGACTGATGTTTTCGAAAGTTCACCGTCCAGGAGAAGACCGGAACGAATATCCGGTTTTTGAATCTCAAACACGGTGACTGCAATCTTGTGACCCTTCTCAAACTTTGGGATTTTACTTACAGGTTCAGGACACTCGACTATCATCTAAGTTGACCTCGTTTACATAGGGTTGCGTTGATAGCTTCGCTCGTGGTCAGTTTTAACTGGTTGTAAAACCGCCAAGATGCTCCACCTGAAACACTTTTCATCCTCGTTTTTGATGCTAATGATAGCCTTGTTATCCTCACTTATTTCTCGGGTAAAGGCAGAACCATCAGTTTGGACTTTCCTAAGTTGCTAGCGAGTTCCAGTGAGCATCAACTCAGTATTCTCTTCATACAGCTTCAACTTATCTTCGACCATACAAGCCCTCACAGCCCGGATACACCACTCCATAGCACACTTTGCCTCCGTCTCTCTTTCAGAACTGCCTGGCTTGAACGACAGGTAAAGTTGAGTGTCGTCTGCATGTGCATGGGTGTTTGGTAGATAAGTCCTAGTTACTTCAAACAGCTTACTAGCTTAGGCAGAAAAGAGTAGCCGGCCTAGACATGACTTTTGAGGAACACCGAATGATAGGTGAGATCTGTCTGACAGTTCCCCATTGACCGCAACACGCCGAGAGCGACCAGACAAGTAAGATATGATCCACCCGCACCGGAGCGCTCATTCCGTATATCATATATCTTTCTTTACCCTTGGATTTAAGAGCAGCCTGGTGTAGGTAATATCTCCGAGTATTTACTCTCCCAACCATGATATACCACAGAGCACAGACCACAACACCGGTAAATCTGTACCCTACTCTTTGCGAATGGTGTGTGGGTTCGTTTAGGTCCCACAAGGTTATGAACATTGAAAGGGCTGTGAGACGGGGCCCGCTACGTACGGTTTTTTGGTCCTTATCCGAGAAGACTAGACAGTCTAACCAAAGGTATCCTGTTATGAATGGTGAAATAAAATGATACAAAAACAAGAGCGTCATGCATGAGATATTTTGCAGCGTATAGACAAAATTTATTTTAGTTGAGGTAACTGAACTGGAATACAGATGACTCATCTCAATTCAGCACGTGGGACCCAAGGAAAGACCAGAAAGGAAATACTTGAAAAACTCTCTGGCACACATGGTGGTAGTAGCCAAAATGGTAACACAACTTGATATTATATCGTTCACAATTGGAATGTATGCTAACTTACTGCTGCTGTCAGATTTGATGCCAGGTTTTCGAATTGAAGGGATCCTCTTGTTCTGAGAGCATCTGTCCATCCTATTCCTTGTAGCAATCTCAGTAACACTGTAGTTGTGTTACAATGCGAAGAACCTGTCACAGATAGTTGATAATCATTGCACTATTACTGCGGTGATAAAATCGATTTCTAAGAGTTTTATTGCATTGCATGTATGTGTGGAAGGTTGATCAACTTTTAATAACTACTTTTGTGATATTGTCAACATCATCATCACCATTGTTGCTGTTCTTTGAAGTGCTGCCAACTCCATTCGACCATTCAAGTCTGTCAGGCATTATTACAGGAGCAATGTCTGATGCTCTATTAGTATCACCCAACTAGTGGACTAATGCAAATCTTGCATTTTAATTGGCTACGCTACTAGAGGACTATTAGTACTAGTCCTCGAGAAGCGAACAGCGTGACGCTTCCTTTCGTTCTATTCCCAAATAAATATTACTTCAACTTGCATTTGCTAACTTTATTATTGCCTGTGATACTAAAACAATTAGACATTTCGCCCTTAAGGGCCGCGAGTCAATAGCCCATTCGGCTTCGCCTCATGGGCTATTGCGTTCGTAACTGCGAAGATCATAGCTTCACTTGACAATTCCGTTGGTTGGGCATGGTCGAGAGCAGTAAACACCACACCTTGTATTAGACTATCGTAAGGGTCTGCTCTGCAAAGCCAACCAATTAAGGTAAGCTAAGCACCAGTCCAATGGCTGATATTCGAGAATGTGATCTCTTTGTTCTTACATTAGGCAGTCGCTTGTAGACATTTATGTCTGTTACTTAATACGTGACTTGTCACTGGCGTTCCGACAAGTCTCCCTGTTACTCCTCGATTTTAATCCTTTTTAAACTTTTTTTTTAATGTCAGTTCAACTCTTGCTGGTACCTACTAGACCTAAGGAAAAATACGAACTTTCTATAATGAAGGTGGAAAGGATTCAATAATACAATTTACTTGCAACAGTCAAAACCATTTTTGCAGTGTTTTTCATTGGAGGGATGTCAAGCCAAGCGCGAAAGCCGAAGGTGAAATAGACTGATCAGATGAATAAGGACATTTTGGATTGTAAGAGAAAAGCTAAAGATCTTGTGCCGTCTAAGAATCCTTCCTGCAATGAAAATGGAAGGAGAAGCGGTTAGGTAGATGTCATGAAAGAGCTTTGGGACGAAATGGGATCCGGCCATTTACAACTGAAGAGCCAAAACCTCTGGGATCGGGCTTCACGACTAGAAAAAATGAACAACGGTAGAATGGATGCGAAAGGAACTTTATCAAGTGTCTAGTCGTTCTAGCGCTGGAGCACTAATTGGGGACACTGTAAACTGATGTTACCGCGGGGGATGAATGGTGAGGTCGAGGATAATGCTACGGTAGCGAGGGATATTTCTACCCAAGGTTGTATTGAAAACGAAAATCAAAGTAATTATTTGAAGTAAATAAAACTTTTTCCGCTGAAAGGGATCTTGATTTGCATATGACAGGTACGTAGTAAATTTCTAGAGAGATGAATCAATAGGCGATTCATCGGAGGTGTGTAATGATCTTCCGGGCCGATTACCAGAATACACGGCAATCAACACGCTGCCGATTGCCAACTGGTGCCTTAATGACGATGGGCATGTCATAACAGTTAGCGGGTCAATTACCAATTATGCGTACAATGAGATTGCAACTTGACGCAAAAACACCGGTCCTCTTGGTCCCATATGGTAAAACAGGAAGGGATTTAATCGATCAACTAACCAAGCATGTTAACGATTGGAACAATGGCACAACAATGCATCACATCACACTCAAAGTGGCAATTATTCACCTTGCTCTGGCGGCTACAAAACCCTAGCCAAAAATCTAAAGCAAAACAACACCAACAATGTCTCGAAAAGCGGTTGGGACTGTGGAATAATGGTGAAATTGACTGTCCTTTGCGTGAGGGGAGAATGATTCAAAGGCGCTTACAAAGAGCAAAGAGACATGATCCACCAAATAAAGCGAAAATTTTCGCTGAGCTAGTTATTGAAGGTCGAATTAATTCGGCGCTACGTTTTTTGAAAGGTGATGATGGTGGGGGCGTGCTGCCCTTTACGGATGATGTTATGACGCAACTGCACGACAAAAACCCGGCAGCGAAGGAGGCCAAGCTTGGCTCCCTATTGTTTGGTCCGGTGGAGAATATTCCTGATATTTTATATTAGGAAATAGATGGAGAAATTATAAAGGAGGCCGCTTTAAGGACTTAAGAGCCAGGGGAACCCTCTGGTATCGACGTGAATAAATTTAAGAGAATTCTAACCTCTAAATCGTTCAAGAAATCAAGTTTCAGTCTTTGTGATGCTCTTGCCACACTGACAAGGAGGTTGTGTACGGAATATGTTGATCCTACTTCCATCGAGGCCATACTAGAAAATCGCTTGATCCCCCCGTTCAAAAAAGTGATTACTAAGCCTAAGAAAGAAGATGCTGCTGGGGTGAGAGAAATGTTCAGAGGCAAGGCAATTAACATCACCGAGCAAGGGTCACAAGCACTTAAACGCAGCTATTGGGTCCAGGTCATTTTGCGGCCTTCACATTTGGACTGTGACATCGCTGGACGTACTTTCTTAGAACGCTTCTGAGACATTCATGATCTGATGGAACCGCTAGAGTGCACAATCTTTGACATACTGATACCTGCCATCACGGGCATAACTGCTCACAGAGTGAGCGAGATCTTTTGGATCTACCAGTACGGCTGGTGGAGGGGGGAGGGGGGCTGGGTTTTACGAACCCTAGAAAACAAGCGGAATCAGAGTACGCAGTGTCAGTAAAGATAATTGCCTCGCTTGTAACGCAGAAAGTTTTACAAGCACACGAGCCTCTGGATAACACTGTAGTAAGAACTTTTCATCAAATCGTGCATAAAGAGAAAGATGAAGCTTTGCAGGAGTGGCGTGAGAATGTGAGAAACTCCTTTTCAAGTAAGACTAGGAAAGCCGCTGATCTTGCTATGAAGAAAGGCGTATCAAGCTGGTTGACAGTAATCCCGCTTAAGGACATGGTCTATACTCTCAATAAGAGGGAGTTTAGAGATTCCGTTGCCTTGAGGTATGATTGGCAAAATCAACGATATCCCTTCGGTCTGTTTCTGTGGGGATAAGTTCAGTGCTGACAATGCTATGATATGCAGACGAGGGAGCTTTATTATCCATCGGCATAATGAGCTCCGTGATCTCTACGTTGAAATGCTGAATGCCATGTTTCATGATGTTGAAGTGCAACCATTCCTAGAGGAGATAAATGGCGAAGTCTTACCAAGAGGTTCTAATAGAGCCCCTGGCGCTCGACTTGACATTCACGCACGTAGCTTTTGGGCAAGCCAAGGTTCTGCTTTCTTTGATGTCCGGGTGTGCCACCCAAACGCAGAATCCTACGACCTTACGCCCCATTAGTATGAAATCTATGCATGGTCTCTACAATGATAGTCCTTTGTATGGTCAAAAAATATATATATATATCTAATTTCCTTTCGTGACTTACAAATTATATTAACAGACGCAAGACTTGAAACAACTCCATATCCATTATCAGCCATACATCTGTACGATCCAGCGTCATTCAACTGTATCCTTACAAGATTCAAAACGGAACCAGTGGCATTTACCAACTGGTTAGTGGTGGCACCTTCTCTTGTCCATATGATGTTTGGCAATGGATCACCAGACACTTCGCATGTAAGTGTTAAATTTGATCCAATACCATTTCGAGTTTTCCTTGCAGGCAGTGTAATCATCCTTGGAGGAACTAGATAGTAGGAAGAAAACAATCATTTTCTGATGAAACATGTTAACAATAAATATTTTTTAACATAACATTGCAATAAATATATTTATTATATAGCTTGTGCTTGTAGCCGATATAACGCGCGTTCTGATTGGCTAATTGTGACTGAATTGTAGGGCATTATTCTCCCGTAATGCCCACGGGCCGATTACGGGCTTGCAAATACAAAGCAAAAGGTAATTAAAAAGCCATATAATAAACAACTTACTAACCTCACTTGCTCGGGACCGTATTGGGGAATAATGGACCTCGGTCGTTTTTGTACGGACCGAGCGCAGCGAGGTCCGTACTGCCACGACCTCGGGCCAATATTCCCCAGTACGGCCCTCGCGCTCGGTTAGTAAGAAGTTAGTTATTGCTAAAGATATGGTGCAAAAAAGTTGAATAGGTTATTGGATCATAAAGTGTGTAGTACGTTGGGATGTTTTTACGAGCCTCGCTGTATTTTGGCGAGTCAAAAATACAAGAGACGATGGAAAATAGGCCACGATACTATACACTTAATGATCCAATAAGCTATTTATTATCAGTGAGGGTAAAAAGAAGAATGAGTTTGCGGAATGGCATAATTATGCGAAGTGCAATATACGCAGAATTATGACTCAAACAAAAAAAATTCAACTTATTTGAAGGAACCTTATTTCCAGTTTCCCGTTTCCCAACCGCGCGCTGTGAAGAAATCTCCTTAGATCGTTCTCTCATAGCTTCTGCCAGTCGAAGGTGGTCTTTTAAACTTGAAATGACGGGGAAAAGTTTAGGCATTTAGGTGGCGAGAATGAATTTTTTCTTTCTTTACGCTTTTTGTAAGCAGTCCTTTTTGTTTGCTTGGGGAAGCAACGCTGCTAGAGTTGTTTTTAGTCAGCTTTATATAAGTTAACTTATAAACTCTATTTGTCCATATAACTTAATGAATGTGTCGCAACAAATGCTAGGTGCGATAAGACCCGAGCGAAGACCAGATTCCTTTGTTGAGAAGGGAGGGCTATTCGCAGAAAAAGCTACAACACGGTCTCGAAGTCCCTCGAGCTGGAAGGCTTCGATACATCCCAACTTGAATGCAACGGCTTGAAGGAGGTATAAATGTCACTTTATTTATTTTCTTTCAGTCATCGTTTAGTGTTGTCACACGTCCTGAGTCTTTATAAAGAACATTTGTTTTCACTCTTATCTCAACAGTTACGTCGACAGAAATTACCGCCTCTATTTTGATACATCTTTAAGGGTCCCTAATAGAATTCTTCAATCCCGCCATCCCGACCAAAATTTTCCCTTCACCCCGAAATCCCGAACTATTTTTATCGGCCAATCTCGATCCCGGTTAGGACGTCACAGCACGATGTCAAGACCTCTTCGTCAACGGACCCATATCACTCAATGTCGAAACAAAAGATTTTGCCCGTGCAACCTCTTATTCAGTGTCAGGCTAGAAGGGCAAAGACAACGGACTCCAAAATGGCCGCCGAGTAATAAAGGTGAATTACAACAACAGTTGATTTAGAATACGCCTTGTTAGTCGTTCAACCTTCATGATCCAATTGTCCTTTAAGTCCCTCTGATGCATATTTTGTTTCCCCATTTTTTAACTTTTCGTTTAAATATCTGGCAAACTAGTCCTTGATGTGCACACGCACTGCAAACCTACTGAAACATTTCAGTACACGCACTTCTGCTGGTGCCACCACCCAGGAGGCAAAAAAGGCTTCATCAAAGACGAGGCCCTGAGATTTCTCAGAAAAAAAACTCTTCTAAAAATATATTTGAAGAGCTCATCCAAAATTTTAAATCACGCCTACGTGAAAGAGCTTATCCCGAGAATCGAGGAAACTGGCACTCCTTCAAAACCCACAGGAGAGCAATCAAATCTTGCCTTTCGTTCAGTACAATGGGGCTTATTCATGTAGCGGCAATATTGGCCATTGGCAATATATTTCGTACCCCGAGCCTCGAGTTGAAATGTTTGGGAACGAGTTTCGGTGGTGCAAAACCAAAGTTTACTATCCCTCGGGACTCAACATGGCCGCCCTTGTGATTAAGGCCCATACCACCCAACATTGACGAACTTAAAACAAATCGTGACGAAAGACTGACATTTAATAGACAACCGTTGCTGAAAAAAATCTACAAAAACCCGCCCCTCATGAGTTACAAAAGGGGGCCGTCAATCAAAGATATACTCGTGAATTGTTGGTTTTCACTCACGTGATCAACAGCCATACTTTTCAACGAAAACAAAAGAAAACGTTTGCATAATAATAGAGTTAAATTCCCGGAGGATTTGGTCGGGGCTCCAACATGGTCGCCGTTTCTTTGTTTAGGGGCTCCAACATGGCGGCCGTGACGTCATGTGAAAACCAAGAATAGGCTTTTATAGGTTGTGCTGGCATAATTTTTGGCATAATTTGAGGAAGCTAGCATAATTTCTGCTGATTTCTAAAAAGTAGCACTGCTAGCATAATCGGTATATATTGACAAGCCTGAAACTATTTTTGTTCAATGTTTTAGCCGCATTCGCGGTATGGTAACGGAGAGAGAGCCTCTCTATAAGGCTGGCAGTCTGGCACGAGATGACGGGACCGTAAGTTGCCAGATGATGTTGGTCGCAGTACCTCTCATTAGCAAGTTTGCGAAATGGCGTCAGCCACGCCGCCCGATAACTTGGAGCTAGAGACCTTTCTAGAACAAGCAAACATAGCCAGACACCGTTGCTCAAGATAAAGAGATCATGATCTCTCGCCAAGGCAAAGAAAGCAAAATACAATGGAAGAGCAGCTTGCGACACCAAAAACGTATTGCTACACGATCGTGATACGTTTTTTTGGACTTATTTCGCTCATTTTGCAAAAGAAATCATTTTAAGAGGCATAATCTGGAGGTTTCCTTCAAATAAGTTAAATTCATTTCTTTGAGTCATTCTGCATATATTGCATTTCGCATGATTATGCAATTCCGCAAATTCATTCCCCCTTTTACCCTCACCGACTTATTATTCAACTTTACTGCACCATATCTTTGGCAAGCGAATTGTAAACAACCGAGAACGGGCGACTGATTTATACGTGACAAGCGCGCGGCAAACGTTAAAACCTGAACTGGTCAAACTGATTTTCTAGTGTTCAAATGACTAAGTGTACAAATATCCGGCGTGGAATATTTGTACTCGATTCGTGCGTTTTTTGTACAATAACTAATAAAGATGGATAATAATGAATGCTACTTCAGTAGTTACAAAAGAAGGCGTAAAAAATTAGGGTTGAACGGCATTTGAATCCATGACCTGTGCTCTTCTATCCCTGTGGAGTTATTAATCCAACTAAATAGAGAAGTGGTCATTTTCTGAGTTCGTAATAAATCCGTAGAGAATATAGCTATAAAGAAATTATAGATGAAAGACACATACTTGAGGCGGGGAATTACTTCTCGAGTGCAAAATTAAAGTGTTGGGCAGCAA
>OX421454.1:6876005-6888505 GCA_949126865.1 Montipora capitata | reverse complement strand
TATATGACCCAAGTTCTTTGGTACCGGGAGTTTGTGCTTGATGGCTGCGCAATTGCCGTTTTTACGATACCTCTTCCATGGAATAGCAGTGGAGATGCCCAATAATCTTTTTCATCATCGCCTAATGTTTCCCAAGTTCATCAGGTAAAGTATTTGTAAGCAAATGGACCTTTTCTGCTTCGTTCATGTAAACGAACTTAAATTTAGCCTCTTATTTCTGATTTGCCAAAAAAACCTGTTTAACAGATATTTAAAAGAAAGGGCTTCACGCTTTACCTCTTGCCGACGGGGGTACTTTTATGTGCATATCTTGTTGATCTGCGCATTGAATCGGAATAAGACTATAAATTAATATTAGCACACCGTTGACCTCAGGTTTGTCAGTTGGATTACTGTTACGAGATATCGACGTTAAATATGGTCGCTTTACCTTACTTTTATTTTTAGTGGGATATGGAACAATAGGAAGATTAAAATGACGAAATCACGCACGAGTTGAATCTCCAGTGGAATGATTTCTAACATCGAAGGTAAACCGAAAATAATAAAGATATAAAAGTAGATGCTAGTATAGGTGTTTTGCAACCAATATCAAGAGACACATAGCAATGCCGGATATAATGTACAAATTGTGGTAGACGAACAAAAGGAGCTAATGAGAGAGAGCTTTTGTTTTCATCCACCAACATGGCGGCGATAACGTAACATGGCCACCTGTAAGAACTCAGAGTGCAGGTCCGACATAATGAGGAATAGATATCGTAGTCCATTCTTTATTGCACAAGAGGAGCCACTTACATGGACAGCACAACCTACTGACCAAAGAGAAGCGGCAGATCGAGATGTGATGCTTACATGGAATTAGTCCCCCAAATGGTGGTGAACAGACAACCAGTGTGACATGCGTGTAGAACTGATATGGTTGTATGCCTTAATGTGCGATACATTTCAATTTAAAATGGCTTACTTCAGACGTCGGAATTATTAGCGAATAAGCTAGCGTACTGTTGCAATCCATGTTGCAGACTCACTGACTTGAACAGGACAGCTTGCCAATCAAACAGAAGCCGAAGAAGGCAATAATATGGTGCGTACATGGGGTTAACCCCACACCGCCGATGAACAGATCAAGAGTCAAGAGTGTTTACTCCATTGAGCGGTCTAAGTTCAATCTGTCATGGTTGGTGTTTGATAGGATTGCTTTAAAAGCTCTTTTTTCTGCTCTTTTTAACCCCGTCCCCTTTTCTTCATGAAAGACCAAGATTGAATATAGTAAAGACACTATCGCTGGCACCGTCATTGCTGATCTGGAAATGAATTTGACATTTCATGGTAAGTGCATCAAACTATCGGTGTATCCCATTACTTACACAGGATATAAGAAAATGGCTTTCCATGTTGAAATCATCCAGTCTTTTCAAGCCAATATTAAAACATACAATTTAAGAACTTAGGGTTAGCCTCAACTGTAGACTCGAATGTGCAGAACGACAAAGCATTGCAGATGTCACAGTTTTGGCTTATTGACAAAGTACGACTTTGATTAATAACAAAAAACGTCCTTACATTACTAAGACAGAAAGGAAAGTTATAGAATCTGTTGAAGCGTCGAGCATTATAACCATGAACTTGATTGGTTCGTAAAATGAAATTATAAACTGGGAAAAAGGTAGCAGGTTATGAACATAACACTACCTAAGTTTAGCAAGATGTAAAAAAGGTTTTGAAATGTTAGGGTTCTCAACAAATGGATCAGTATCAGTGCAAAGAACCCATCTCTTAAAAATTCATACAATGTGCTTCCGAAACAAAATTATGCGTCTCATGACTTCGATTACAAATGCGCCCTCTATCATCTGTGAAATACTTCACGTGTTGGGAGGTTCGTCGAAGCTGGACCATCGAGATTGCCATCGGTACGCTTGATCGCTGGGACTCTTTTTTGTATAATGTGCATAAGGATATTGCTAAAGAGCTTCAATTGTTAAAATTGTTAATTGTTAAAGATTGTTCCCGCTTGTCAGAAAAGGAGCATGACATGCTAGATACCTTATTGGCCAAAATGGCCACCATTTTAGTATTCTTTCGTTTGCGTGTAAATTAGCCCTTGTTGCCGAGGTTAAATACTGTTTTGAATTGTAAGTTTAAGAACGAGGCAACAAGGGCTTTCCAAGAAAACAAACGATTACCAGAATTGGAATTTTGGAATAAGGTGTATTCTGGACTGAAATTTCGGTTCCAAATCCTTTCAGTTCACTCTAACAGCCCTCCGTGTAGTGGGTTAGTATATATTCCAATCATGCGACATTGGTGTTAAGATTTTACGACAATGAATGCCATATTACTATTTCATTCGCAAAGACGATTCAAAGAAACTAATCCGTACATTTTCTTTAGAATGTCAACGGTACTTTTATTTTATTTACCTGTGTTTTATTTCTTTGGTGTAGGATATTGGGATACAATGAACAACCCTGTGTGTCTTGGTACCGGCCACGACAACTCCCGGGAACTTTCTTTACGAAGGGTCATGGAAAGAATAACCTAGTGGAGTTGAGATCATCAATTGCTTTACGAGCAGTCCTTTAACTGCCAGTAACTGGGGTTGCTGTGACAGAATACGCGGCGTCCCTACCAATTTTCGGGGAAAATTAAATATCTACATTACAGACGCAGGAAGAAATGCGTCTTTTTCCAAAATCTTCAGCGTCCATTGATTCTCAATATTTTTACAAGCTCTCCTCCTATAATGAGCATTCCAGTTATTCAACTTTCAGCCCCTTCTTCCTGTGGTAGCCCGGAACCTCGTAAGGAAATCAGGGACTGATACACTGAAGATTTGTTGAATAGGGAAGAGGGAGAAAACGTAGGTGGGATCTGCGTTGACGTTTTTGTTGAGTATGTTTGTGATTGTGCTCTCGTTATCTTTAGCTCGAAAAATAGTACATACTTCGTCAATGCGATAATTGATACGATAATTGATTCACTGTCCATAAAATTGAAGTAACTGCATGATCGTTCTGATGGCATGTAAGGGAATGATAAACAAAAGCTTATCAAGAACCCACAGACTATTCGCAAAGAGTAGGACATTGAATTCACGGTCTGTCCTCTGTGGTATATCATGGATAAACAAGAGCGTTTCAACGGGTTACGACTCCTAAGCTCCTCGTGGGTAAATAAACTATGAATAAGACTTCGACACGGCTTCTCTGCAGATCCACACCCACATGCATTGCCGGACATTATACCCCTGCTGTCTTTCAAAGGTTTGAATTACACAATCGCTTTGATGTACACATACTCTTGCAAGCGCAGTCCTTTCTGTAAAAATGTACCACTCAAAACCACAACATCTCAACTAACAGCGAATCGGCATCGGCTGGAGCTTACCACTACGGATTCTCTTTCCTCTTCAGCATTCATTTTATTTGATATTCAAATAAAACATGAACACAGGGTTCAATATTAAGCAAAGTTTAATAGATTTAGAAAAATCAGAACGGCTTAAAATGGTCACTGAAATCGAAGTCCAGTGACCAAAATCTGGTGCATGAGCAGATCGTGACTGAGCTCCTTTAAATCTAACCTGCAAAGCTTCGGATTGCCGGAAGTCCCAAAATTTCTTCTCTATCTTTTTTGCCGAGACCCTTGAAGATAATTAATGATACAATAGTTCTAATCTAACGAAAAAAGTTATTCTTGATTATTTGCTATTTATTTCTCTATTATGCTATATTATTCAAAAGCGCACTTAATATGATTGGCGTGATGACAGCCAGTAATTAAAGTACTTTCGTTTGAAGATCGCCCCACGTGATTATTTCACGCAGCCTGAACGTTGTTATTGAAGAAATATCGACCCTATCAACCGATATAACTAATTTCTAATGTGATTTTTAAAAGTGAAAGCCACGACAAACGCTTCTAAGATAAAATGATATAAGCTCCTGTAAAATACACACGCAAGGAGGTTTTCGATGTAAGCATAAGATCCTTGGCTGGATTAAAATGAAGAACTACCAATCGAAGCTGTTCTGACTAAAACGCCAAATCTTCCACATTTTTGTTAAAGGCTCTTGTCGTAGTCGTTCATTCTGATGAGCCTCTGTGAGAAAATAAGGGGACAACGAAGTAATTGGACAAAGATTTTAATTAAACACTAAAAAAATACATGCATGCCAAAAAGAAGACCAAAGATAAGATATGTAATAACCTAAGAACTTGTATGGATATAGCTTGCGAACGCAGACGTATTTCCAGCGGTTGTTTCTCTCCCTCGAAAAATAGCGTCTTCGAAACCTAGCTGCAAAACGATTTCTGTGACGTAAAATTCTTAGCCAATCAGAATTAGGCTCATAAATCTCCAGAACCGACATGCAGGGAACACGCAAAGTACTTGCGCGTTGTCCTCTCTATCAGCAGGCTGGAAACCCTAATTTTGCATCGAGAAGGTATCGTAGGTATCGTACATTTGACTCAAAATATTACCTTATGTTGGTTTTCAATCAGTTTTATTTCGCGTCGCAGCTGTTCGAACGATGGACGATCACCGGGTTCCTGTTGCCAGCAGTTCAGCATGATCAAGTACCTGAAGAAACAACCGTCATCATCATCATCATCATCATCATCATCATCATCATCATCATTATTGTCGCCATCGTCGTCGTCTTCGTCATTGTCGTCGTCGTTATCATCATCATTTCATTTTCACTTCCAGAACCAAAGTTCCTATTCCAGTTCTTTCTTCTGTTCTCTTAACGTTGCATCGTCGTCATCATAAAGAGGTTAACAGAGTTCATTTCAATTTTGAACGTGAAACTACCAGAAACATCGCTAAGTAAAACTTACAGGGCATTATCCACATGGTTCGGCTTTGGCATCCGATATCCCTTATGATCACCGTTTGAGCTTTCGTCTGTGGATAGGGAGTTCCACCTGAGTGGAAAAACGACACCCACATCTTACAGGAATAACGCTACCTTCAGTTCAGCAAAGCAGCCGAAAGGTATTCTAGCAAGGTAAATCAATTAAACAATTTCAAGCGTGAGACTTACCTATGGTAAATATCTCGTAAAGTACCACTCCAAAACTCCAGCTGCGTCGAAAAAAATTGTCGAAGTTAATTAAATAGCTTCTATTCTAAGATGTCACTTACACTAAGCTGATGGAATGGGGAGAGCACTCGCCTCCCACCAATGTGGCCCGGGTTCGATTCCCAGACTCGGCGTCATATGTGGGTTGAGTTTGTTGGTTCTCTTCTATACACTGAGAGGTTGTAATCTGGGAACTCCGGTTTTCCCCCCTCCTCAAAAACCAAAATTTGATTTGATTAGCGTTGAATTTTAATTTCAATTTAGAGAGTCCCCAATTAGTGCTCCAGCGCTAGAAGATTAGAAACTTGAATAAAATTCCTTTCCTTTCCTAAAATCGGGTAAACACATGACACCGGCAAACACACATGGTTCTCTGGGTAGGTTGAACTAAAACCAGAAAATTATACGTGTTCGCAGGATAACACACAGCTTTAATTCGGCTTGCTTTTCAATTGGTTAAGAAGTGGTGTGGGATTTTCTGCTATTATTTTTCAAGCACTGCACTAAATGCGTGGATCTAATGTCAAAGTAAATAGTGGAAACTCAGTTTTGGGCTCTCACCGAAACTTCCTTTAATAATGGTTAGCACAAATTCTCGCTACTTACACATCACTCTTGGTAGTATAGCGTCCGTGCATAAGAGCTTCGTAAGCTGTCCACTTTACTGGGATTCTCCCCTGAGTAACAATCAAGAAAAAAAATAGGTTTTGAAAAACCTTTTATCAAAATATAACATGAAAACAAATACTATCAATTAAGACGCACCTTTCTGTACAGTTTTACAAAGTATTATTTCATTTGAGAAAATGACCAGTAAAAAAATGTAAAATGCGATACCCGAAGCCATTCAATCAAACAGTGAACTCAGGAAATGTAATGGATGCCCCGAAAACCAAGATGTTCCATTTGGTTCCATAATAATGTCGTTATGTGAAACAGTGTTGAACAGTTAATCCCTCTAATAGGACATTCCCTCTCCGTTGTAAAAAACAGTTTGAGCCACCTTAATTGTCAAATCGTGCTTAAATAAGCGATCATTGATTTTCATGTTATACAAACCGCTGTCTTTCTCTGATAAACATCATTTTCCAGATGAACGTCCCTAGCCATTCCAAAGTCTGTCAATTTGCACCTTTCGCTTTCTCCAACCAACACATTACGAGAAGCAAGATCTCGGTGAACAATCTAAAATAACATTAACAAGCACTTTGTTCATCTAAGCAAACACCTGCCATCAAACTTTTGTCAAAGCCTTTCCTGGCATGAAATGTCGTTACATATTCTATACTGAAGACATTTCAACTTTTCCTGATCGGGGTCAAATCCATTTTCTCTTTTTACAGTTCTTTTCCTCCAGTTGAAAAGTGGCTACATTAATTAGCAATGAGACTAGCGAAAGGAAAGACGGAAAAGGGCAATAATGTAAGTAAACTAATTGCATACCTTTAAGTTCAACTGCATTTTTAATAAAAGATAAAAGAGAAAAGAGAAAGCTAACGATAAGACAGAAAACGAAAAAGCAAGTGTAACACACGTGCTACAGAGACGTTCAACATTATGACTACTGAATAAAATAATACTTGGAGGGTGCTGTTATAAAAGATTGTCTAATTGGCATATTACGAATGTATAAATGAAATACAATATAAGTCCAGTAATGTCATCGAACAAAGTCAAATCCTGCGGTTGAACTGCACTGCAGTTAAAATCTAACGGACCCATGCAATATGTGCTCAGTGCGTTAGTAGAAGCTATAGCAATGTATTCCCATCAACAACTTTGAGTACGAAAAAACGACAGCGGACATTTTTAAATTCCGAGAAGTGACTTGAGACCCGCTCTCTTACCTGCTGGGTCACTTATTTGAACAGTTCGAAATTAATATGTGCATGAGTGATGTTTTGGAAATTCCGTATCTCAAAAATCGACGTGCCTTTACGGGAGTCAGATTACAGAACTGTCAAAACTTCTAACCTATCTACTAATTTTGAGTTATACGAACACAACATGCAAGTTTGTTTATAATACACTGAACAATATTTTCTTCACACTTGATCCTCTTTTCCCACTGTCTTCGTTAATTTCCTTCAAGACTTTTTGTTTTGAATTTTGCACGTTGTAGAAAAGGCAAAATGACCGTCGACCAATTTTAATGATAGAGATAACCTAATCTTTTATAATAGAAGAAAGATACGATAGAGAAATTTCTTGTATTCACTTTCCATTCGACAACTTGCCTTTCTTGAAGACAAGTAAGCCATGCCATCAGCTATTTGCCAAGAGATATTCATTAACTGCAATGAACTCAGACTTGTTTGCGGCTTAACATCCGGGTCTTTGAAGTAAGTGTCTTTAAATCCACGGCTCTTTCTCAGGTAACCCAGGAGATCGCCAAACGGGACATATTCAATAAGAACAAGTACGGGATCTTGGATGAGAAAAAATTTCATACGAAGAAAAATACTAGTTAATACATGATTGCTATCTCTTTAACAGCAAATAATTGTGACCGTTATCGCGACAAAGCCGACCACGTTTCCAAGGACATCAAAAGACAAGTCTGCTTTAGAAATACACCCCCCCCCCCCCCCACCCGCCACCCCCATGAGAAAAATTCATCCTCATCCCAGTGGTATAACTTGTAGCCTTGGAAACTTTTTAAGACGTTTGTAACTAATACCTGATACAGTGACGCATCCCAGAAGTTTAATGACATGTGGGTGAGGTTTAAGAGTCTTCAACACTTCAAGTTCTGACAACAGGCTCTTCCTTTCCATCTCATGAGAATTTGCTGCATGTTTCAATAAAAGAAGACATTTATTATAGTAAGACAATAGGTATGGCTCGATGACGCCGCTGCAGTTACTTTCTTTGATTTTCATCGAGACAATCCGGGTTTCGAAATTTAGCCCCGTTCTGATGTTTTTCCCTTGGTCAAGAAAATATCTCTGTCTGTAAATGGATGAGGGTGTTATTCTGTGAAAGGCTCGGATCTCGTTCTCAGGTCACGAATGTATACTCTTACTTGGCAACTCTATCTGAACCTAGGTATAATCGGTTTAATCTTCCATTTTTTTAAAAATACATTTTGGTAAATGGCTTTTTAGGACGGGTAAACTACGGTAAAGCTCATACATAAGATTAACATGCATTGTTTAATACCTTTGAGCATCTTTCTAGCCACGGTTATTGTTCCTGCCATCCATGGTAGTTCTGAAGCTCTTCCTTGTGCAACTTGTCCAAAGGATCCCTGTCCAATCACCTTATCAATCATTACGTACTGCCGCTTGACTTCCCGGGATCGAGTTCCGGGATTCAGCAAAGCATAGTCACTTATCTCCGAGTAAGGGGCAGTTTCGCAACTTATTGTGACTTCACGTATTGCCATTTCCTGAAGAGGGCAACTAGTACTGTTAATGCCGTCGGAACCGTTCCTTTCCATTTCAATGCCTTCGTTCTACAGTTAGGAATGAAGACATTCAGTCAACATTTGCAACTGATGTGATGGCTGTGTCCGTGGAGACCCAAAACGCAAGATACATTTATACAAACTAGTAAATTTCTGCAATGAAACTATTTTATTACCTTTGAAGGCTGCAATGATCAAAATTCATTAAAAAATTAGGAAAAACGCCTCAAGTACGCTCCAACCGCCTTATGTATGCTTCAGCATCCCCATACATCGAGAAGAGATTTGCCTGCCACCTACACGTTTCACAACTTAATATGCAGGCGAAGTTACAGAAGACGACTGTCACTCCCAGAGTTTTGCTCTCCCAAGATCCTAACTATACATCACTATGACCCATTTATTAATCTTTAGCAAAAATATGCTTTTTCGCCCCAATAGACACAACATCGAACGACAACGGACGCAACACCGAGGCAGTGAAAGAGGCACGGTTATAAATTGAACTCTTCAAGATCAGAGTCCTGCAGCAGCTGAGTCGCTCGTGTCTAATGTAGCTCCACAGTTTTTTTTTCTTATATCCCTCATCGGTAAAGCCGGATACGTCCAGCGCCCGGCCATTTCAAGTTGATCACGTTCTTGGGATTTCTTGGTCTAGGAGTAGCTGTGACGTTAATATTAGCAAGGTTCGACTGCACATATTTTTACGACCAAGCTTTCAAATTCACTGGCAGTCCAATATTTTCTCTCTTTCTTTCTTTATCATTTGCCACCATCTAGATATGTCAGTCTGGATATCTTTTTTCTTCAGTTTTGCAACGTCAGAAGGTTTTCGTTTCAAAGTGATTATCTCTAAAGATTGATCATCTCAACGCTGCAAGCCTTACGAACAACCTATGCCAAATTCAACATTAATAGATTCTGTGCAGATTGTGTGGACAGAAGGGTGAGAGAGTGAATCACATTATCGTTTATAGATGATGAAGATGTATATAGTTTCTCTTTTCGTTTATAAGCTTCTATGAATTTACTACTTTTATTTTCTTAACTACATATGCATATATAAGTTTTACAATATTACATCGTAATTTATTAGATTGACCACAGTCAAGGGTTTATCGGATAGCTACATGAGCACCATTGCCCAGGCCCACAGGCCCACAAATGTTGTAAAATCATTCGAGGAGATATCAATAAAGTCTCTCATAATAATAGTAGTAATAATAATAATAATAATAATAATAATAATGATAATGATAATGATAATGATAATGATAATGATAATGATAATGATAATGATAATGATAATGATAATGATAATGATAATGATAATGATAAAGAGACACAAAGGTAGGAACTATGCTAGAGAAAATGATAGAAACCAGAGTATGGGAAGTATCAAGAGGATTGCCTTGCTTCAATGTAAAATGCCGTGTTTGTGGTGAGCAAAAAAAAACATGTACCAATTAATTGACAATCAAACTAAGTGGAATACAGAGAAGTGGGATATAGGTCACGTGGTGGAGAACAGTATTGCAAAGTTGGTGTGGGGCTTTGAATTCCGTTTACGAAAATCAGCAACACCCGGACGACCACATTTGACATTAGAGGACAAACATAACAAAATAATTTGGATTTGTGACATGACATGCCCACAAGAACAAAAAATTGAAACCAAGGCACATGCGAAATGAACAAAGTACCAGCACTTAGCCTTTGAAATGAGATAGAGATGCGGTGGACACAAAGTGGTTGTAGTTCCAATTGTTATAGGGTGTCTGTAAGGAGGTGTTGATAAAGCAAGGAAAAAAGTACCACTAATTTTCGAGAATGATGAATTGGGGAAAAATCGTACTTATGGACAGTGAAACTATACTGAGAAAGTATAGTGTCTAGTCGTTCTAGCACTGGAGCACTAATCGGGGTCACCGTAAACTGAAATCAACAAATTAACGCAAATCGTACATACATACATTCACATACATTACTTTACTTACCCTCGGGGTTGACATGAGTTGATTAGACCTCTGGCAAAAGACAATGCAAATTTGTCGAGAAATAAGTAAATAATAATTAAAAACAAAGCACATATATAATGTTTAAAATATCTCAAGATAATATATACAAGTATCTTAATTACAAAGTGACTAACTAAACCCTAAGCCGGCAAACAGCCTTGTACATGTAAAATGATGAAGTAGTCGTTAAGGATCTTATGGTGTCCGAACATTTGTTCCAAGGGACACTGCTGCTACGTATTTAACTGATTTTAAGCCAAAGTGATTAGTATTTGGTTTAGGTATTTGCAGCTTATTGCAGCAACTCCTCTCAAGTTTTTGGTGCTGCTTCTCAACTTGGTCTCTCAAATACTCCGGAGGGGATTGGTTTATAGCTTTATACACATGTACAAGAATTAGAATGTTCTGGATGCGGCACGGTCTATCATTGAACTGTAACCAAATTGATCACCAAGAGGGCAGAACACCGTATAACCAAGAACACTGTATTATCAAATCAAATGTTGGCCTATTAACACTTCTCGCTCACGCCTTCAAGTTGTTCCGCGACCGTCCTAAAAGTCCTTTCGGTAAAGCGTTAGGTCGGTCGCTAACCAAAATTATAGGATGAACTTTATCAAATTCTACGGATCGTATTTGTTGAACTACAAAGTGCTTTCTTGCTTTGTCTCTCAAGCCGACGTTGTAACACGGTTTTTGTGGAATGCTTTTGAAGCCGTTCATGACTACCGTTTCTTTGTTTAGGGGTCATTTTAGAACAATTCAGGCAATAGTCATTGGATAAGCCGGAATCGGCAATAATCTCAGATAGCACGCACTCTATGATTGGAAAGGAAAGGAACTTTGTTTAGGTGTCTAATTTTCTAGCGCTGGGTGTAAACTGAAATCAACAAATAAACACAAATCAAATCAAATGTTGGTTTTTGAGGAGAGGTTAAAACCGGAGTACTCGGAAAAAAGAGTAGAGAACCAACTTCCAGGGAAGCTAAGCAAACATGCTTTTGAATCTAAGTTTCCTCTTTTGCGCTCCGAGGAAACATTTCGGGAACCAATGTTTCCGCAACAATGTTCCCTCGTTTTCGGGCGCCTTGAGAAGTATAGAGTTCCATCATGTTAGTATTTGGAATATTTCTCTGTGACTCAGGAAGCTCAATTCATCGGGAGGTGGTTTTAAGGGAGGTCGCGCAGCCGCATCAAATTATAATTTAGAAAAGTTGGTTTTTGTGGAGAGGGAAATGAAGTAAAATTCAAAACGCATGTGCAGAGTCATTGCTTTTGATCATTACCCTTGTTTTCTGCGCTATTGTTTGCATTCTTTCTGTTTCCTCGCTTGGCCTTCAGATCTGAAAGACCTAGGGCTCGGATTTTTCCGAGTTTCCAATGGTTCCATTGTCAACATTTCATTTTCAGATTGGATTCACCCCATTACTCTAACATGGTCGAAATAATTTCAAATTTGCATTAAATTAGGTGTCTTGCCAGGTAGTTTCCTTCAGGTGAACAACCAATATAACGAGCAGGGCTCACTTGAAAGGATATTAGAAGGACTACCATTTTACAATTCTTCCAAACATTTTGTTTTGTTCAGTGAACGAATGTATCCTTCGGTCACGTGACTCAATACACTGTACTCTAATTGTTTTTGAAGATAAATGTCATGTAATAAAAACATAATAATGCCAAACTGGGCAGGGCATCAACCATAACGCACTTAAATTTAAATTTACATCTAAGGACTGGTCTAAGTAAAATTCTAAAATTACGAAAGCAGAAATACGATTTTGTGGAGTTTGCACAACAATCTAAAATACAAAGTCAGACCTTTTAGAGAACAAATACTTGTTGACCTGGGGCCGGTTCCTGAAAGGTGTAATAACTCTATTCCAGGGCCCGGTTGTTCAAAAGCCGATTAACGCTAATCCCAGGTTAAAATTTAACCAAGGAGTTAATTTCTCTACTTTCAAAGACTGTTAAAGG
>OX421454.1:6861005-6871005 GCA_949126865.1 Montipora capitata | reverse complement strand
GTTATTCAACTGTATCATCACAACGCCTACTGTAAATTACACCAAATCGGCATAAACTGTTTCCTGGTAGGACGGTGCTATCATGGGTTCACTGGAGGCTTTTCTGGGCAAGCTTCCCTCGTTGTTCGAGTGGTCAACCTGTAGATACTGCAGTTCACCGGACTGTCGCTGTGGTGATAAAATTCAGAGCAATGATTGCTTTGTCAAGTTTGACATCGTAAAGTTACTTCAAGTGAATAAACCAAGACTTAGGATGGCCCAGGAGGGTCACTAAGCTAACCTTCGGCCTAAAAGCTTCTGTTTAGGCCTAATTAGGCCTAAGGTTAACTTTTAAGAATGTTTAGGATACTTCCTGTATTGGTAAAACAGTAGGGAATTTAAGATCTACGACGGCGACGGTCGACGAAAACGTCACCTCAAAATATAACTTGGCTCTATCGTAAGTCTTAAGCGATTATTCAGTCTAGTTCGCGTCGTACAATGTGGGCAAAGTATCCTAAAAATAAATCGGTACCAGCGATTTCAAATTTAAAATAGAGAATGAAGGATTCTCTCTTGCATGCTTACGTTGTCGTCAAAACTTCAAATTTGGTGATTTCACGTCGTCGTTATGCAGAGGACCGCAAACATACTTGCTAAAATCCGTGCTGCACGTGCAGCACGATTATTTATGCTCTTTTAACCAATGATATTATTGTTTTGTTACGTTGTCGTAGTCGTAGCCGTCGTCGTTTCTTAAATTCCCTAATTAGGGAGTTTAAGAAACCACGACGGCTACGGCAACGACAACGCCAAAAAGCAGTTATATATATTATTTGTTAAAAGAGGTAAAAATGATCGTGCTGCACGTGCGGCATGCATTTTGGTACATTTCTCTCCCGTACTCGTCAAAACAACAACGTAAAATGACCAATTTTCAGGTTTTGACGACAACGTGGACAAACAACGATGAATCTTTCCTTCTCTCTCTTTGCTTCAAATCCGTACGTACCAATCTGGTTATAGCATACTTCGCCCACATTGTACAGCATAAACAAGTTGGAACAAGTTGACTGGTGACCTGTGACCTGTGAGAGAACTGGTGACGACTCACAAAATTAAAACTGGACTGTGAATAAAATTAAAACTGGACTATGCAAAATTAAAACTGGAGTGTGACCCTCCTGGGCCATCGTAAAGACGAATTACTAACTACGAAATACAATTTTTTTTTTAATTGAAAGTGATGAGTGATCCTCGCACTTCTCCGGACAATTCAAACAATTAGGGAGTTTAAGCAAAGACAAAGGCTACAGCAACGACAACGCCACAAAGCAAGAATATCATTGGTTAAAAAAGGAAAATAATCGTGCCGCACGTGCAGCACGAATTTCCGTGCATTTTTTGCCGTACTCCACGAAATAACAACGTGAAATTACCGAAAACGTGACCATTTAACAATGAACCATTCATCTTCTATACGTACTTAAAAACCGTTCCTACCCATCAAGTTACAGGATATTTCGCCCGTATTGTACAAGGTGAACAAGATGGAATAATCGCGAAATACTTGCGATGGTGCAAAGTTATATTTTGGACTGACGTTTTCGTTTCCGTTCCCGTTGTCTTTGCTTAAAACTCCCGATTGAAAAATTCAGATTCCTTCAACGAGATTCGAGTCCAAGACCTCTGCTATGCCGGTGTAATGCTCTACCAAGCACTGCATCCCCTCGGAATCTCAGGCCACCTGAACTTTTCAGGTGTCTATAAGACACAAGTGCTTTAATCTAGAAAAGTGCGAGGGTCACTTCTCCCTTTCGTCTAAAACCCGGATCTTCAAATGTACACATCTATTTTTAATATTTCCTTTAGAGCGGGTTTCAAAAGTAATTAGAGAATTGCTTTGGTTTATGATTACTTCACTCAGTGATTGGTTCAAAGTTCTCGCGCCATTTTTTCAACTAATCAGAAGTTAAACCAAAACCAATCGTGGCTCGCGCGTGCACATTTTCCCGCGGTTTGTGTCGGCGACGTGTAATTACGTAGAGTTTTGATTGGTTTACCGGCTTGTTCCCGTAGTTTTTGATTGGCTAAAGTAATTACTTTGGTTTTGGTTTTACGACACTCGATTGAAACTCGATCTATTCAGTCCAATCCCGGCCATAGACGAGTAAGACAAAAACTTTTTTTTTCCTGGAGACCTTCTTTTTGCTTGGTTCATCATTCTTTGAGATCAAATTAAAAATTTGGAAATAAAAATCCCTTAGTTCTTCAATGAATTTATTTCTTATTGAAAACAATGACAAGGATGTGGCATATACTCAAGTCAGAAGCGAGACAGATATTGCATCAAATATTGTGGCTTATCGGTTTTCAGCCTTCAATCTAGATATTACCTCCTTCAATAATCATAATCATTCAAAATGATTTGTTGCCCTAACATTATTTCAGGAAATACTGTACAAAAACGAACTGAGCGACATCTTTTACTGTGCTTGATGTCTGGGACAGGTCCAAGAATTGCATGATTATATCTCAAGGTGTTTTCTAATGAAATCAGAGTGCCCCACATTTTTTTACATGTAAGTGCCTCATAATCCAAAGAAAACCTTACCGCGCCTCCGGTCTCAGCTCTCGGTTTCTTATTAGGTTTGTCTACTTCGGCATACACATGCAATGCCATAGCTTGGCCCGCATCTTCTTTGTCCCTGTTCCTCGACATATTAGAAGGGCGGAGTACTGACGTGCTTCCATGAGATTCGTCATCACCATTCTGACCCTGTGCCCCATGTCCCCTACGGAAATAAAAGGAATTGTGATTAAGGCAAGGTTTGCAAAACCAAACCAAGACACTTATTCTGGACAATTGAAGCAATTGTCTCTTAAAGACACCTGAAAGATTCATGACCTCTGCGATGCTGGTGTAATGCTCTACCAACTGAGCTATGAAGCCTCACAGTTGGGAGCAGGTCAATCAGCGTGTTCAGAGTTTCAAAAAACGTGCCCGCGTCGGGATAAAAGCCAGCATATATTAAAAACAAAAGATTTCTGATGCAAAAGACAGTTGTACGCAGTATACACTTGTTTTTATCCCGACGCGCACAATCGGTTTCTTCGAACTCCGAACTGGCTTATTTGTTGGGCTCATCTGTTCCCGTGAAAGGACTCGATGAACCCTTACCCTAGTAAGTGCAAGGATCACTCCTCCCTTTCATCTATAACCCGCACTTCAAATATATAAGTTGTTTCATTGATCGAGGCCTTTCACGGGAACACGTGAGCCCAACAAATAAGCCAGTTCGGAGTTTGAAGAAACCGAATGTGCACGTCGGGATAAAAACAACTATATAATGCGTATAACTGTCTTTTTTGTTATGGTAATTGCATTAGATATCTTTTGTTTTGAATATATGCTGGCTTTTATCCTCCGAACTCGCTGATTGACCTTCTCCCAACTGAGTGGCTTCATAGCTTAGTTGCATTACACCAGCATTTCAGAGGTCATGAATCTTTCAGGTGTCTATATGAGACAATTGCTTAAATTGTCCAGAATAAGTGCGAGAATCAATTCTCCCTTTCAAAAACCAAATTGTAATAGATAGCAGAGTAAGATACGTGATTTTGTTTTTATTTTGTAAACAACTAATGCTTAGACTATGGCACCAGTGAATAATCAGCTAGTTGTAAGTTAGTGTCCGCTGTGTGCTGTTATGGTACATTATTAAGCGTGCGCTCGATTGACTGTATTCCGGAATAGGAATAATACGACATAGAATAGAAGTTAGAAATCTTTCTTTTCTACGGAGATTAACATTAAAATTGTAAAACACCTGCTAAAATGCCATTTTAAACATATCTATATTATCCTTGTTCCTTCAAAACGCCAGACATACCGTTTTATTGAAATCATCACTCAACGTATTCTCATTCCGGAATAGGGTCAGTTGAATGCGCCCTTGCTAAGAAACGCCGCATTTTCCTTTTTTAAGGACGGTGCCTACTATTGTTATTGCGCATACGTTGTGCGCATCTCGAGATCAACAAATCTGTTTTGATAGGTCGAGTTATTATCGAGAGGTCGATAATTATGACTGCTTTTGGACTCCTTATCAATGTGAGGCTCCTCCATAGAGCAATGCATTCTGGTCGCTGTGCGGTGCATTTGTGCTGACAGCATGTTTCACTATGATAAAATGCCAAAAAAGCCAAAACGGTTGTTTTTCTTTTAAACGGATATCTTCTCCTTTGCTTTGCTAACTCCACGCCAATTACTAACAAGTTTCTTGACCAAAGTTGTTATTAAAAGTTCTACAATCATTGAGAATAATCAATCAAGCTCACCTTTCTTGGCCAGAAACATTAGTACTTGAGAATTCTTCATAAAAGAAACAAAAGAAGGCGAATAAAATACACACGATTAAAACCTTGGTATAAATAAATACTTTGGTAAATAGTAGTGGTCAGTGATAAAACCCCTCACATCAATTTCGAGATTATAGCTTAAGGCGAAGTTGCCAAACCCTTGACTGAACTAGTATAGGAATGCCGATGGGCGCGAGTGCATTTCGTAATTTATGGGCAGGAGTCATGTTTTGAATTAGTAAAATTAAATTGCACAAACAAAAACAAAATTACTCCATGGCTGAGTTTCCATAGCAACTTCCATATAGTACGCGATAACCTATTTTTGACTAATCAGAAACGCGATATTCTTTTGAGTGTACAGTATATTAACGTAAAATATCAGTTACAGAAAGAAGATGATAATAGCTCTTTTGGTTCAATCAGAAAACTATTCTTCTGTATAGTGCATAATGTTAGACAATGATCCGTAGTCTTTTTTTCTCGACAACCAGCAAAGGTGAAAATTAAACAAAAACGCAGGGTCCTAGTCGTAAGCTCGATTTCCGACTGGTACTCTGGGCCCGGTTCCTCGAAAGCCGATTAACGCTAATCTAAGATTAAAAATTAACCAAGCAGTTTATTTCTCTACTCCCAAATGCTGTTCAACGCAGATTTTTGGCAGAACTTTACATGAGAAGACGTCAATCTTGAAAAACAAAAATAAGCAAAAGAAACTTTCACCAAAAAGTTGAAAACGTGAAACAAAAGTTTACGCTAATCCTGGATTAAGTTAATCGGCTTTCGAGGAACCGGGCCCTGGTGTATTTTCAGTTTTCCCTTGCCAGGCAGCAACATTAGTATAGCTAATCACATGATTTCAAGTGCAATTTGGAATAAAGAGCACGAGTAAATTTTTTCAAAGACGACCAAAATTGTGGGCGAGTGCAATTTTTAATAATATACACGAAAAAATTCGAGATGGTTAAGCAAAAGAAACGCATGCGCATCACGCAATCAGGGAAAAATTGCGCCATCCACAGCGCGCGCTTGATTTGAAAACAAAAGATTTGATTGGTTCTCACCTAACCCTAATGTTTATTAGCCAATCATAATCCAGAATTTCGATGTGTAATTTGCATTAGCATTACAATTTTGCACTGGTATTACACTTTTTTTGCACTGTGTTACACTTGAACCGCACTGCTCTCAGTCAAGAATCGGGTAATGTTTTCATGTATATTATTATACTTTTAACACCTGTGAATGTAAACATCTGTCCAAGTTATGTAGTAAATAAGCAGTGGAATGAAGCACACGACCTGACTTAAGCAACTTTCCCCTTTTATGAAAAAGGCCTGTGATAAATAAAGGTCACAGGTTGAAATGAGCCTTACACCTCATATGATTTCATGCCAAAGGGAAAAGAGCTTTGGTGGATGGAATTTCAAGTTTTAAAATCCCGACTTATTGATTGATACTATAATTATGGTAGGTTCCAACAACAACAACGTTTAGCTACAATTTGCATTCATAAACTTTACAGTCTAAAGAAGAGATTAATTACTATTCATTACAAGCATTCAAGCGGTGGGGGAGGAGGAGGGCGAGGGGGATTGAGACCCAGGGTTTGAGTAACCGCAGGGTTACCACGAGTCAGTTGTAATACTGACCTTTTGTTTCCTTTGAGCAGTACTTCTTCCTTCGCACACACCAAATGATAACTGCAACAATGACCACGAAGGCAACTGCTCCCAAGACAGCACCAACAATATCCCAGGTGTCGTCACCTTAAAACAAATAAGTTGGTACATGTATATGATATTCCCACCTAAGAAATAAGGGGATGTGTTATATAATGACTGGAAAACTGGCATAATGCATATGGCTTTCGCTGCCACCCTTCCACAATATCCAAGTGCCAAATGCAAATAAATAAAGTATATAATAAATAATGGTCTTTATCAAAAGATTCAAACAAACGTAAAACTTAAATGTATTAAAAAGATAAAAGTCCAATAATTAATAGTATTCTTTAAGCAGCAACAACATATTAATGTCACGCATGGAATAAGCAACGATTTACAAATGCATGTTGATTGTAGCGCTCTGTATGGAGTCTTGGTAGCAAACAGTTATTTTCTCTTTCACGAAGTAGGCGTGTCCTTTTGGCATTTTTTTGGTTCTATAATTCTTAAGAAATGTAAATAACGTGACATTCAGTCTAACAAGCATTTTGGGCTTCGGCTTCGATGATCCGCAAACTGGTTTCCCGCTGATTGTTGATTGCTGGCTCAGAAAGATTCAAGGCAATGAAATTTTATTCATTTGGAGGTTTCTAGAATCTAACCAATTTACAGCCGTACAGATCTGACCGACCCCACCAGCTTTGAACTTTGAATTAAATACCGTGTACAAATAAAGGTTGTATTGGATTGTATTGTATTATTGCCTTCGCGGTTGCCTTTCGAGAAAAAATCTTACATTTCGTGTTTTCGCGCGACATGGAAACATGTCTCCTCGTTAGGCAAGGCCTTTTGATCAAATTAATTAAAGCAACTTTTCATTTAAGGATTTCCCTGAGCCGGTAAAGCCCAAACGACCGAGGGTTGTTTTGTTAAATCGGGTTTTATTTCGTATGCCACCGTTTGGCATCAGAACATAATAGTTATTATTACTAGTAGCCAGGAAGCTCCCAAGGTTGAAAAAAACCGCTATAAAACGCGATCCGAGTACACTGTTTCAAAATATTATCACTCCGTCCATTTTAATTCCCATTTCCCACTGAAAAATCTATCTATGGGCACGATTGATTACCGCAGTTATACACACATGACCTCTTTGATACCGGTGAAGTACAATGGTCACGTTGTGACTTTGTTGTTGAAGAAAGAGTGAAGCCAGAGGTAAGGATGTTTCAATCTTTTTGTTTTAATCATATCATAACTGATTTATTGTTTATGATCTAAAAAATAACTACAAAGTAGGATTATAGAAATTTCTAGCAATCGAGCACATTTTAACAAGAATCCGAGCAGGCGAGCACTTGCAAAAATTTTGCGAGCAAGAGCAAGCGAGTACCCGTGTAATTTTTGCGGGCAATTCGAGCAAAGGCCAAATTTTGCTAGCACTTTTAAACTGAATGGGACCATTCGATACCCCTTCATAGTAACAGTGCCCTACTCCACAGATATGAAATATTTAATCATCATACCAAGAAATAATCAATCAAACTCAGTGTCCCACTCCACAAATTTGAAATAATTATCTCAGCAAGAGATAATCAATCAAGCAGAGTGTCCCACTCCACAAATTTGAAATAATTATCATAGCAAGAGATAATCAATCAAGCAGAGTGTCCCACTCCACAAATTTGAAATATCATACCAAGATACAAGTGCCAAAGGATGAGGCAATACTAATAGTACAGGTCACATTTTCAGAATCCTCACTGACAAATAAAAACAGAGTAAACTTACTCTCTGGTTTTGGAGTGGTTTTAAGTGGTTTTGTGGTTGTAGGTAGAGGGACAGGTGGAATTCCGATGATAGATGACACATTAATTCTTAATTCTCCAAGCTTTTTATGCAAGATCGCGTTTCGAATTGTAGAAATAATAACGTCTTCTGCAACCCGAGTGTTGAACTTTAAGTTCACATCAAATGTCAGGCTTCCACACCTGCAACAGGAATTTAAAACAACTGAGTTCATGCACATGTGTATAAATATTTTTTTAAGACGATCTCAAGTATTAATTTGAAGGTATTTTTTACAGGTTGTTATAATTTTGACAAAAATCATCTTCATTCTGTCCACAATTGGCCGGTAAAACGTGGAAAATAATTCGTTATTAGCGCAGCTCCGCGCGTCGAAGTCGCGCACGTGGAGCACCATGGATAAGAAAATATGGTAACTCAGCGATGCGAGAAATTTTGGTTTTATAGCGATAACGTCATTATGCGACCGTTCGCCCGTACGTCCATCCACCCCTCAATCTATGTTAATGTGACTAGTATCACGTGACCATATCGCGGGCTCAAACTTACAGCTCGGTGTAAAATGGAGGGCTTTATGCGGTTCCTACTTGCAAACATAATTGCTTTTTATGGACTGCTCGAAATGATTTTTCAAGGAAACACCTCTGCTAAAGAATGGGAAAATATCAGGGAAACAATTTCAAGCAGTTTTAGAATAGCAGCTACAAAATAACACGGAGGAATTGAGGTTAGTGATGAAGATAAACATTTGTGCAAGAGCCATTTTGAGCTTGTTTTTTAAATGCCACAAACTACTTCGTGGCTGTATTTTTCGCGTTAAAAACGCGCTAGATCATCAAATTAACCTCTTATATTTTGGACTTAAAAATTCGGAAAGTTTGGTTGAAAAATGGTTTGAACGATCTATTCATTTATTTTTTGCCCATCAAAGTTCGAAGCGTAATTAATTATGCAAAATGCAATCGCCTTTGCTTGTCGTCATGGAGAAATGACAGGTGTTGACAAAAATAATTAAAAAAATTCTAAAAAAATTCACGGATTCTTCTTTTTTAGCCAAATTTGGTGCAAATATAGGTTAACTGAATTAAAAAAACTTCTTTTCCAACCTTTTGTACCAGAACATTTTTTTGCGAATTTTTGTACTTTCGGTTATTTTTCTGAAAAAATCCTTGGTTTTTATGCTGAATTTTTTTACTGAAAAGCCTTTTTTATAACCATTAAAATGAGATATTCTAAGTCCTATTGCTATACATAATTAAGTCCAGAAAAGTTGACTAGTTTCACAGGTTTTTCAGAACGCATGTTTTCAGCCGAACGGGAGCTCCGCCTTTAGGGTTGGCTAAATCTATAGTATATTATTACTATTATTATTATTATTACTATTATTATCGTTATCATTATTTTAATTATCATCATCATTATCATTATCATTATTTTAATTATCATCATCATTATCATTATCATTATCATTATCATTATCATTATTATTATTATTATTATTATTATTATTATTATTATTATTATTACTTTCTTCCCTCACCTTATATCAGCTATCAGTTCTGCACCAATGTAATTTTGAGTATTAGCAAACACCTTGGCAAACTTGCATTATAACAATAAATAAAAATAAAAGAACCATTGATATCCCGATGTGACAGACATAACTTGTCAAGTAATAAAAAGTCTGCATACGAGCCAAGTGGCCCATCAGGGCGGAGCTTATCCCGGTTTCCACAGCATGAAGCGACTAGGATGGGATGCCAGTCCATCGCAAGGTTACCCCAACCATTAAATTGGCCAGTACTCATTTATACACCTTTGTGGACACAGGCACCGTGAGAGTAAAGTGTTTTGCCGAAGAAGACAACACAACTGTCCCCGGCCAGGACCCGAACCCGGACCGCTCGCTCCGGAGTCGAGCACACTAACCCTGAGGCCACCGCGCCTACCACTCAGACCAAATATATTCATATTTTATACCATCGGGGTTAAGTCTGGAACTCAGCTATCAATCTGCAATTGGGCTGTCAATGTCTCAGTGGCAGTAGATGCAAATTCAGATTCACCACCTAGGCTTGGTCTACATAATTCACACGGGAAATCAAACTGACTCTTCTTCTGGCGATGGTTTGGATTGAAACAGCTGCAGGAGACAGTTGGTTAGATTACTGATACATTAATCA
>OX421454.1:6841005-6853505 GCA_949126865.1 Montipora capitata | reverse complement strand
ACGTTAGGTTGTAAAAATAGCCTCTTAATATTTTTTTGCACATTTTGCAGTTTGGTATGGAAATTGTCCAGTGGGCAACAGCATGCTAGGGAAAACGGTTAAAAGATTAAAGGGTTAAGCAAAAAGACGCCGGAATCGAGGGTTCATTCAGAAACCACAGCCTCTGTGCAACGACAGCAACCAGAGGACTGCAGAGAGGAACTCCGTGATTCAAGTAGCACACATTAGGGGTTTCAAACACCTCGAAACAATAAAAGCACTCCGCCTACGGCGTCGTGCTTTCATATGTCTCTCGGTGTTTGCAACCCCTGTTAAGACATTCACACTCTTTTTTGATATATTACACTCTCGTTATTAATTTCAAGAAGCCGTGATTCTAACTACATATGAACCGGTAGCCCAGTCTGAATAATTAAAATTCAGCTCAATGACACTCACACAGAACATTTATGAAGACATTCTTTCTCAAAGGATTTCCAACACCATTATCAGCAGTACATCTGTAGTATCCTCCATACTGTCTACTGCTAATGTTGAAAGGCATGGTAACTATAGTGTTATCAGAGAGTCTGGTCCAGGTTATTGTTGGTTTGGGTTTTCCATCAGCTGAACAGTTCAAAGTTAATTCATCAGATACTGATACTGTTTGGTCACCTGAAGTGGCAATGTTGCTTGGAGGATCTACAAAATCAAAAGGCTAAATACAGCATGCTGTATAATCTAATTCAATTAATTAAATCAAAGCCAATCTTTACATGTGACATGTACATGTAGGAAAACATGAAACAAAACAAGATTAGGTTTTCCGGGCTTACTCTTTATAATCAACTTTTTTAAGTGCTGAGGCACTAATTCGGGACACTAAATCAAATCAACACCTAGAGCGGTTTTCAATTGAGTGTCAAAAGTAATTAGTAATTGGTTCAAAGTTCAAAAGTAATTAGTGATTGGTTCAAAGTTCTCGCGCCACTTTTTCAGCCAATCAGAAGTGAGACCAAAACCAATCGTGGCTCGCGCGTGCACATTTTCCCGCGCTTTGTGTCGGCTACGTGTAAGTACTTCGAGTTGTGATTGGTTTACTGGATCGTCTCCGTCCTTTTTGATAGGCCAAAGCAATTACTTTGGTTTTGGTTTTACGACACTCTATTGAAACTCGCTCTATCAAATGGTAAGAATTGTTTTTTGAGGACAGGGGGAAACTTGGTACCCAGAAAAACAAAAACCTCTGGAATCAGAGTAGTCAGGACCACCAAATTCCACCCACATGAGAAGCCAAGTCTGGGAACCGAACCCTGGCCACATTATGGCAGGTACAAAACACAGGTCACAAGTCACAAGACACACAGGTAATTGTTTTACCAATACAGAAAGTGTTCCGTTGAACAAGAGACGAAACACGCCAATACGGAGAAAGAACCGTATTTAATTTTAAAAAGACAATTTGATCTAAAATACAAAGATTTTGCGTTGGCACTCGGCCTTACAAATGTTCAAAGGAATCAGAAAATTAAACCAAATTAACTTCTTGACTGTCTCCGTAATTGACTGTAGTAAACGGTCCTTTTAAAATTTTAGAGAATGACTGGTTAGCAAACATGATGAACAAGTGGTTAGCTTGGTTGTTTTTGCTACACTGAAAATTTTAGCTAGATTACGCGACTTCAAATCAAACGCTCTAGCCTTGCGACATATAAATAGGTATCCGATGCCTACCATTGATGAAGTCTTACAAGATTTAAATAAAAGCAACATAAAATGTAAGCCGCGCGCTCGTTTAACCTTAACTCATAAAAGCAAACTTGAATGTTCAGCGACAAAGAAAGTACCCTACACAATCATGAAAGCTAACCTTGGGCCTAATGTTAGCAGTAGTAAACGGTTAGGGTTGTCTCTGTATATTGTATTGGCAAAACAGTGACCTGTGACTTGTGAACTCAGTGTTCGACACTTACTTTCTTACTAATTTGCCCTTTGGGCAACCAGTTTTGTGTTTTTAGTTTCCCGTAGTTTTTTTGCGGTTGCCCACCTTCTAAAGACCAGTTAGCCATTATAACTCAAAGGAGGCTTCTGAAAATATCACTTTTCTGTAAAATGTGTGTAAAATGGGTTAGGCAGAGCAACGCGACTCCTGCTCTGTGTCCATGCTGTTTTAGTAGCCTTCACAGTTTTGCTTTGACAAGCGTATCTTTAAGCGATTTTTCTGTTTTATAAGAGATCAAGGGAGATTCCTTGAATATCTCTATGAGATTAGGTTGGTTTTGAATTAAATGTCATTTGTCCAATAAAATGTTCCTGAAGCCTTTCAAAGCTGGTTGAAATTGCACGACAAAAGGTACAATTTTCTTTTTTGTTCGATATCAAAGCAGTGTCGTAGCGTATTTGGCCGTGCGAAAACTGGGTTCCACTGTTACAAACATTCGTTTCGTGCGGAGAAAGATGGCGCTTACGAATGTGTTCCTTCTTCAAATCTATTTTGTGATTTGTACCAATATATTTTAAACAGAGAAATTAATGCCGCAAAGAGATGTAACGTTGTTATTTTTTAATAGTGTTTGCGGTGACTACGTTATATTACTAGTTACTTTCTTTGTTACAAATCAAATCGTTCCGCAAAAAATTAGTCGAACAAAAATTGTGATTGCCCGATCGGGCAAGCCTTAGAGTTGTTTTACTTGCCCACGGATATATTTCGCTTGCCCCGGGCAATCGGGCAAGCGTTAGTGTCGAACACTGGAACTGTGACCTGTTTTGTGTACCTGCTCGCCACGTAAGAGGGAGGTGAGTGCTCACACCAGTGCACCAAACCTGCTTCCAAACCTCTACAGTGCAATTGAGAGAATTTAAATACCCTGAAACTACCTGAGCAGATAGCTGCAATATGACTTATTTATTTAAGAGGCATGGATGCAAGAATTACAAAATATTAACCACACCGTGACTCGTGTCAAAAAACCTATACTCTCTATTGTCCAGTATTATACAACCTTGGATAAGTGCATTAATTTTACTCTTTCCTAATTGACCAGTCAATGGAAACCCCTACCCCCAAGTCCCGGGAAAGGGTGGGGGAAGTCACGGGAATGGAATCACTTTTAAACAGGAATTTGTCCTGTGGGGGTGGTGCATTAGACAAATTTTGAAGTTGAGCGCTATTGCCACCTCGGCACAAGAGAGTCGGAGTGCTACGAAAACTGATACCCTATTCTCAGTTTTCGTACTACGGTAACTATTTGACAAGTTGAAACTTTAGAAGAAATTAATGTGCAGCGCCGCTGCAAAACAACTTTCCGCAGGCGTTGCAGGTCGAGACTTGAAAATGGTCTTGAATGTTGGTACCAGATTTCTGCAAAACATGTCGATACTAGTTCCACGGCCTTGGCGCGCAAGTTGCGGTTTCTGATTGGCGTACGCGGCATAGCGTAACACGACCGAGCGAGACTAGTTTCAAGAGGTGGTGTTACGGTGAAAGTTTTGTTATGTTGCCTCCACAACTAAACTGGATACTCGAGCTAGATGATAGACCATGATATATGGGCGCTTTGGCCAGCCAAGCCATTGTGCCATTTATTTAGCATTGGGATGGGTACAAAAAACATTTATATATCAACTCTAATATAAAGAAAAGAGCAGTCCAAATTTATTTTTGCCACTTTGTTTTGACTGAAAATCATTATTAAAGGCAACATTAGGCTTACCGACAACATCCACTTGAGTTGTGCTCTTAAATGTTAATGTGCCAACTTTCTTTGCTAAAACATCACAACCAAATGTACCATTCACCTCAGTTGTTACATTGAAGACAAATAGAATGACTCTCTCATATGGAATCCACCGGAGGTCAAATTTGTATTCAAAACCGCTTGCTACTACAACATCTCCTGACTGCTCTACTGCTCCAATGATTTCGCCATTGAATCTTAAGTTTACGCCAGAAAAGGTTAAATCTGATGATAAACTGAAAAGCCAGCTCAGGGTTGCATTGATGGTTCCTTCAAGAAGCTGTGTGTAACTTGAGTGTATTTGGTTATCATCTGATATGGCTTGGATTGGAAGAGGTTCCTTCCATGTTATACTGATACCACCTGAAGAAAGAGAAACGGATGTTTTTATTTCTCTAGTTTTTGTCACATTCAGGTACATGAAGAACGCTCTCTTCGCCCAGGACGAAAATAACATTAAGTTTCTATTATAAAATTATGACATAGCCGATAAAATACAAATTAAAGACGAAGTTAAAAACAAAGACTGGAGTTATTATATAATAATTATAGAAGTTGATAATTGCATCGACTTCCTGTATAATAAACCACCGCACAAGTATTTTCCCACCTCACTTGGACCATTAGAAAAATATCAGTTGGGAAATTGATCAAAGATGGGAAATTTCACAGACATTAATTGCGATTGTATTTGGGGCAATAATAAGTAATTAAATAAATGATCTACCTTGAAAACACATACAAATTGTAACCCTACATCTTTACCCATCTAAATTTTTCTTTTTTTAATTGGAATATATTTTACAGCGGAAAACATTGGTAACATACAATTCAGCATTACATAATTTATTGATAGATATACACATGTGCACATCGCAAAGAAAAAACAGGACATGAAACGCATATTACTGAAAGCAGGGATAGAGAGAGGGAAGGAGAGAGAGAGAAACAGAGAAGTAGCTTAATGTTCGACGATTTAACCTGAATTACATACTAAAAACCGTATTTTAGTTAGCTATAGTCCCCTGGAAGGACACGGAATCCATCGATCGATCTGTCATTAAATATCATACACTAGACGAGTTAATTCTAATTTAAACCTTTCCCGAAAGTGCAAGTTATTATGGATATTGCCTCAGACCTGAATACAAGTTTAGTAAATATTTAAAAGCAAAGAGAACAAAACCCACCTGTTTCGGGGCAAAATAAGAGGATTACTATCACCATACAGTACACTGTTGAAGACATGGTTTGCCGATGACAAACTTTTGTGTGATTTGGAAAACCGCTGGTATGCCGCTGACCCGACCGTATGCGTGTTTCCCGCGTTGTTTCCCGCCATTTTCCAACAAGTGCAGCAACACTCGTGTACGAAACAAATTTTTTGGTCATTCTTGTCATTTTCGAACTACCTGGGTGTGTAGAGGAATAATCTGGTGTTCATTATTCCGTCATTCCTTCTCGAAATATCTCGTTATTCCATTATTCAGTAAAAAAGGAACTCGTTATTCCGTTGAAAAAATCTACTTATTCCGGTGCACAAATCGATTATTCCAACGGAAGTCGTTATTCCGTCCCCCAAAATTTCCGTTATGCTTATTCCGTTATTCCGCTTGAACCCCGGATTCAAACCAGCGAAATCATCAAAAGCTTTATAAAAGTGATTGTATGGTGAGCGGAAGAAAGTCACGAACGAATAATTTCGAACAGTAAAGGAGTACACAAACAACTTCGAAGCTTCTTTTATTGTTGTGAGCGATATTGCTGAAGACTGAACAGCACACAAATAAAGATAATTTACGTGACGCATTAATTTCAGTTAGTTGAAAACAACGTTGTGACGACGTCGAAACGTCAACTTTATACGTATTATTCATAAATATTTAAAAATGTTAAATAGATGGCCAAAAGTTTCACTTTTCAAGTTTAATTACTATTATGAGTTCACTGTAAGGCTCCACAGCATATAGACAAGTCAACTTTATAAAACAAGTTATGAAGCCTTTGTCGAGTGGTTCTAGTATATGTAGATCCGAGGGTCTTGTTGTTTCCCAAGAATACCAAATGCAAAAATGGCCGCCAATAAATTATTTTGTCTTTGTGAAAATTAGTCAGTACAGCCAATATCCTTTCAATTTGACACGCTGAATAATTACCCCAAAGACAAAAGAGTAATTTGTTGTCCGCTATTTTTTGAATCCAGTCAATGGTTTACTTAACGAAAGGTACAGTTCATAGTGCAACCAGGGGCCGGTTTCTCGAAGCCCTATTAGAGCTAACCGTTGGTTAAGAGCTATCAAAACCTATAGCTTTTCCATTGTAGTTAACGCTGGTTAGCGCTAACCATACTTCGAGCAACCCGGGCCAGGCTGACAATAATCAGACAGATTGTATTACTCAGGTAGGAAGAAATTTGAATGTAGCTTAAAAGGTTACAAATATTTATTTGAAAGACCCAACATTTCGAGTGTCTCAGTGTCTTCATAAGGGGTGATCCAAATTTACCACAAGAATCCTTTTAGATGTACCAATTTGCTAAAAAGCGAAAGGGTGTGCCAATTAATGTTAAAAATAATTAGCGTCTTTTTCTTTTAATAAGACGCAAATAGCTATAGAGTGTTTTCACAGACGTCACGGCGGCCATGTTGGTGTTCCAAAACAAAGAAATGGCGGCCATGATGGTGTACCAAACTAATCCTCCGGGAATGGAACGCTATTTTTATGTAAATACTTTCTTTGTTTCAGAAAGTCAATATGGCTGCTGGTCACGTGAGTGAAAGCGTTCCATAGGTGTCAGGTGAAAGGAGCGTGGGCGACATTGACGTGGGCCAATCTTCCAAACGGCATTGATGGTACCGCCGGTTGGTGGTCAGTGATAAATCTATTATGATTCCACACAGTTGCGTGGTTTATTTGGCAAGCATGCTCTGACAAAGTAGAGTTTTCCTTTTCACAAAGGAAAACAACCTTTTGATGCTCCTTCAACGTGTACCAAACTGACGTTTAGTCTGTCCGATGTACTCATGAGCACAGTCAGTCGACAAAATGGTTGAAATGGGTTGAAAGAATTATACACATCTGAAAAAAAAATCTTAAAACCAACCTGCAGAAGAGCCATTTTGTGCAATGATGAAGATCGTCAAATAGAACTAAAACGCGATATTGAACGATTATGTGCTTGTAGAAATTTTCAGGAATCCACGCGGGGGGCTTAGCAGGAATCCTACAATAATAAGCCAATAGCTAGTCTCCTACGCAGCCGTTCTTTGTGTGATCCTTGCGGGGAGGAGGGTTGCGTGACCACACAAAGAACAGCTGCGTAAGAGACTAGTCAATAGACCACTTTCGATATATCGATATATTAAAATTCAGTCTCAAACAAAAGGCATCACCTCGAGGCTCTGGGGAATAAATATAAGGATCGATTTGTATGAGTTTATTCCCCAGAGCCTCGCGATGATGCCATTTGCTTAGAACTGAATGTTAATATATCGAAAGTGGGCTATTACAACGTAGATTATTTTTGTTAAATGATCATTTACAGGTTGTTGTTGTTTTTTTTTTTAGTTATTAGCCACAGCCACTATTAAGCCCTGGTTCTCACTATTGACCAGTAAAGAAGTACAAGTATAAACATTCAGACATTGTTTGCAGTCACACATCAGAGAAACACAGTGTAACACTAGTATTGACAGTACTCTAGTGTCAACTAACTGGTGTTTTGAATGCACAAAACAACAACACTGAACAATAGAACTTGATTTAACACTAGTGTTAAACTCCCAAATGCGACCGCAACCAATGACAGGGAGCTTAAGCACGCGGGTTTTTGAGACGAAGACGGGAACCGGAAGAGAACATCTCGCGTGCCAGGACAGTAGTGTCTCCCAGATGTTTATACTAATCCCCTGTAATGGAGAAAAGGTACTTGTCAATGTAAATGTGGTTGTGTCAAGACAAGTTAAAAGGGAAAAGAGCTCACTTGCGGTTGTCGTCCGCGTCTCAAAAACACGCGTGCTTAAGCTGCAATACGCACGTCTTTGAGACGCGAATAGCAACCGGAAGAGAACATTTCGCGTGCCATGGCAGTGGGGTCTCACAGACCTTCACACTAATCATCTATAACAGAGAAAAGATACCGGTTGCCGTCCGTGTCTCAAAAACGCGTCTGATTAAGGACGGTGCCTACTAATTCAAAGGTATTTTTGCGCGGTTTACTGAATATGCGGGAAAAGCAGATCTTAACAAGTGTTAATTGAAATCCAAAAAGAAAATTGGGGGTAACCACGCATTTTTCGAAGATAATTAATCCACAATATTTAATTGCAATTTGAACCTTAATTATCTCTGAAAAAGGTTACCCCCAATGTTTTTTTTGGATAGTAAAAACACTTGCTAAGTTCTGCTTTCTCCGCATGGTTTTGAACTGCGCCGGCAAAAATATCCCGGTATTAATAAGTACCACCCATAGGAAATCCGAGTATCTCGAGATGCGCAGAACGTATGCGCAATAACAATAGTAGACACCGTCGTTAAGCTCCCTAATGCCTCAACAACTGCGACTTTCCAAGGTGCCAGTCTTCAATCGAGGTATCACCTCCTTGAATAATCACGACCATTCAAACATTATTTGTCGCCCTGGGATAATCATTCAAACAAAAGATAGAAGTGATCCTCGCTAGATAGCTCAGATCTGAACGAAAAGCGAGCGAAAAAACTGGGAACTTGGACTTGAGATTGCGTGAGTCTGACACTCCCGTGTCAGTGCGTGACTCACCCTGCAATATGGCGGTCCAAGCGGAAACTTCATCAAGACTCGAGAAAACGCCTGTTGATGTTCCACAGTTAAGAAGTGAAAAAATCAGTCGGCAATATAACGCTTCCCGTTAGTGGAGATCATTACACTTCAACATTTTTTTTTTACTTTTTACGTTTATTTAACATGTGAAAGCAACGTAACGTGGTACAATCCCTATAAATTCAATCACTACAACTAGAAATCTGTTAAAACATGTTCGCTACGTTCTTTGCATATTTATTTTAAAGCTTTGCGTTAATTTAAGTTAAACAAAGGAAAACGTCTGCATGAGAATAGAGCTGAAGCCACGAAGATGTGACCGGCTTCAAATGAAAAAAAAGAGCAAGTAATGGCGACCATAATGAACAACGGCGGCCATATTGTATCCAACCGATACAACTTAATTACTCCAAAATGGTCGAAGTAATTTTCAACCTGATTTTCAATTAGGCGTCTTGCCAGGTTGTTTACCACAGGTGATTCAAACAATATTGAACCATGACCGAAAAAAGAAGGGCTTACTTGAATGCAAACAAAACGGCATCTGGACGACGGCTATTTCAGTATCCTTGCAAACGTTTTCTTTTGTTAAATTCAAAATGGTGTCCACTGGGGAGGGCCATGGTGGACAAAGGAGAAACTCCGGCGAATATACGTGACTCACGCGTGAATCCATGATGGCGGCTAGAATTTTCCGTGGGCTCGAGAGCAAACAAACTCGAGCATGCACAGCTCATGACAGTGCCCCTTTAAGTGAACGAGTTTATCCTTAGGTCGTGCGGGTCAATAATCGGTGCTTTAAATGATTTTTTAAAAAACGTTACGAAGATAAATACCATTTAATAAAGAAAGATAAAATGCTGTACTGGGCATTGCATTCAGCCCTGGAAAAACTATCGAACAAAGCTGGATTCAACACTCCTGCTGGAAGGCGTTCGTCCAACAATTTTTGTTAGATCAAGCGTTTGATAGAATTTGCTTTTGACCACACATTATACCCAACAATTCTGCTAGTGTTTTGCCCATCCTCCAATAAAGTTGTGTCCTGCTAAGCCAATCACGAATCGCTGACTTGTTTTCAAGCCCAGGCTTTTAGCATCATTTTCAATAAAGATGGCGGACGAGGACCAAAAGGCCGTCGTGGCTGTTGACGAACAGCCTTCCAGCTGGATTAAGCGGTTTACCGTTCGCCACCCATTTTGCTGCCCTGTTTGGAGATGTCTGGTTCAATAGCGTTTAAAAATTCTGCAAATTGATGCGGGCTCATTCTCATCACCTCCTATATAATAAACGTGGCTGCATCTTGCAGTGAACAAACCCTACAAGTTCTCCTAACCATTCTTTCGTTTGAACCGGTCAATTCTGTCCTTCAACAGCTCCGGTAGCATAAACGCTACGAGCGCTTTTCGTTTCAGTTTTGAATTTGAATCAGTTTCGTCCAGCAATGTTGGATAGTGTTTTGCAACTACCTCAACATTTACATCCAACAATGTTGCAGGTTGGATCCAACTTTGTTTGATAGTTTGGCCAGGGCTTTATGGTAATATACTTAACTTTCCATAACTTTGTCATTACGCCTAAGGACTACTCTAAGTAAAGTTATAAATTACCAACACAGAAATATAAAATTGTAGGGTTTGCACAACATTTTCTAATACACAGTCAGACCTTTTACAGTGCAAATACTTGCGCTATATTGCAATACCGAAATTACAATGCACTCAAAAGAGCACCCATGTCACTCATCATATTACATTTTATGTTATCACAGTAGACGAATCCACGGCCTAAAAAATACCAAAACCTGATAAAATTATTGAGCAACCAGACTATTTTCAATGCTTGTCCAGGCTTTTCATCCAAGCTAAAAAAAACCAAGCAAACTTCAATCTTTCCTTTCTGAAACTCTAGACTTTGTACAAACCCTGGCTTTTACACTAAATTAGTAAGTTTTGATCTAAAGAGCTCATCTAGAATTGATAACAGAGCTTTTGTACTTAGCATTAACATATGGTGGTATTATAGCATTGAAAACTATGTTCTCACAAAATCAAATACACCTCAATATAACTTTATTACCCAAAATGAATGTAAATACTTCTCAAGTTTTATTTCAATACCAAGGGCTGCCTTCCCAATCAAGATTCCACTGGGACAACCTAACATAGTAAAACAAGTTAAAATCTAGTAGAAACACCGAGCCAATAATTGGCGCAAAAGCCAAAGTCTTTCGGTTAGTTGCAGAATAAGGAAACAAGTTCTCATCAAATCTTACCTTTCTAAACTGGGGCATAAGACAACAGAAACAGTAAAACTAACGCTACCAGGAAAAACAGCTACTACAAAACTAAAATAATCAGCAAAATGCTTGGATTCTCTTCAAACTGAACCTTTTCTTCAGCGACGAAAATGGGAGTTAACTTATTCTTAGAAATACGGCTTATTAAATTATTTCACTTTCTTAGAATAGAAAGGGCAAAAACATATGTTTTAAAATTGTGAAACTAAATCTTGCGATCATTTCAGATTCCAGCGGCCCGTTTCTCGAAAGACCGGAAAACTTTTCGGGCCCCAAAAGCCATCTGTGAAATTGCCAACCGCTTGTTTTGAAAATCCCATCTTTTAACATGTTTTCAAGGTAACAAAAAGAAAAATAACTGTGAAGTTAATTGACGAATTAAGTCCTCTCCGTTCTTGAGATACAAAGGGAATTGTGACACCCGAAAATGGCCCGTAAAGTTTCGGGACTTTCGAGAAACGGGCCCCAGGTCGCTATTGTTTTCAATGACGTCACTAGTATATCCAGTGGATTCATACAAAACAGTCTCTGCTTTCCAAACAAGGAATACAAATGAACAGTGCAATAAAATCAAAATGGCGATAATGAAACCACGCAATCTACAGTCTCCTTAAAAAAAAACACCATGAAAACAATGTGCCAAAGTCTCTTAATTAGCACGAGACATTAATTTCAGTTAGTTGAAAACGACATTACGGAGACGGCGAAAACGTGAACCTTACACATAAATATTTAAAAATATTAAACGCGCTAAGAGTAGCACTTTTTAACGTTAATTAATAATAAACGTCCCCTTGAAGATACTCTCAATCAAACGGACACATCAATTTTACTCTATGGAAGTATAAACCTAAAATTAAATATAAAACAAGCTGAAAAGCCTACGAGTAATATCAAGGCTTTGTTTGCCAAGCATGCCTTACTTATTGTTTTAAATAAAGGCTAGACCAACAAACTAAACAAAAATCAAAACGAAAAGGGATTGAATCATCTCTATCTATAATTTCATATTAAAATGTTAATATATATAAGACTACATTGGTTTGATCAACTAATTCAGGTACCTACACCATTTCAGTGATATATAACAAACAATTCCCTCCGCATTTACCTTTATAAGGACAACTAACATTTTCTTTCCCTTGATTTTCCTCTTCTACACTTAACGTTTTCCTAGATCAGAACTCAATACTCCAAAAAAGCTATAAACGGCGTGACACAGTGAGATTCCGTATTAAAAATCTACAAATAAACGGATTCAAATACCTCTTCAGAACCTACAATTCTACGAAAAATATTCATTATATGTCGACAAAAGGCTTAAAGCACTCTACGCGTCTGAAAAATAAAGTCCCAACCAACATGCAGAAGATACGGTTAAATTCGGTTAAGAAGCGATATTTAACGAAAAAAAAAACTGCAGTTAATATTGCGTTTTAGAACATGCGTGAGATCTTACTGCACGCGACATTCTACTGAAAAGTTCTTGAATCCTCAAACGCTTTTGGTGGCAAAAAGCACATTACAAATGTAAAACAATTATTTCGCAGCATCACACCACCTAAATTACACCAAATCGGCATAAACAGTATCCTGGTAGGGCGGAGGTCTCGAAGGGTTACCAGAGGCTTTTGTGGGCAAGCTTCCCTCGTTTGAGTGGTCAGCCTGTACATACAGCAGCTCA
>OX421454.1:6813505-6831005 GCA_949126865.1 Montipora capitata | reverse complement strand
CTATTTGAGGCTTTCCTTTCGTTACTGCTATTCAAGTAGCGTTCATAACTGTCATGATCTCAGAACTTAACAACACTGTAACAAATGAAACAGTAACAAAAACCCAATGAAAGTCACACGCTTGAAACTCTGACCCAAGAATGTGCAATTGTACGACACACTGCATGTACACAAATCATTTACATCCATTCACGGTTCCAAAACAGGGTTTCACTAAAGCCTAAATTCCAACTACTTTGCAACTGCCCTTCAGTCACTGAGATAATCCTTTGCTTAGAATTAAATCACAACCTTACAGGCTGTACTCACAAGGTGATGATAATGATAGCAACATGTCAAAGGCAATAATCGGCAAATTTAATGTCAAGTATGGAAAGTTCTAAATTTGTCTTTAATAATTTATATAGTTAATTAAATCTTAAAGAAAACTGCCTTAAATATTCAGCAGAAAGTGAAGGTGAAATAATGTCTTGATTATGATCTTAAGGGCGCATCTGCACATTTTCTATTTTCCTGAAAATCATCCATCCCCTGAGATGCACAAATTAGATTTACAAGTACAGTGTAGCCGCTAGAAACACGACAACATACCCCACTTCATTCTTTATTCTCCCTTGTTGTTTAAAGTACATGTGTTGCCATTAACCATTGCAATGGCTGAAATAACTTGAGCTGTACAGTGTACATAGCATCAGTTTCTGCTCTCCTTTTAGCTTCATGTACTAAAGGTCATAATTATTCTGCCTATGACACAAGCTAATGGGTAGACATTAAATTAACTTTAAACACTAAGCACTGATTACCACTGACTCTCCCACCCTAAAACAAATACATTACCATAGGTTAAGTAAGGGCTAGGCAATCACACAGGCAAAAAAAAATTTGTGCCTAAACTCATCAATATCATTTTCTTTGTCATGAATGTTTTGCACAACTACCCCATGTAAAACATTAAAAAGACATGCCTGACCCCTGCCCGATGTTAGCAACACAAGCATTACTGGGTAACTTGTGGAAGAGATGACAATGGTTGAGGCATTTTATGCCAAACAATAATTAGTCAACTCTGAGTCATTTTTCTTTAGAACCCTCTTGGTCACAATAATTTACTCAACACGTATACTTAAGGTATTACCTCACTCTTGAGTGTCTCCCATACAGAATCTTTGTTTTCACATTCTCCACTGGTGCTCAGTCTCAAGTAAATATTGAACCCTCCAATGACTGACGAAATAAAAAAAATCCGATTTAACGATAGGTAACCCTACACAGTTTTGCCACTTAATTATAACATTATTAAGCAAGGATGGGCTGGATATTAACAGATACTATTAATACAAATAACCACACTACAAGTTTATTACTTTGATATATATGTATCCAGCAAAAAGAGGAAAAATGATTCATTTTTTGCCAGTAGTTAGGGCATGGGGTTGTAAAGCACGCTTCATTAAAATTTTGGTGGAAGCTTTTATTAGTTGTTTCACTTCATCACTTTGTAGACTAGTACAATATCCACCACTATTATCTTCCATTTTGTTGAAACAAATTTGTTAAAAATGAACTGTAAAATACTCATTTGCAAAATGTGCTATATACAAAAATAATGCTATTATAAATTAACCTACAGTTAGAGATAGAGCAATCATTAGACTGTAAAATAAATGTAGCTGGTGCGGATATTTGAGATACACGGTCTATATGTTTTTATACTCGGGGCGTTTTATGGACACTGGTTTAGCCGTCCTTAGTATAATTCGAATGTATGATTTTAATATCTCTGCGCCGAATAAGTAATAAATTATTATTAAATTATTATTATTATGGAATTCGTGATTTTATAGAATTTTGAATTTTTTATTATCAATCATCTCTATTTCATGTAATGCATTTATGTTTTTCATAGACGAGACCAATAAATTGAAGCAACATTATGATGACGACAGTGTTAATAGAGCGGTTTTCAATTGAGTGTCAAAAGTAGTTAGCGAATTGCTTTGGTTTTTCATTACTTCACTCATTGATTGGTTCACAGTTCTCGCGCCACTTTTTCAACCAATCAGAAGTGAAACCAAAGCCAATCGTGGCTCGCGCATGCACATTTTCCCGCACTTTGTGTCAGCTACGTGTAATTACTTCGAGTATTGATTGGTTTAATGGATTGTCTCCGTCCATTTTGATTGGCCAAAGTAATTACTTTGGTTTTGGTTTTACGACACTTAATTGACACACACTCTAAACATACAGTACATACATGTAAACCATAAACATTGGGTCTGATGTACAGATGTAGTAGTATTAATTGCAGTGTCATAGGGATAAGAAGAAACCTTGAAGTCTGAGCTTGCTTTTTGCCAACAGATAACAGGGCTTAAATTGCTAGTAAGTGTTGCCATCTTTGCTGTGAATCATGCAAATCATAATATAATTACATATAATAATAGTACTTTGTGGAAGGTGTTGGAAGTTTGACAGTTGAAGAGAAAACAGAATAGGCAGGGAACCTTATAAGGCAATGGGTGGTGGCTGGCTGATCAATGAAATTTCTGCCAAATGATAGTAATAATGCAAAGGGTAACCAGTATGCATGGACACAACCTTAACACAAACATGTAAAGTGCACATACAATTATGGTGGTGTCATGTATGGGCAAGGAAAGTAAAATAATTCACAACCCCTGCAAGTACCTAAACTACCATTAATAGCCATTAAACATAAAAGTATTGTTGATATGCCACTTACAAAGAACAGTAGTTGCTGAATCACTTCCCAGATAGTTGCTTGCGTTACAGATGTAGGTAGTACGTGCAGTCTTTACTTTGGAAATATTAAGGTACTGTTTATCACAAACATGATTTGGCACATTACAAGGAGTCCAAGAAATTGTGGGTGTTGGATTTCCATCCACTGTGCAGGTAAGTGATACACTCTGCTCACGGCCAACATAGAATTTTTTTGGAAGTGAAATCTTAGGACGAACTGTCAAGAATGAAAGAAATAATAATTATTTTGATAGAGTTCACCTCCCCTCTTTTAACTCTATTCTCCCATTATCACCCACAATAATATATGTACATTGTGTAGCCACCCTGCCTGGTTCAGGAAGGCAGAAAAAAAAGAGAAAACATACAATCATGTACATCATACTGTGTGCAGTGCAAGGCTTTTGCTATTTAAAGACGTTCGTGCGAAAATTTTCTAACATTGATTTTTTCCTGCAAATTTTACCGTTGAAAGATGATGAGTTAGTGATGTCAGAAATGTAAAAAAAATTGGGGGTCACCGAGTTCGTTTTGGAGAGAACTTGCCCGGAAGAACACCCTAAATCTGAAAAAATCCGGCTTCTTTAGCGAATAAGGCCACACTGTCTGTAAGCCCAAAAACATTGCAATTATATCTTTGAAGTGAAATGTTCTCTACCAAACTTTGTTTAAGTGGACCCATCAAGTGAATTAAGTCAACTGTTGAGGCTCCTTAAAGACCATAGTTTCATGCGTCTTGCAGCCGCAAGATGGCAGGATTCCATGTCCCGAGGACAGAAATCTTTAATTTTTTTTAACTTCCCACATTGATTTTTTGTCGATTTTTGGACAATGTGGAAATAATTGTAAATATAATCTGTTTCTGAAAAGAAAAGTAGGGGTCACCGAACATCCAAGATCGCTAAATCCAAGCAAAGCTATAGCAATGGCTATCTGCCCTATCATTGTTCATTTTATAACTTAGCGCGCGCTCGATGCATGACGTGGCATGTGAATTTGTGTGCTCTGTAAGGATGCGCAGTAGCAATTGGCGCGAACGTCCTTAACATGATTTTACTACCTACAGTGTATAATGGATTGACAGATTGCTGCAAATATTATTTTGAATAGCATGAGAAAAATGCACCACAGAACATGAACTGTGCATTCTAAATAGCCCAAATTGCAACACATACTGAAAGAATGCTCCTCCCTCCCATCACCAGATCCCTCAAGAAATGTGCACCTTCAATTAACACTTGTGGTCCCTTCTTTGACTTTTCTTTGAATTTTGCCAACTACAGTACATGTACATGCATTCTTATTGAAAAATCCTTGATAAGGGGAATCAAACTTCATGAACCATGCAGATCATAATGAACATTAATTTTGTTACTATAAGTTGTAAAATTAATATTGAGTCTTTTAAGTATAAATTAAAGTGGCTTTCTTAATTCCTGTCAAGCATAGCAAAATAAGCTCAAAAGAGTTTTCAAAAGATCCCCTTATTTTGTTCATTTGCTGCATAGTACACATTACACTGTTACAGTAAGTTCCTTATTACTGAATAAAGTTCCCACACCAAAAGTTTCGCCAATCAGGCCACACATTCTTGTAACATGCAACTTCCAGAAAGCAAATTCATGAACTTGTAACTTATAGTATAACGACAATTATCATTTTTTCAAAGCTTTGCATACAACTAGGTGTCAAAAATTATTGAAATTCCCATGAGGGATGTAAGCCATATTTATGGCCATTCTTCACATAACAATACACAATACATACTTGACCCCTCCCCACAGGGGCTTTTCAGGGCCAATGCAATTCAACCATGAGATTATGAATAAGGTCTAGTTCTAAATGTTTGGAGATACATGTATGTTCAGATCATTAACCCCAATTATAATGCATGCTGATTTCAATTAACATCAAAAAGTGTCCCCCAAATACTGCTCCTCAAGTCAAGATACATGTAAACAGCTGCATTCACCCTAAGCTAAAAATAACACAAACCTTTTCCGCCACCTTATTGTACAGTTGGAAATACGTACATGTAGCAACTTTTAATAATAGAAACAAAGGGTGTTGGATGTCAAAATTATGTGTGCAGCAGTAATTAGGGTCAATCCTAGACATAAGTGAATGTTTGTGGTGCATCATACATTTGTAAGTTGATGAAAAGACTTTGAACACTTAAACTTGCTCAAGAAATGCACTGTACGATGCAAAGCTCAAAAAACTCTGTTACTCACGCCAAACAATAATAGAGACATCTTTGGTCAGAGGATTTCCAACACCATTATCAGCAGTGCACCTGTAGTCTCCTGCATCCTGTCTACCAGTGATGCTCAAAGGCATGGTGACTTCAGTGTTATCAGAGATTCTTGTCCAGGTAATTGTTGGTTCTGGTTTACCATTAGCTGAACAGTTCAAAGTCAAGTTAGCAGGTGCTGTTATGTTTAGGTCGCTCGAGGCTCTGATATTGCTTGGAGGATCTGCAAAATAAAATCATTAGAGCCTTAAAATGAGATTCAAGCAAAAAAACCAAGCCAGTAAAGCAAAAACTGTTGCAATGCTCATTCATTCAAATCAAAATCTATAAATGTGACCGTCCAGATGAAAAGGATGCTTAACCAAAAAGCGTTTCAAGTGCGTTTTTGTTTGAAACGCGTTTGAAACACGTTTGAAACTGTTTGAAATGCGTTTGAAACTGTTTGAAACCCAAGGTGTTTGAAACGAAGGAAAAGATGTTTATCTGTGTCTGAAACGCCAACCTGTGCTACATCTGTCAACAGTGACATAATTATTACTGTCGCAGCAAATTATTTCAGAAGAGAATGCACAGAGTAATTTTCCGTTTCATTTGTTTCTTAAAAGTACCATTTTGCTTTATTGAAGCTTACCGGTTTATCAATTATTCAGAAATCAACGTGGATGAGTTTTTCTTTTCCTAACAAGCCAAGGAGCATATATTGCTGTTGAAATAATGACATGGTGTTTAAAGTAAGGAGCGAAAATTCCACGTAAACTAACTGCTTTGACACCTTGTGGGTTGTTGTGTGAAATAAAAGTCGCGTAGAAAATTTAATCATGGAAACATAGCCGTGGAAACATTGTCTGCCTTGTGTTTGCGTTGCCAGTGACATTTCAATGCATAAAACGTGGCTTTGCGTGAAAAAGTGTGCATGTGGAAGTGATGCATGAAACAAAATCAGCGGAAAAAATACCATGCACCAGCAACTCTGAAGCCGTTTGCGTGACTACAAAGCTTACCCTCAGGAGAATCAGTAGCTTCCATTCAAGCCAACATTTCAATCCTCATAGTACTTCCGTAACTTCTGCCATTGAAACCACTTTCCAAATTCACAGTTGATCTTATAAACTCGGTCACAGGAATATTTTGAAATACTTGAAACAAGAATTCAAGTTCGACTGTTGAGATTCTAAATTCTTGTGGGCGTTCTCTTCATTTTAAAACAGAGTACACTTTGTGACTCAATTTCCTTAAAAGAATCATTTTAAACGTATAAACGACACAGAGCGCATTAATTTTTAGAAAAAACTGCAATTTGATGCAAGATTTTGTGATAGACTTCCGAGATTACAATCAAATTTCGGAGATCACGAAGAGATCTTGCAGATTCCACCGGGTCACGCGTGACAATTCACTGTAAAAAACGTAAACGCTGTTTCCAAAGCAAAGCGCCTATCTCTAAATATTGAAGGCATTATTTTAACTGAAGAAAAGCCTAGCTCTTAAAGTTAGCAAGATCTTCTCAGTGTCGTTAAAGCCTTGCGCAGAAACGTTTCACTAAAAGTAATGTGTTTGCATGACAAGGACGTGTCAGAAATATCGGAAATATCTCTCCCGCGGTTGACTAAAATATTCTCGTTATCCACTACGCTCAAATCCTCCTGAAAAGCAGGGTTTCTGGTTTCCCTAAATTCCAGAGGTTTTTTGCTATCTTTGGGCGACAAAAGATTAACGGCGAACCGGTTTTTCTCGCCGCTACGCGACTCGCCATTCCGTCGCTCTAGGAGAGAAAAAACCTCTGGCATCCTAGCGAAGAAACAGACACTCGCATTTTCGTTCATTTCCATTTCAAATATCTTGAAATTATTTAGCTTCAAAAACGCTTCGAAAAAAAAGTGAAATTCATTCATATTTGACAAAACTTACAAAGACTGCTAAGGCAATTCATGCAGAAGAACCGACTGATAATTTAATTATGCACATGATAATTCTTCTGTTTCAAACGCAATGAAATGTGACACTTGTTTTTGAAACGCGATGAAACGCTGTTGTTTCAAACGCATTTGAAACATGTTTGAAACTGTTTGAAACGCGTTTAAATTTGTTTGAAACACTGTTTTAAACAGCGTTTGGGAAGAAATGGTCTAAGCATCCTTTTCATCTGGACGGTCACAAATAAGAAAATGTAGTTTGTCAGTTTCTGCGATGATATTAGAGATAAATGAAAGAATGCCCTCTTCAGTTTTGATGTATCTCTTTTTCTTTCAGAGATATTAGAGCTTTTGTGCTATGCAAATTACCAAATTGATGACATCATCAGTGGTTTCATGAAAGATGGATCACTAAATCAAATATAATCACTGGAGGATAACAGTGATAATATTCAAACTTGGCAACTGAGTAATAACTAGTGCCGCCCTTAAGAAAGGTGCAAGACGGTGTAGAGCATGACATAACCATTGCAACATTTTTGGCTCCAGTCCCTTCTTGTAGTATCTCTGAGATCAGGAAAGACAGACAGACATCCTGCTCATAACACAGATGGAGCTCATGTTGTTATAGGTGTCCTAATCAACTCATTGACAGTGAATGATGTTTGGTTAAGCACAAACTTGATCTGAAAACAATTGTTGCCATGGCAACTGTACAATGGGTGTCATTTTATGCATTGACTGAGGTACATTACTGGTGCCAGGTTTGATGACACCCACTTTAATACATGTATTTCTGAGGATATTCTATGATTATTTTGTTTTCCTTTGGAACCACTGATGACCTCATCAGTTTTTACTCAAACACTTTAATATCTCTGGAACGATAAGAGAAATATTTCAAACAAGAAAACACCATGTCTCTTTTCTTCAAAAAGTCTTTCAAATAAGCTTTGGTTATTTTTTATTTCATGGGCACTTCAACAGATTGATTTTTGGAATACCACAAGAAATCAGTTTATTTATTAAATATTCCTTGCAATGCAATCATCGTCATCATAATTATCTTTGTTTACCCAGCTTGGTGTAGCTAGTATCCCTGAGCATTTACAGTACCCTTAGCTACATGTACCAACCACAATATACTACAAAGGACAGACCACAACACCTGGTACTCCATGCCCTGCTCTTTGGGAATACATGCATGTACATGTAGTGTGTGGGCTCTTTTATGTCCCACAGGGTTATGAACAATGAAGGGTTGTGAGACAGGGCCAACAGTTGCTTGTCCTCATCCGAGAAGACTAACAGGGTTCTCAATAGAATTTGAACAGCCGTTGCAGTGTTGTTTTCAACCATAACACTGATGTACAGGTGCACATGCACATGGTCTCTTTGGGACCTCTGGGCCAAGCTACTGGGGGATCTGGGGGCATGCTCCTCCAGGACTTTTTTTTTTTTTTTTGCAATCAAGAGGCTGGGAAATACGTTTTCCTTCATTCTGGGGTAATATTGTCTTATTTCTTCCAAACAACTTTTTGTGCATTTTAAAATCTGTTCAGTGGGTCTGAGAACTGGAAATTGAAATCACCCCTTTCCAAACCAGAAAATCATTCATCCAGAGGTTGCTGCAAATTTAGAAGACAGTGTGGGTCCACACCTTTAGGGAGGTGCAGAGGCTTGCTCCCCGAGAAAAACAGTTTGGAAATGTAATTCTGGAAAACGTGTTTGAGGCATTTTTGGCCTGAAAACTGATTTTAGGGGTGGCTTAAACCACAATTATTATATGGCTTGTGTTTGTAGCCGATATAATGCGCGCTCTGACTGGCTAATTGTGACTGGATTGTAGGGCATTATTCTCCCGTAATGCCCACGGGCCGATTATGGGCATGCAAAAACGAAGCAAAAGGTAATTAAAAAGCCCTATAATAAACTACTTACTAACCGAGCTAGCTCGAGCCGTACTGGGGAATATTGGCCCTCGGTTGTTTTTGTACGGACCTCGCTGCGCTCGGTCCGTACTGCCACGACCTCGGGCCAATATTCCCCAGTACGGCCCTCGCGCTCGATTAGTAAGAAGTTATTATTAATACAGCTGTAACCAAAATGTCAGCATTCAGTGGGTTCACTAAATTAAATGCTATTGTCCAACAAAAGCTTAGTAATACATGTAATTTTATTGGTGCTTAAAAACTGAAAACTTGGGTAGAGCCACATAAAAAAAAGTGTGTCACTGCCTTGAATTTCTGAAAAGATCGGAAAGACAATATTATGTAATACATGTATGTAGATGTATTTTTATTGTATCTGAGTATGTTTAAGGCTTATAGTTCCAGAGGAAACCAAGCTTAGGTACAAATTTTAAAAAAAATGTTGTAGATACTCTCGACTATTCCTGTAAGTTAAGCTCTCCTTAGGCATTATGCAATGACATCAACGGCAGTATTCAAAAGTATGCATTCGCATTAGTTGAAGGAAGACGCAATTTTCTGTCACCCTGCCTTAAAATGCCAGGGACTGGCCAAAAATTATACCAGCAAGAACGGCAAAGAAGCGTAGAGAGTATAATTATTGAAAATTTTCGCTTATGTCCTTCACACAACCTTAAATTTGCCTTTTCTGTGTTGCTTTTTTTGCTGATGAAAGCAAAGTAATGCACCAAAATGAAAATGTAAGTACACGTAGTGTAAGTGCCCTATAATAAAAAAAATTAGCATAAAGTGCTGTTGATCTTGTTTTCTTGCCTTTTCAAAATGTGGTTTCTACTTTATTTTATTATAGATAATTAAGTTATGTTGTTCTACAATAAATTGCTGGTTAAATCTTATTGGTTGTTTCACCATTTATCTTACATTCCAGTGTTTTACTGAATAAATGGAATGTTGTAAGTTTTGTTAAGATTCTTGTGAACTTGTTTCTAAGGGTGCGTTCGATTGACCATAATCCAGAATAGAAATACATGGAATATCAGTTAGAAATCCTTCGTTTTTACGGAGATTCACATTAAAATTGTCAAACATCTGCTAAAATGCGTTTTAATCATCACTCCACATATCCTTATTCCAGAATAGGGTCAATCAAATGCGCCCTTAGATAGGATTTAGATCATTCTTGGGAGGTTGTAGTAAGAAAATACCCCAGTTGTAAGATTTTAATTTAGAATCCTCCTGCAAGCTTGCAAAATCTTGCTAAAGCTGGCACTGACAATAATCTACATGGACTACATTGTAAGACAGTTTACAATGAGGATAAAAGAGGTTGAATCAAAATTTTGTTCTGAAAAATTGTACAAAAAGTTACAGTAAAAACCTGCATTCAAGAACCAGTAGATCTTAAGAACCTGTTAGGGTAAGACAGTCCAATTTTAGACTCCTTTACAGGCCTTCTGATAGGGTGTGATTAAAAAATGCAAATTATGCGATTTTTTCAGGGCAGATTGTGCGATTAGAAAGGCCAATTATGCGATAAATAATGTAAATTATGCGATTTTTTCTCAGCAATTTTAAGCTTGTTTTATAAGGTTTCAGGTTAAGAAAAAAACTTTTTTGCTGCCCTAAAGACATTTTGAACACAAAGGAACAGTAATTATGTATCTCGATCGACATTAGTTGGGATTAAAAAAAATGAGGTCTTCTGCACTACCGGTGCACCACGTTACAAGTTGAAAGGACACAGCTAACATGCCAAATGAATGATGAATGATCAAGGTGCTTGTCAACCACGAACTTCCGAAGATGGTCAATCACAATAGGGCCATACCCCCATTTATACAAGAGAAAATAAGCCGCGGCTTTCTCTGGCCGCGGCTTATATTGACCTGGGTATATATTCGTATAAATAGTTCCTTTTGTGTATTTTGTACACCGTGGCCAGAGTAAGCCGGGGCTTATTTTTTTTCGTATAAAAGGCCCTAATATTGCACGACCAGAAAAACATCAGTCCATCGTCCATGTGGAGCGTACCTGTGAGGTACTTTCTTGCTCGATCGTGAGCTGTCAGATTGGGCGAAGAAAAAGCGAGCGTTTTCACAACAAACTTATCCATGAGTAAGTTTTTATCAGTTTTCAACGAAAAAAACTACATTTTGCCGAAAAACTTACAACTTCGCTTATTTTTCACAAATCTCTTCTCTAAGAGAAGGCAACTGTGTCATTTCAGTGGTGTGTATATAAGAAAATTTTGGTTTTATCAACGGAGTTGATAATGTAAATTGGCCACCGTACAGAGATTCTAAAAGCTGACGTTTCGAGCCTTAGCCCTTCGTCAGAGCGAATCAAGGGATTATGGGTTACGTGTAGTTTTTATAGTAGAGTAGGAGCTACGCTATTGGTGGTAACATGGCAACATGAAAAATAGGAATATATTAGTTAAATGAAAAGCGTTCATTAATACCGTGAGGATTAAGGGTGCCGATTTGAAAGATGAATTTTTGTTCCAGATTCTTGTGGCTTTCATCTATGTAGTGATGACTCCGATTTTTCCAGCAAATCAGAGAAGATGTGCCAGTTCTTCAAAAAACATGGCTATCCTGTCTCTGTGGTCAAAGCGGGTCATCATCGCGCCCAACAATTTGTTCGACAGTCATCACTACAAACGTGACAGAATTCCATTCACCCTCACTTTCCATCCTCATAATCACACAGTCAAAAGCATCATTCTTAGTAATTTTAAATTACTCCAAAATGATCCCGAGACTGGTAGAATCTTTTCGCAACCTCCACTTATTTCATTCAAACGCGACAAAAACGTAGGCAACTTTTTAGTTAGAAGCGCGCTCAAAACTAACGAGCAACCCGGCACTTTCAAATGCGCGCGCTCACGATGCAAAACTTGTCTTTTCATTGTTAACACTAGCAAGATATCGGGACCTAAGCGATCTCTTAAGATCACCGATCATTTCACATGTACCTCCGCAAATGTCATTTATTGCCTAACCTGTACGTTATGCAATAAATTATACATTGGTGAGACAGGTAGACGACTAGGTGACCGATTCCGCGAACACCTTCGCGATGTTGAGAAGAATGACAAGGATGCATCTAAGCCAGTCGCTCGCCATTTTAATCTTTAATCTGCCTAACCACTCCAAAAAACATATGGCTATCTGCGGCCACAAGAATCTGGAACAAAAATTCATCTTTCAAATCGGCACCCTTAATCCTCACGGACGTATTAACGAACGCTTTTCATTTAACTAATATATTCCTATTTTTCACGTTGCCATGTTACCACCAATAGCGTAGCTCCTACTCTACTATAAAAACTACACGTAACCCATAATCCCTCGATTCGCTCTGACGAAGGGCTGTTCGCTCGAAACGTCAGCTTTTAGAATCTCTGTACGGTGGCCAATTTACATTATCAACTCCGTTGATAAAACCAAATTTTTGTATACTACTTCCCCACCGACGCAGCACCACAGTTTCTTTAGAAACTACCCCTTCATTCGTGTGTATATAAGGGCGTGTTTGTGTTCCACCAATAGAAGGAGACTCGTACCAGGTCCTCAACATGAAAAATAAAGCCTTGAACTTCGAATGTTTACGAAATCGAAGGTGACAAAGGTTTTTTAGCCTTTTTCCAAGATAAATCATCTTAAAAATAGCGTATTTATGCAGGAATTTCTAAGAAACGTGTTGATTTATGTTTCATTTTATGAATTTTGTGCGTCCTTTTGTGAATTATGCGATTTTTTGTGAATTGTGCGATCGGATGTGATTTGAGGTCGGTTGTGCGAAATCGCACCATCGTGTAATATCAGAAGGCCTGCCTTTAGCCTGTTTTAGCTTACGATCTTCCATTGGGTTCTTATTTTAAGGAATTCAGTCAAACACTGAATACACAAATTTAATATACCTGTAACAAGCTCTACCAGAACTATATACGTGTATATATATTTGTCCCAGCAGCAACACACTGTACCATGTTTTTTAATGTTGTTTTTGTTCTGTTTATCTTGCATAGCTTTGTACAAACTTCAAATATGGCTTTAACATACTTGGATTAGAGGGATTTTTATAACATTGTACCAAAAATAGGCCCAAAGTAGGCCACATCCACCAAAGACAAACACCTTATTTAATATTTTATTTTATTTTCAAAAACTTAAGAACCTGAGTACAGTCTGTAGCCTAATTTTCCAATTACCAGAAAGCACTATTTTTATAAGAACCTTCTTAGCCTAGCTTGGAAAAAAATGGTTCTTATATACATGTATATCTTTATCACACAAGTATTCCTGAAAAGCCCCTTTGGGGAGGTTCAATAAAGTATGTATGAATGTAGTGTTACAACTGTAGTATTAAATATATGCATATTACATTACTTTTTCACAATGCCTTCCCTTATTTGTAGTGAGAAAAGTGGAAATATAAAAGAATATTGTGGTGTTGCAACCGGCCTCAGTATTAAGTGGACATGCTATAATTGTATCCTTAAGCCCCAAACGTTTTTTATGATTTTGACAATGATAAACAGATCTATGCAAATAAAGAAAGTTTAGAAATTAATGATGTTTGTGCCATAATTCATTGTTGTTGTTCACGGTAATTAATAGGAATTGGCCCTTTCCAAATTCACTTTAAATAGCATGTTTTCCAAATGGCATCCTGGCACCTACCCCAACCCTGAGGTGAATCAATGCCATAATTGGTAGTAATCGCGGTTCTTTAATGGAGCCATAAAGACCCTTGAAGATCATTTGTGAGAATACTGAATACACCCAAACTAATCACAGAGACCTTGACAAGATCCTCCAGGTAAATCAGGATCTGCGTCCGCATAATTTATACCGGATCATATAAATAACATTGAAAGTGTTGCAAGTAATGTGAGATTTTATTTTATGGCTTTCTCCTGTAGAATGAAAAGTGTGTTCATCACGGCATGTTCCACATAGGGGCAAGTGGTGCAGGTGTACTGTTGCCCCGAAAAGAACCGGTAGAATTATTATTGAAAGGCGTTTTAGTGCATTGGGCTCTAACAAGATGTCACTAATATTTTTCCGACGGTAAGCCACTAAAGGAAGTGTTTTAAGGTCTCGGTAAAGGAAAATGAGGCGTCCATGGAAAAATATTTAAAATTGTCGCACCGCTATTTTTTGTGTAGGGTCAAACTATATTTTCATGTTAAAGCTAATAGATTGAATTATTTGAATACAATTTTAGTTTTTCGGTATGTAATATTGCCTTTTAGTTTTGAGGCCTCAACTCACCACGACTGAGTCTGCTGCAGAAGCTCCTGGCCCTTGCCTTTTTTACGAAAACAACCGCACTTCGTTGCACCTTAGTCACAGATGAATGCACTCCAATACGGTGTGAGGAATTTTTGATAATTATGTTAAGTATTGAAGGAAATATCACGCACCAAAGTCGAAACTCTCATTTCATACTTAATTTGGGCAGAAAAAGTGCCATAAAATCAGTCTTCCAAGACAAACGAAAAATTGCTCACACCGTATTTGGGGTAGTACAATAATCTTTTAGAACTGAAAATTTAGAGACGATGTCTTAAAACCTGTCGGGACAGGAGATCCGAGAAGTTGTAATTTTGGCATCAAAATAAGCCCCTAAAAAATCGAGCTTGAAGTTTCATGTGCAGTTCACGGTCTGCTGAATAACTCCGCCCCCTGCATACATGGCATCTGACAGGATGCGGTGATGCGGATCCGCATAATTCCCTAAAATCCGCATAATTATGATATTTTCCGCATAAAACTGAAGAAATGCCTGATATTAGTGATAAAGCAGCTGCTTACCACCCTCACAAACACAAAAGCCAAAGAGATTGACAATTTTGAAACGCTTATTTTCCTGAACATTGAAGAAAACACGCCATTTCGTTCGCAAGATGAAGTTCGTAAGCAGTTTTTCATTTTTTTCATTTTTCGGGAATGAGCCTGGACTCTAGTTAAAAGTTGTTTTCATAACATACCCTAGGCTCGAAATTTTTAAAAAAGATACAAGGTACATGTATGAAAATTTAGCCACAAGTTATAGTAGAAAATTAAATTGCATCATTTGTAACTCTGGTAAAGTACGGACAATCATTGCGATGAAGTTGTACAAAACTACGAGCCCGCAATACGTATATGTAAAAGACCGCTGAAAATGGTGAATGATCGAGGGAATTTTATTTCTTTTTGCAAAAGTTTCGGCAAAATGCCGATTACCAACCCTTTTATTTTAACGGTGAATGCTGGTCGCAAATTGGCGACTCGGCCAGATATCTTAATCGCAAAGGGAGAAAGCGACTGAATTGGTCACAATTTCGAGTCCTGATTTACCATAAGCATGTCAATACATTGGACGGGCCTAATTACTAGTTCTATAAATGTTTTAATTTCCGCATAATCCGGTGTAATTTCCGCATAATCATTGCATGTTTACGCATAATATGGCCAAAAATTTCCGCATAATCTTTAATTTTTTTCCGCATCCTATCAGAAGCTCTGTGCATAAAAGACAATCATGCTGAGCCAATCAGCGTGCGGGCATGTGCTAATCTGTCAATTGACACCCAATCCTTTCACGTGTGATTGCCATGATACGTCAATCATTTTTCACGTGCAGATTATGGTGGGAAACAAAAAACAGAGATTTAAGCAGTCTTAAAATTAATTTCGCAGCATTTTTTTTGGGAAAATAATTATACTTCACTGAGCCCACTGATTCAAGATTTGCAAAAACAAGAAATTTGAGCAAGACGCCCAAATTTTCCTTTACCAAGACCTTAAAAACATTTTTGCAACGATCTGTGTGAGTAAAGTTGGAGCGTTTGTGAATGATGTTAGTGAGGTTAGGTAGTGTAGAGTTGAGTTGATAACAAAAGGAATGGTCTCACTTTATCTTGTCATTTCGTTCTTAAGTGCATCAGTCCAGGGAATGTCTGGGGGGGTACTCCCTTATAGGGGTTATATAGGTACATGTATGTGCAGCCCCAAAGGGTATGGTTTTTTAGCTGTTTTGGTCTCAAATAGGGTATCATATTTTAACAATTTCGGTCTGAAAGAGGGTATGGTTTCGTCCAGTGATTAATTCAAAAACAAGAGAAACTGTTAAAGCTTTGAAATAGATTAGAGATTTGGAAAGGCCGACAGTGACCGGATTTACAGTGTGTTAATTTTGAGAACTACATCTTGAAACAGCGGAAGCAAAAAAAAAAAAAAACCTCCAAAGCAAAACTGACAAGCAATCGATAGTAGGAACATTTGGAAAGAGACTTTGCAGTTGGAAAGATATAATCCACTTGTGAGAATGAATGAGACCCTGGATGTTTTCTTTTAAGTCTTGTAAAATGCAATCTCGTACCCAGAGTCCTCGGGCTTTTTGGCCAGCGGGTGAGCGCCCGGAGAGACTCTGGGATAATCGACTCCATTTTCCCAGAAAACGTGGGTTCCGGTCTTATGACGTATGGTTGAGTTTAAACGGAAGCAGAAAAGAGAAAACCGTTAACAGTAGAAATGGCGGGTTGAAAGTGTTCGAGAAACAAGAATTTTAGCCTTACACACAAAGAAACTGGAGAAATGATCATTGGCTTGCTGTAAGAGCAAGTGAAGATGAAACCTCTGACACTTTCGGTGAGTGTATTTTTGCTGTTTCAGCGTACATTCCATCGTTCAGAATGCAATGAGAATGCCATCGTGTAAGCAACACGATCGACAAATTTTTTGTGGAAACGACACAAATGTCCTCTTCTTCTACAATTTGATGTTTCCGTAATTCTGAATGGCTTCGACAAGACCTTATTCCACGGATTTCGCCTCAAAGAGACTGATGTAATGTTTCCCACGGTACTTTTGCAACAGCAACAGTAATCACTTTTTAGCAGCGTGAGAAAATTCCCGTGCGGTATAAGACATAGTTCAAACCTCGTCGTTTTATTATTTTTGTGATTTACATATTTCTGAGGTAGAAAAAATCAAACAGCACTGAAACTAGTTTTAGATTTTGAATGTCCCTCCAAATTCTTGGGCTTCCGAATTACTTACTGACTTCCTGTCAGACTGCCATTGCTACGCAATCGGCCAATCAAAAATATAGTTCAAATCGATTATCCCAGAGTCTCTCCGGGCGCTCACCCGCTGGCCAAGAAGCCCGAGGACTCTGGGTACGAGATTGTGTAAAATGACATGATAGTTTTCATCGATACAAAACAATATTCAAGCATATTAGTTTGCATTCGATTTGCATGCTTTAGCGCTTGAATTGTTTGTAATACTTAAAACAATTCAAGCATGAACACTTCTGCTCTTGTTAATCCAACTGAAGTTTTAGATTTTCATTATTCAAGCAGAGAACTCGTTTCAATATTTGAGTAAAAGTAAAAGTTTGCGTTAAGTTTTGATCAGTTATGCCGCCACAGCGATGATGTTGATATACGTTAGATAAACATTTCCACTATTTGGTTGCTGCAGTCCGTAAGGTATAATTTGTACCATCTACACTCGCGTTTTGCTCTGTAAATGTGAATTAAAAGTCACAATATTTCTGTGTCTTGTGAAGTGATGGCTTTTGGTTCTGTTTTCATTTTATTTTTGTTGATCAAATTTTCTCACGGGAAATAATGGTGG
>OX421454.1:6806005-6808505 GCA_949126865.1 Montipora capitata | reverse complement strand
ACTCCAATCACTTATTTCTCCCACTAGATTAGATCTGTAGCATGTAAACAGGCCATTTTGCAAAATGAGTAAACAAATTTTCTTTCACGGTAAATTGAAGTTTATTCATATTGTAGCAGTACCAAATAATAATACCATTGTAACATTATTGTAATGTAGTTACTTTCCGGTAGTATACTGCTCTAATAATTAATTGAAAATCTGAGAGAGAAATATTTATCAGTCTTGTATTAAACAAGTTATATTTCCAAAGGAATCATAAAAAATATCACTATTTTTTCATTTCAAAAAGTAGTCCTACTATGTGAAAGACAAAAAAAGGCTTTAGCTCTGAGGAAGGGCTAACAATCAAAATGCCAGCTTTCAAATTTCTTCACAGTGGTCAATTTCCCATATCAACTTCACTTGATAAACCCTTTCTTTTACTTCACTTTCCCACCGACACAGCACCACAGCTTCTTTATATATACAATCTAACCCCTTTATCCTACAAGTGAAAGAATGCTTTACTTCCAATAACCAGGGACCAATATTCTTAACCCAATGACCAAGACAACGGTTGTTTTAGACTAAACTCTTCAGATAATTGATTACTCCAATCACTACAATACATGCCAATCCCATGCATGGAATGCAGTGTCTCGCACTTGTACACTGACTGCAGACTAATCCTAACTCAGTTATTGAAAGCTAACTATTTTAAAATGGTTGCTTAGACTTAAATACTGCTTATCAGCGCTAATCAAATGGGTGCTTAGACTTAAATACTGTTTAATATCAGCAATATTTATAGACAGTCTCCAGTTGTCATACGCCTCCTGGTATGCTAACTGTTTCAAATAAAATGGTGCGGAACCCTAATAACTAAATTGAAAGCTTAACCCTAATTCCTAAAATGCAGGCAGTCTCCCTAACCTTACATGAAAGCTAATCATTCAAAATACATGTAAGTGCTCAGTAACCCAAATCACTCAGCTGAGCATTTGACCTTAATCACTAAAATTTGTTGGCCTTCAATAGCATCAGAGAAAAAAAGTTTACCCGGTTTTTGAAAATTTTACCTAGTTAAAAAAATATTAGCTAGTTAAAAATAAAATCACCTAGTTACATGTAGAAAAAAACTAACTGGTTGGAAATAAAATCACCTAGTTAAAAAAAAACTAACTAGTTGAAAATAGAAATTAACTGAAAACAAAAATTAACTGCAACATATACCCCAAAGAATTTGCCCCAAGTAAACTGAAATTAACTTTTGAATCACATATCAAATTTGAATGCTGGGACACACTTTGGCCCAAGTTTATACAACGTACTCACTCTACTGTGCTGAGTTGAACTCAGCTACAAAACACGCAACACTGTTGCATAGTGAGTTTCAAAGTAATGTAGCACGAACAAGTGTGTTACAATGCATGCTACGAAATGTTGTGCAACAATTTTTTGTAGAGCGCTTCAACTTTATGCACCATTATTTCAATTTGTGTCACAATGTGATAATCAAAGACCGATTCTGATTGGTTGAACAGTGAAATCGTCATGATGACAAGGCTTGCCTGAATGGTAAGAAACAAGGATGGCAGACTTAACTGAGCTTGAAGCCAAAGTTTCTGTGAAAATAATCGATGAAAACCAACACCTGGTTTGAAAGATTTACTGAAAGAAGATATGCTGCCAGATCTTTGACCTCCAGCTCCTTAACCAACTGATGGTAAATTCCCTTACTCTCCCTCCTCGCAATTCATTCCCTCATGTACAACTTTCTCTTTCGTGGGACCGACTCTTCATCTTTAAGAGACAAAGTTATAATAAATAAGGCTGTTGCACAGTTTACGGTGTCTTTCCTCGACCACTACATGTACCTTGGATGTCACAAATGGGCCAATCACAATGCTATACCACCACAACAAGGTCACGCAGTCCCCACATGATGTATTTTCATTGGTGAGTTTGTAGCATGCATGGTAAATAGAGGATATTACATGGCTGCTTGGGTATACGAATTTTATCTTTGAGTGCTGCAAGTGTGTCTCACGAGTGAGCGAAGCGAACAAGTGAGAGATACTTTCAGCACGAGAAGATAAAATTCGTATCCCCAAGCGGCCATGTAATGTTCTGTTTATTATATAGATATTGATGAATTGTCTAGATTTAAAACAACTTGTTTTATTCAGTTTCAGTTTCACCAACCGCTAAAACACGCATGTTGTGTAACATGAAACAAGATAAGAAAGTTATGAAAAACAAATCATGATAATGTGAAATTTTGCAATAAAGATGTTAATGTCGTAGAGAAGAATTATAATGAAGCACAAAAGTATCTTACAATGAAGAGAATGCTCGCGTTTTATTGGCTAATCGTGTTGGTTACCATGACAACACCTATATTCTCACATGTGAAAGATACAAATGATACGTTCACTGCGCGCAGTAAAGATATGATTTTTTAGTAAAAGGGGAAATCCTGGTATTTCATCAATATCTAGATAATAATACTTGTTAC
>OX421454.1:6788505-6796005 GCA_949126865.1 Montipora capitata | reverse complement strand
TTATTTGCATTTTAACAGGGTTTATTATTGTTATTATTCCAAAATGACCGCTGATTTATGCGCATACAAATTAGCCCTTGTTGCCTCGTTCAAGAACACATATTTTTTTGAATTTTAAGCTTGAGATCGAGGCATCGAGGGCTCATTTGAATAAAAACAAAAGAATATTAAAATGGCGGCCATTTTGGAAAAAGGTGTATGGCATTGAAGATTGAAACGCAAATGCCGTTTTGAAGGATCTTTAAACAAAATGTACCCTTACGGAGCTCAAGAATGGAGCGTTAATGAGATAAACAAGACAGGCAGTGAAAAATAATACCTGGAATCGCGACCAGTAATGGACTTCGACAACACTGATTCGCCCGTCTAGCCATAATCAAAGTGACCTGTATTTCTAATATTTTACCAAGGATGGTGTTTTGTACAACACTGAAATCAAATGGAAAATTCTCTAGTAACTTATATCCTACTTTCGGAAACGGTTCTTGTAAGGGAAGGTACGTAAACATCTGACCTTACCCCCCCCCCCCCCCCCCTTTCCCACCCCAACCCCACCTCAACCTATCCAAGACAAAAATAACCGGAAAGTGAAAATAACTAATTAAACTGGAATTGTTACTCATATAACAGCGTACATCTGCGCACGAAGTAGTTAATAGCGTGGAGTGTGATTGTTCAGTGAAAAATTGAAAATGGGCAAGGATGTACGAGGGATAGAAAGAGGGAAATGTGCTTTTGGTGAATGCGAGGATTTCATAAGGTCATTCTAAAAAGAATGCCCCTTACTCGTCTGACTCTGATCATGGCACATCGGCTGTACAATTCCGATAAGCTGTCATCCTTGAGGGTGGACGAGCTATCCTTCTACTTTTCCCATCACAAGATCACCTTCAAAGGGAAGAAAGCTGAAAAGATCGCGATGATCAAAGCCCACATTGGCAGCTTGCTGCACAATTCAATGAAGCGTCAACAACCTCGGCAGCCCCCGCTAAGAAATGTGAGGCAACAAGTGACTACATCACTTTCCGAGGTCGAAACTGACTTGCAAAGTGATGAGGTAGAGCGACTTGTCGGTTCAAGCCCGAGTCACGGCTTAAGTGACGAATCCTCACAGGAGACTGATTTTATACCAGAACCTCGCGCGGAAACGTCAAAATATGGGCGAAAGCAGGCACGGGCCGAGAGAGACAATTATGTTAGTTGGGAGAAAATATTTTTTTGATAAATAAAATTTTCGACACCTGTAAATAATTTAGATTAATCTTGACTGGTAGCTTTGCTTGTATATACAAAATAGAAGCAACATGGAGTAATTTTTTCCTTGTCAAGAAAACCTGTGACCCTCTCCCGGTTGACAATAAAACAGATTTGACCCTCCCCAATTTGTAAAAAAATTACTAAGGACCCTCCCCTCCGAAGACCCCGCCCACCGCCCCAATAAAAAAAGTACCGTCCCTAACTTGTGCGTGGTTCCTAAACCCAGTCAGAATCTGCGTTTCATTCCTCTGTCTTTTTGTTTATTTTATCTTATTTTTTTTCCGTGTCATGAAAAGGCGGCTGATGTTATCTATGTCCGCTTAGTCCTGTTTTAACAAACGTTTTTACTTTCTTTTATTTTTATATATGTATTTAGTGTTTCTTTTTTTCTTTCTCTGGACTTAAAGATAAGGCAGGTACACTTTGAATGCAACGTTCTTAGGCGCTTTGGGAAATTAAATTGTCAGTATGTTTACTGTGAGTTACATTACTCAAGATTTGGCCCAGAAAAATCTACTGAAATTGATGTAACTTCCCCGTAATGGGCTATAGTCTGCTTCTGCTATTTATTTTAAACCTTTCTTAATTCGCAGGTGGAAATATGTGTAAATTAGAATCTTGGGAGAGCTTGCACTCCGAAACGTTGTTGCGCGTGTTGTAAATGTGAGACACTGAAAAATGCAGAGTGCAGACCGTCTGTAAAATGGAAAGTCGGTTAGCCCAATTATTTCTCTGGCTAGCCTAATTAGGTCGAAATAACATTCAGGTTAGCCTGTTGACGGTTAGCTCTCAATAATAGTGAGGGTAACAGCATATTTTACCCCTAGTCTGCACGGTCTGCACAGTCTATAGTCTGCGTTTTGCGTCACCGTTGTAATTTTAACTACGAATAATAAAAGTTGTTAAAGAGAAACAAAAAAAGCAGAGAGAATCGGGCTAGGTAACATAATAATCAGTTATGGTGAAGACTGCTAATTCTTCACATTAGCTTGTTGTTAAAATGAATAAGAAATGCCCTCGTAATTGAGAAATCCACCGAACGGCAATGCTATAAATGAGGAATGGAAAAACGGATTGGGGAATATAATTAAACAATTTGAAACCTGAGAAGGTTGAACGTGAAAATTTCAAGGAAAGGGGACTGCACTGGCCTAGGATGCCGGTAAACTGGGCATATTATGGTGGTTGAATTAAATTTTCTAACTAGTTCTTGCATTCTTAGAACACATGTTTCTTATTCACATGTTAGCTCTTGCCGATTTCCTCTCCATAAAAAAAGCATTATTCCAAGCTTCAAAATTTTTTTTTCTTTGACATCCAAATAAATATATTTCACCTAATTTTGCCTTACGCTATTAAACTTAAAATTACCTACATTTAACTGTGCACAACCTGTTCGTTTGAAAAACCTTTTGCCTTTCATAAGCCATGGTACTCCATTCCCCGTTTCTTTTCCACCCTTTCCTCTGAAATTTACAAGGACTTTTGGAAAATTTAACATTGGTTATTTGGAATCAATATGTCGTGTTTTCTGTCGCTTTTGGGTGATTGTGGTGATTTAAGAGCCATTACAGGGATTTTTAGGCTGCTGGACTACAAGGACTGGATAGAAAGCCACCTCGCATCCATTCATTTGTCCCGTGAAAGCCCGGGGGGGGGGGGGGGGTACTCGATGTATTCCTGGTTGGGGAGGTGCGGCCCAGCCCCTCATACCCTGACCCTGTTTAACACACATATCGCTGATTTTCCTACCCATTTAAAGACAGAATTCCGATTTTTGATACCCTGTTTAAGACATTTAAACCAGTTTAAGACAAAAGTTGATAAATCGATACCTGATTAAGACAAAAAATGATAAATTCGATACCCTGTTCAAGACAAAAAATCCCGAAAAACATACCCTGGCTGGCCGCACGTCCCCATTAAGCCCTTATAAGGGAGTACCCCCCCGGGCGTGAAGTAAATCAGAAGGAAAACTCTTCCTGGAAACATTTTAAAATTAACACGCATTTCACATCTTTGAATGACCACGGAACATGGAAATAGAAATGATTTTTTGTTTTATTTTGTGCTTTTCGAGTAGCGATCTCGTGAAGTTTAGCGGCTCTAACTGCTGTTGGCTCTAAAGAAAATCTGTTTTAAGGTATTTCCAAAAAATAAGCCGTTGCATTTACTTATGACCCAAGATAGTTAAAAGCAAAGTTTGAGGGCAAACTTTTTTAGTGTCTAGTCGTTCTAGAGCGGGAGCACTAATTGGGCACACTCTAACCTGAAATTAGCAATTAACGCAAATAAAGGCAAATGTTCAGGAGAGAGGAAAACCAGAGTACCCGGAGAAAAACCTCTCAGTGCAGAGTAGAGAACCAACAAACTCAGCCCACATATGACGCCCAGTCTGGGAATCGAACCCGAACCACACTGGTGGGAGGCGTGTCATCACTGCCGCATCCTTGCACCCCAAAACATGGATTATACCATTTTGAGTGACATTGCCCCTTCAAAGAAGAAACGAGTGAGTTTCACTCAAGAGCGTGTTTTGTTATCTTTGAACTGAATTTATTACCAAAGCTTAAAAAAAGTAAAAGACCTCAAAACGGGACACGACATTACAAAATAATTCAACGTGTGAACGTGTGAGCCGAACTGGAAGGGTCGTTGCTGGCATGACATCTGGGTGACCCCTCAAATGATCTACATTACCCCTCTACCCCCCCCCCCCCCCCACTTAAAAAAAATTACTGAAACGCTGCAGTTCAATACCACATAATTCAGTATAACACGCAGCACAGGCAGCCCAGTTTATGCTCATAGAGCGTATAGTTCATTCCTGATAGATTCAAATTGAAAGGGAAAACAGAAAACACTATAACAGTACCAAGAATTGTTGAGGAGATGTGGTAAAATCTCTGTCTGAGCTCTGATTATTGATGTCTGCCGCTTGCATTCCGACAACACACAGCATCCGTTCGGTTTGATGAGCAGCTTAACATCAAATGAATATATTAGGCTAGACAGCTTACATAATGAAGGAAGTCATGGCCAACAGGACTCGGTAGGACTCATTAGGGTATGGCGCAAACCATTCGTAAAGCGATTAAAGTTATAAGTGATCTCAACCTGTGCTACTAAATGTTCCTGGGGAGAAATAGTCTAGGCAAAAAGCAAAATACCAAAATTCCAAATAATTGAACAGCCGTGGGAACCAGTCAAGTTTCCTCGTTCCCATTCCACTGACCGGTAGTGCGTATGTAGCATCATGGGATATTATTAGTACTTCCTTTTTCATTCCACCCAGTTTAAACTGAATCAAGTATTATTTTGGTTGATGCATTGAAACAGGCTTTCGTTATCGGCAACCATGTCTTCAACAATATACTGTATGCTGATGGGAATCCTTTTATTTTGCCACGAATCAGGTAAGTTTTAAGCAGTCACGAAACTAGTATTCAGGTCTTTAGTTCTCATGAAATATCCGATCCATGGTGACTTGCACTTTCGGGAAAGATTCAAACAAGAACTACTGTAACTTCTATAGCTTCAAGAGGACTATAGTCAACTGAAATACAATTTTCACTGTGTAGCTCACGTTAAACCGTCGAGCATTAAGTTGCTGCAACGGTTGTTGTCGTCAAGTAATCCTCACTACTGCACTATATGGCGCTTAATTGGCAAATACCACATTGCTACAGATCCATACAAGAGGGACTGACTGGGGTTAACCGACTAGCGACAAAGGGCGACAAATACTACCGACTACCGACAAAACGAGAAAAAAATTACCGACTACCGACAGAAAAAATATTAACCGACTACCGACATGGACCGACATCATCGATATTTGTTTTCAGAAAGAAGAGATCAGAAGAGCATTTTGTTTTTTTTTCTAGTTTACGAAGTAACCACATTAGAGGTATCTGTAGAATTACCTGTCATCTTCTTACTTTTTGGCCGGAGAAGAGAACGGTTTCCAGTTTCGCAGAACAACTTCCGGTGCTCGAGCCCACGAAACCTCTTCTTTGGAAACCAAACTCTATTTTTATGCATATTCCATGCATACATTTTCTATATTTAAGCGATGTGGCGCGAAAATTAACATAATAGGTGCGAAGATTACGCAAATACTTTCGCACGAATAGAGTCCGATTGCACGTTCAGGTTTGGCTTTAAAGTTCTTATATAAAGCATTTCATACAATAAGCAGTCAAATTTGTTCCTGCACTTCTTAAGAACTTCGAAGCATTTCAGTAGGTCCTGAGGGATCCTCCCGTGTACGTTCTTGCAATGTTTGGCAATGGCCGAGGACTGTTGTTTATGTCCTTTTACACGATTGTGTAAATGTCCGCGTGTGTATCCTATATAACCTGCATCGCACAGGTCACATTGGTATTTATAAACAACACACTGTTCATTTACGATCGATGGCTTTGCTTCTTTCACATTCAGTTCTTGATCAATTTTTCGGCTGACAAATACGGGCTGGATGTTGGTGTTCACTTTCAGGCTCAGATCCCTGAGTTGTCCTTTCACAAAATTTGCTGAGGTTTGGTCTTTAAATGGTAGAACCACTCGAATTGTGTCCGTCTCTTTAGTTGGTAATAATGGTCGCTGCTGGTCAAAAACCTTTGAGTCAATTGAGATACTCGCGAACAGAGCTTTTGACAACGACTGGTTTAATTCAACCTATGACCTGAACCTGACCAAAACGGACCTTGTTGACCTTCTCAGTGTAGCTACAAAAGGACAACTTTTCCAGTATAATGGAGCACTTTACGAACAGACGGATGGTGTGGCCATGGGTTCCCCCCTTGGTCCCCTGCTAGCTAATGTGTTCATGTCTTCAATTGAGGAAAACCTCGAGCGAGAGGGTAAACTCCCTTCTTTCTATCGAAGGTACGTTGATGATACACTTACTATCATGCCAAATATCGCAACAGCATCCAACTTCCTGAACACGCGCTTAACAAGGCACATTCTTCCGTAAAATTTACAATGGAAACCGAATGCAATGGCATGCTCCCTTATTTGGGCATCCAGTTACTGAACCGATCGCCCCAAATAGAGACAAAAGTGTACGTAAAACCCACGAATTCAAGTCTCCTCTTACATTACCAAAGTCACGTTGACAATCGGTACAAACAGGGTTTACTCCGAACTATGCTGGGTCGAGCACATAGTTTATCTTCTTCTTGGTCACACTTCTCAGACGAATGTGACCGATTGAAGACAGTATTCTCGCGTTTAAAGTACCCCAAACACCTCATCGACTCTGCCATCAAAAATTTCGTTGACTCAAAGGTTTTTGACCAGCAGCGACCATTATTACCAACTAAAGAGACGGACACAATTCGAGTGGTTCTACCATTTAAAGACCAAACCTCAGCAAATTTTGTGAAAGGACAACTCAGGGATCTGAGCCTGAAAGTGAACACCAACATCCAGCCCGTATTTGTCAGCCGAAAAATTGATCAAGAACTGAATGTGAAAGAAGCAAAGCCATCGATCGTAAATGAACAGTGTGTTGTTTATAAATACCAATGTGACCTGTGCGATGCAGGTTATATAGGATACACACGCGGACATTTACACAATCGTGTAAAAGGACATAAACAACAGTCCTCGGCCATTGCCAAACATTGCAAGAACGTACACGGGAGGATCCCTCAGGACCTACTGAAATGCTTCGAAGTTCTTAAGAAGTGCAGGAACAAATTTGACTGCTTATTGTATGAAATGCTTTATATAAGAACTTTAAAGCCAAACCTGAACGTGCAATCGGACTCTATTCGTGCGAAAGTATTTGCGTAATCTTCGCACCTATTATGTTAATTTTCGCGCCACATCGCTTAAATACTGTTATTTGCATGTTTTAAACTTTTACCTTGATAATGGAGTCATGACTACTCCGAAACGTCGGTTTTTATCGTTCGTTTTTACTGTTTTATCTTTTAAGAAATCTCTTTTAATAAAATATAAATATACTAATACTAATAATGTAAGATGACTATAGACTACTTATTGGAAGTAACTATGAGCTAATAATATAAATAAAATATGCTAACTACTAATATGGTTAAAAAACTGTTCTTATATACATATAATACAATAAATAATTAATAAGTTCAGAGTTCCTAATTTAAAAATAAGTGTTATACATATTTAATTTAAATCAAAGGCTACTCTAAAAAGATATGTCTTTAGCTGTGATTTAAAATTAGTGATGCTTGCAGAGGTCCTAATACAAAA
>OX421454.1:6771005-6776005 GCA_949126865.1 Montipora capitata | reverse complement strand
CTTATTTACAAAGCTGCTGTAGCAATGTTGTGGATCAGCGTAACCATTCAAGTGGGACCAGTTAACATTTTGCAAGTTCTCCAGAAATTTATCCATATTAGCCGAGCTCTTATCGCGTACAAAGACCGCTTCACTACAAGATTTCATAGTTTCATTATCCGAATTCGGGCAAATAGAGAAGACAGGAAGATGATCAGAGATGTCCGAGAGTAGTAATCCGGCTCTGAGATAATTATGAGTAAGGTGATTTGTGAAAATATTATCAACTAAAGTTGCTGAGTGTGAAGTTATTCTCGAGGGGAGTGTAATTAATGGAAAAAACGTACACGAGTAAAGGCCATCCATGAATTCTCCGGTGGCCAGGTGATTACCATGATTCAGTAGATTTAAATTGAAATCACCCATTAAATAACATAATTTGTTTTCTCTGGAGAGTTTTTCTACTATTTCACAATGTTTAGACACGAACGCATCAACATTCGTGTTCGGCGGTCTATAAATAACTCCAACAACAACCTTTCTCGCCACATAGCCTACATAATGGGGATTCCACCGTTTTGCCAATATGGTATTTCACATAGTTAATCCTAAGGGCTTGTTCTTGACCTGCACAAATAAGTGCTTCTGTTTGGATCTTCAAGTCTGCTTTTCACAACCAGCTCCACGATTCTTCTACGTGCGTCGTTTCAGGTATTTCTCTTACAAATTGACCATGCAGCCTTTTTTCCTTCCAACATTATTATTTGATGATAAAAATTACGGGCAGAAATATACTTATTAAAGACAACGTTTCGGTGTCCTCATGACACCATCATCAGGTCAAATATAATATTTTACAGATAACTCGAATATTAATGTTCAAGATTAAGTTCAAAGTCCCTAGAGGCTAGGTGAAAAGTTTTGCCTTTATCTTAAGAAATGCTCATGCAAATTAGATTGTCTTTTGTATGAAATGTTCCTTATTCGCGAGCACAAACCGTGTCTGAATATCCAAAGTGACTCGATAAAGGCAAAACTTTTCACCTAGCCTCTAGGGACTTTGAACTTAATCTTGAACATTAATATTCGAGTTATCTGTAAAATATTATATTTGACCTGATGATGGTGTCATGAGGACACCGAAACGTTGTCCTTAATAAGTATGTTTCTGCTCGTAATTTTTATCATCAAATCCATTACATTATCATGTTTAATAGGAACATTAGTACTTCATGATTGGCTCGTTTGTACGATGTTTATTACTCACTCGTTGTGAAGGATCGTTAAACTCACTCGTTCGCTTCGCTCACTCGTTCGTTTACGCGATCCTTCACAACTCGTGAATAAAAATCGTACGCACTCACCAACCATGAAGTAATCTATATTTCTTCAAGCGTACGAACAGAATCATACACCCATGATCCCACAGCTTTCGCGAATTCTCTCCTGTCGGTTAAGCCATAAAATGGCAGTTCCGATAAATAATTCACAGTCATGTCAAGTGATTATAATTAGATAACTTGAACTGTTTCAACTGAATGACTTACCAGGGTCGACGCTAGAAACAGCAAAATTTTCTACATTAAGGAAAGGAGTAGACTTCGCTTATCCAGGGGAAAATTTGCTTTTAAAGTCAGCGAACTCGTCTGCGTAGTTGAACGTGAACGAGCGTTTGTCCCCGTCTCCTTTCTTGAGGTATATATTCGCCCATTGTTGGCCCAAATAGATTTCCATTTGTTGTCCTTATTGAACTTGTTAATGCTGCCAATTTCTTCTTTTGGTCTTGAGAAAGATCCCGTAGCGTGCCAACTTTACCAACTTCTTTGCCAGCGATTGCTTTCCTCTTTCCGTAAAACTCATCCCGAATACTGCGGCGTGTAAACTTAACGATAATCTTGTCGTCCACACTTTTATTGTAAGTGGGTAAACGGTGGGCCGTGGAGATGTCTTCATCGTGCAGCTCAATACCCATTTCTTTGCCAGTTGAACAAACAAGGTCAGAACAAGATACTTCTTCGGTTGGTAAAACGCCTGTCAGCTCCAAGCAGTCGCTGCGCAAGTATTGAGAAAGGTCTTCAATTTTGCGCCCTATTTTCTTGCAATGCTTCATATCTTCCTTCAGGTTCTTAACATCAGTGGAAAGGCTTGCTGTTCTATCGTTTGAGCGCTGTACTTGCTTCAACAGCTCGTCATACTTTGAGGAGAAGTTTAACCGACTTTTCCAATTCAGAGAATGCCTTTTCAATCGAGCTTAATTTAGCTTTTAGAGGTCCAATTTCGGCCTTCAAGAGCGACTCAATTTCATCTTTAGTTGCCATCGAAGCAATACAATTACAGATGCCTGCACTTAGCAAAGGTAGCCGAAAATTTGGCTAAGGTTGAAAAACACGTGCGGCCGCCATTGCGCCATATGCAAATCCAAAGAAAGAGAAAGAGAAAGAGATGGCTTTGGATCTAGTAGATCGGCTACGTAGTATGGCGTATGGCGTTTCGTTGCGGACAAAATATCCACATCATAAAATATGAAATGGAAAACACAAACAATCTTCCAAAAGGAGTAAATGAGTCCAATTGTATAAATACTAAGTCGAGAATTCTAAAAAGTTTATCAAAATAATAAAATTCGAGGTCGAGGAAAAGAATAAATATGAAGTCGACAGAAATAGTATAGATAGTAAGTCGCGAATTCTAAAAGTCGAAAAAACTAACAAACAGAAGGGAAAAAATCGAATTTGAGAATTTAACAGCTTTTTTTTTTGTTATTGGAAGTCGAAAACAAACTGAGTTCGAAGTCGACTTTAGCTAATGAGTGGTGAGCGAACGCTGACCCCCTCATACAGAACATTCAGAAAATCAAAATGGCGGCCTGGGCAGCACGTTGGCTCCCAAATTACGATGAGTTCTTCTTTTCTTTGGGAAACCTTCTTAACACTTGCGAACAACAGCTAAATTCAACCCCTAGCGATCGAAGTGAATTCCTTTTTCGACGATTAGATGAGTACGCGAGGACACTTTCAAGCCTGATATCAAGATTTTGTGAGACCTACGGCCACGAGCTGTCACAGCAAACGTGTCTTGCAGATCTCACGCTAATTCTTCGCCGCACAAGTTTTTTGCGATCCCATTTTGAAAGGCATTGTTTCCTCCTAGAAGATGAGGTAGACGTTAGTCGGAGAGCGGACAGAAGAAGTGCCCCGACAGAAAGGTATGGCTTACAAGGACGACCAAGGGTCGTTGTAACTCAGCAACAGCTTCAAACATTGCATGAAGTGTGCGGATTTCGCTGGAATGATATTGCAGAGACTCTTGGCGTTTCCGGCAGGACATTGAGACGAAGGCAGGATGAATTTGGTATGAGAGTGGAAGGGAGAGAATTCTCTCTACTATCAGATGCTAAACTGGATGACATTGTAAGAAACATTCGTGCTGTTACACCAGAAGCAGGACTATTAATGGTGCAAGGATCGCTAAGACAACAAGGATTGATGGTTCAGAGAGTTCGTGTTATGCACTCGCTGCGTAGAGTGGACCCCGTTACATCTGCGTTAAGAAATGCAAGAAGAATTATCCGAAGAAGTTACAATGTGCCCTCTCCAAACTCATTGTGGTAGGTGAATCTAGCATATATGTCATCCAGTTCAGCATCTGATAGTAGAGAAAATTCTCTCCCTTCCACTATCATACCAAATTCATGCCGCCTTCGTCTCAATGTCCTGTCGGAAACGCCAAGAGTCTCTGCAATATCATTCCAGCGAAATCCGCACACTTCATGCAATGTTTGAAGCTGTTGCTGAGTTACAACGACCCTTGGTCGTCCTTGTAAGCCATACCTTTCTGTCGGGGCACTTCTTCTGTCCGCTCTCCGACTAACGTCTACCTCATATTCTAGGAGGAAACAATGCCTTTCAAAATGGGATCGCAAAAAACTTATGCGGCGAAGAATTAGCGTGAGATCTGCAAGATACGTTTGCTGTGACAGCTCGTGGCCGTAGGTCTCACAAAATCTTGATATCAGGCTTGAAAGTGTCCTCTCGTACTCATCTAATCGTCGAAAAAGGAATTCACTTCGATCGCTAGGGGTTGAATTTAGCTGTTGTTCGCAAGTGTTAAGAAGGTTTCCCAAAGAAAAGAAGAACTCATCGTAATTTCAGGGGCACCCAACGAATCTGTTCCTCACATTATCTGTTCCCCAGAGGAATCAGGCTGGCTGGCAAAAATACAGGTGTTTCGATGAGCTGGCTGGGAAATTTTGTTATTGATAGAGGTTTTGCCTGGGAATTACTGACTTTTTCTAGCATTTCAATCCGAGCTGGCTGTAGAAACTCTGAAGACAGAGGACGGCTAAAAAAAAGAACCCATTCCCTCTCCCAAACATACGACGGCTGGTCAGAGTAATTGCGCTTGCGGAAAAAACCTGTTTTGTCCCGTTTTTGTCGCTTTTGTTCGGTCGTTTTGGATCGAGGGATTTGAAAGCGCGCGGAAGTCCTTGCTGGGAAATAAATTTGATCAGCTGGCTGGGAAACCAACCAATTTTATCTAGCTGCCTGGGAAATTTCTTGTGTGTCTTGCTGGGAAAAAGGAACAGATAATGTTTTCCCAGCAACACTGAAAAACACCTTAAAATGCCTTAATAACATTTATTTTCATTAACTGGGGTATAATAATACATTTTACAACAAATTGGTCGTTTGTTGCCCCTGTAATTAGGGAGCCAACGTGCTGCCCCGGCCGCCATTTTGATTTTCTGAATGTTCTGTATGAGGGGGTCAGCGTTCGCTCACCACTCATTAGCTAAAGTCGACTTCGAATTTTATTTTTTCGACTCAGTTTGTTTTCGACTTCCAATGACAAAAAAAAAGCTGTTAAATTCTCAAATTCGATTTTTTCCCTTCTGTTTGTTAGTTTTTTCGACTTTTAGAATTCGCGACTTACTATTTATACTATTTCTGTCGACTTCATATTTATTCTTTTCCTCGACCTCGAATTTTATTATTTTGATAGACTTTTTAGAATTCTCGACT
>OX421454.1:6741005-6753505 GCA_949126865.1 Montipora capitata | reverse complement strand
GCGTCTTTTCAGGTCACTTTTACGGGTTTTATCTTACTGTAGGTTTCCATCATTATTCGAGTTTGTCAGAAACTCGGGCAAGGCATGTAAATTTCTTTGTTAAATTCCATTTAAATTCTTTCGCATACTTTTGAAAAAAATGAGTTTACCTAACGTTGTAAGTTTCGCGATATTGATCGGTCGCTTTGTTCCCGCGTTGTTGATTTCAAGTTAAATATTTAATTAGCCTGCGGTTGGGTCTGGCAGCGAGGAGTCTTCGCTACCGGTACGCCCACTACTTCAGAATACTCAAAGCATCTGAAGTTAGTTGACAGCACAAGAAACAGTTGGAGATGAATTAAAGTGGTCTTAACGAAATTTAAAATTTTTGTATCGCACAGTATGGTGTAACTTTCCAACTTGAATTTAAGTTTAAGTTTTGTTATGCACCAGTCAAAATGAATCCCCGCCCCTCTCAACCCGGGCTGTAGCAGGGAATTGGAATTTGCAACCTGTGAAACAGAGGAAATAGCCCCCCCCCAACTTCCAGGGAAATATTTTTGGTCCAATGTCCCTGCGCTCAGGAACTTGTGACAACAAAGAATATCATATTAAAACATGAAAGAAACAAATCGAATGTTCGTTACAAACCAGTATTCTTTCAACAGCAAATTTTCTTAAGCAGTACTTTCCTCTTTGTGACCTAAGAAGAACGATAATGTATGCAAGATTACCATGCATGCGGTGTGAAAAAGAAACCGCTGACAGGGATCCACGTTCGCAGTCGTCCGGTCATCCCAGACGACTAAAAACCTGTCCGGACGCGTATAATAACTCCAAAGGTCGTCCGTTGGACGAGTGAAGTTTTAATAAATGTTTTTATCACGAATGTCATCAAGTGCTATAATATAGGCAGGCTGTACTTTCGTTCTGATCGCTTTTCGTTCAATGGAAACTTCCAGAAAATAAGGAATAAACATGCAGCTTTCCTCAGCCGCGGCTATGAAATCTCAAGTTTGGGCCCCATCTTTCACCACGCGGTATTTTCCATGAAACGATTGCTGGCTTAATTTTCATGTATCTCAGCGCTGACATGGTTATTAGCGTGGTCTCAGCTGATAAGGTTGTGTTAGTTACAAAGTGTTTCGCCACCGCCGGCAAAAAGGAAAACAAGTGGAGGAGAACCTGCTGCTTACGAACTGGAAAACAAAATCTTGGTAGCATATAAAAGGAAGACACTAGACTGGAGTTTCGAAAGTTTTGGGTCGTTGAAGCGTAACTTTGTAAGCTACATTGAAGTACATTTTGCCGTGGCAGATATGTACCACTGTAAATCGGGTTCCCACGGTGCAAATAACATAATGCTCCAGAGTCAAAATTCGTATCTTCTGACGAGAGTGTAAAATAAAACGCGAATGCTCAAGTTACAAGTAATTTTATCGACCATTTTCTATACAGTAATCTTCCGTATGTTTGCCCGGGCAACCCAAAATGTGTCTGGACAAGTATATCATAAGACGTACTTACCCGGCTGACGACTTTCATAAAAGATGAATATGGTCCCTACGCTGATCCATAAGCGGTTCGGAAACTGTACACAAGTATTTTGTTGATCCTTTCAGCGACCATCTCTTTTTTTATAAACTTAGGCTGATTATATAAACGCGATTTAGTGATTTCCATTGGTTAGAATGTGAAACCACATAGGTTTAATTTAGCCAATGAGAATTATCGGCGGTTTTGTGGTCTTGGGCTTGGCAGCCAAGAATAGTCTTTTGTCTCAACTCTGTTTAGCATAAACTTTCCATTGTTTCATGTTGATTTTGAGGGAATAGTGATTGCGAGAGGAGATCTTCATCTCTATGGTGAATAGATCTTGTGATACTGTGACAAGTGTGGGCTTCTTTCTGGTGTTTGCCACAAGCGTGTGGAATTTTTTTTTGCCAGGTTGTGTGGTGAACCATTTGCCAAAAAAATTCTCGCAAGTTGCCCATTTTTTTCCGAAACAGTCGAAAAGAAATGAGGGTCATACAATGCACTCACATAGGCTTAGATATGAAGTGGAAATATTCTTACATATGCATCTATCACATGACTTCATAAAACATGTCGAACGAAATAGCTGCCTCTGCCATTTCAATGACATCAATGATACAATCCATGTCATTGTTGACTACATAGTTGGCATATGCCCTTTCAATGTTAATATTAAAGTGCGATGTTACGGACACGTTGTTGCCCCATGGTGCGGCGGAGGTAAGTTTTCAATCTGCGTAATGCACTGAATGATCGTTCTGCAGAACACGATGTGGCAGTTATCACTGCAAGGATATGTACCGCATTAGAAAACGCTGGAAACGTATTAAATAGTAAGATCATTTTCATGCATCGTCTTCAGCATTTTTGAAACAGCCATGTAGCTTAATCCCCGCACACGATGAAAACTCGCGTACATTTTCTGGTCGGCTTCCAGATTCTCGCCGTCGATTTTGTAAAATTTAGCAACGCAAGAGAACATTTCTTTATTAGGTGTTTGTCTTGTCCAAAAGATCTGAGTTGTCCAAAATTTGGAGGCTGCAGTCAAGTTTCCGCTTACTCCATCCCCCGCTCCTGTAGGCGAAGATCGTGACTTTTTGCACTCTCCCCTCCTGCTGGGGGATCAAAGTCGAGTGAAAATAATTAAGTCCCCACAATTCCCCGCTATGGCCCGGGTTGGAGTGGGTGGGGATTTACTTTGACTGGTGCATTACATTGAAGACTTCTGCCACCGCTTTCTGTTCACCGAAGATCATTCTTAATGCTATGAATGTGTTTTCTAGAATTTTCAGCTTCCGGATTAGGGCTGTTTATCAATAACATCCTGGTAATTCGGCACTTATAAACACTGAAGTCAAGAAAACATGAGCAGTGATAAAGAAAATTGCGATCGTGAAAAATATTTCGCCATATATGTCTGCAAATGAGGAGGCTGTGTGTCAAAGGCTTTTGTCTAACGCTGTTGTTTCGCTTTTGAGTAGTTATATTTCATCTCGAAGTCTCTGATCGAGATCCACGAAAAAAATTTCGAGGGTCTCGAAACTTGATCCTCGATCATCGATTCTCCAATCTCGAAACTCGGGTCTCAAAACTCCATCCTCGATTCTCGAAAACATGGAGGATCACAGATCGAGTTTCGGGTCGAGACTGTCAAGGTACCTTTGCACGGTACTGTACATTATGCACTCAGGCTCTGAGGAAATGGTGCTTTCTTTGTAATTCCATCCTGCAAATGGTTGGTCAATGCTAAGTCCTCTCGGATGGAGACTATAAACTGTAGGCCCCATCTCAGTATACTAGTTTGTAATAATTTGTTCAAAAAGAGTAGGGGACGTACACACTGTACATGTACTCCTCAGTGTTTTGACTGGCCTTTAAGGGTGCGTTCGATTGACCGTATTTGTCACGGAAAAATTCCCTTATCGCATATATGACTTTTTCGTCTATTTATTTTTTAAATCATTGCATCGTAATTGTCAAATTGTAGCTAATAAGTGTTAATTTGTGAGCTAAGAATAGGTGACAGGGCGTTGGCCCAGGTTATATATATATATATATATATATATATATATATATATATATATATATATATATATATATATATATATATATATATATATATATATATATATATATACCAGGGCAAAACGTTTGTTGGGGAAGAAGTGGCGCAAGATTGACGCATGTAGGAAACGAACAAGGAAAGGTTGTAACACGAAGGTCTGAGGGAAAAGGAAAAGACCGAGAGCTGAGTGCATCACTGCTAAGAGACATTAGCGAGAGCCAGCCGGAAAATTTCAATACAAAACCCATTTGTCAGCGGTGGCAAGAAAAAAGTCACACGAAGAGATTAAGGCGCTAAGTTTAAGAAGTTTGAGAAACGAGAGAAGAAACTGGTCAAAGAACTGAAGAACCAGAGTAGAAGTAGGCGCCGAGGTGTGGAGAAGGTGACGTGGAAACTGAATTGCTGTTGGTTTGTTAAAGAGCTGGACTGCTGGTTCGTTGAAAGACTGAACTGTTGATTTGTTAAAGAACTGAACTTTTAGCTAAATTTTATTCAAATTTCTAGTGAGTGGAAAAAGCATTATTGACTTTCACTGTTAGTTAAGATTATTAGGAACTTAGAAGAAAGTTTAGAATTAGTATTAAGAGTATCTTTTCCTTCAAAACTTGTAGCTTTAATAAAATGTTCTTAAACATTTTTTAGGTATATGTTTTGTGTTGCGAGTTCGTGGGAAGGGGTTTGTATGTGGTTATATCTATTATCCGTTTGGGTTTTCTTTTTACCTCGTGTCGCCGTGCCAGGGGAAGACTCACGTCACATTATTGCGGAATAGGAATACAAGGAATAGAAGGTTCAAATCCTTCGTTTTTACAGAGATTCACATTAAAATTGTTGAACACCTGCTAAAATGCTACTTTAAAGATATCTTTACTACCCCTGTTGCTTCAAAACGCCAGATATACCGTTTTAAATCATCACTCTACGTATTCTTATTCCGGAATAGGGTCAATCGAACGCACCTACGTGTTTACAAGTGTAATTTCAGCAGGCCCACATCAGCTGTATAGCTGCCAAAACGGTATACTTTATACTAACCTGCTTCAATAAAATTAATAACCAAAACAAACAAACTAGTAATTATTTCAGTGTGCAACTTTTGCTTTCTTTTCTTGGCAGTTCCTCCCATAATTACCATTGAGAGTAACTTCTTTGTTGGCCGAGAGCACACAGCATCACTTGACTGTGAAGTAGAAGGAAATCCAACACCCTCAATTCGTTGGACGCCTTGTCCTCTTCAAGATATAATTGGCTGTGACAAACAGACCCTTTATATTTCTAAAGTGCAGACTCCACGTGCTAACTACACCTGTACAGCAAGCAATTATCTGGGAAGTGATTCAGAAACCACATTTCTTAGTAAGTTACAGTGTAGTAAGGGGGAACTTCTGGCATTCCGTAATAATGTGGAAATGACAAGTATAATTTTAGGACTTTAAGATACTAATTCCATGGTGACCATGAAAAATAAAAATGTGTCCTGGACGTCTTGTTCTCAGCTCATATGTGCAGTGAATTACTTGTAGAATTGTGTATACCTTAACCCAGTCCCTCCTGGGAGTGAGACTAAGCTTATAGATTTCAGTGTACTCTGCCACACCAGACAATATTTTACTCGTTAATGGGGGCAGCTTCAGGAATGATTGGGTTAATTTTGACAACGTCTTCGCGTAGCTCCACTCAGAAATGTCTTAAAAATTGTGCCAGTTAGTAGTCATTTGTAACCCTCTTGAATCAAATTTGTGCTGTCAATTTTGTTTTCCTACCTACTGTGGCTTCATGTTGGGTGATCTGTACCTCGTTCGAGTTCCGTACTGTAAAATTACGGAGCAATTTTTTTCCTATTGATTTATGCGCACGGGTAATAAATCAATGGGACAAAACAGTACGGACCAAGAAAACGAGGTCAGTAAGATGCATGTTTATTATACATGTATCTCTGTAGTCAACAGCCTTGCAGGAAAGGAAACTAGTTGAAGTCAAGCGGAAGGTTCAACTGCCACAAAGATTCTGGTGTCGAAATAAAAAAAATAATAAATCTTCTTGGCTGTTTCAAATAGTTGCTTGCAAGATTCAGATACTTTTACAAGTTTATGTATCAGCTAGTAATGACATAAAAAAGAACTTTCTAGAGAATGTTTTATCGAAATTTCAAATTTATCGGGCCGTTTAGGGGGCGGTACTGTTTAATATGTTCCACTAATTTAGCCAATCATGGCGCACATGTACTGTCTGAGAGATATAATAGACGGCCTTACAGGCTTGCCAATCAGCCATACAATTTCAATATTTTTTTATTTATTAATTGCCATTACCCAGCAGTGCTATCAATGCCTTTGTTTGAGAGCCTGATTTGGCCTGTGTTCCTTTGCATTATGATGATGGGGGCTTAATTTTTACCTGAATCAACTCAACTTCTCTGAAGTGTTGTTGGTGTACTATAACCTGTTGGAGGTGTTAGTACACCTGTACAAGCAAGTGGGATACACCGTATTTAAAAATGGCGGACACGCGGAACGACCTAGGTTCCAATACATGAAAGCGAGGTTTGGTAGGCCGTATTTCAGTCTGGATAATTTTAGTAGCGACTGTAAGTAGTGCAGTGAATGACTCAGTTATTCTTACCAAAGATGAAATTCCCGGAGCCTCGTTAGCTTGTCTAAATCCTTCTTCGCTGAAGAATGAAGAGTTGCGGTTTTGGTTGCGCGATGCGATGTAGTGGGGATTCCCTTAAACTTAAAACAAAACATTTGCTTGTAAAACGGCAATCACAAGGCTTTCATCTTAAGTAGTAGTTAACAGATGATGTTTTTCAAGGTTTATCAGTTACCCTTTTTTAAAAAATGCGCTTTGCGGAGTGGAGGAATAAGTGAAAAGTGGACGCGATCAAATGGTGATAGGTCCTGATCCGGACAAAATTTACACCAAAAGAAGAAAGATTATGACTGTTATGAGCTGCATTCCTTCGTCATCACCCAGCGTGAAATACCCAAGTGATGGCTGGGGAAAATCTCTAGAAAGGATGCCTTCATTTACTCGCATTGACTTTCAGGTTTCCCTGTTGAAGGGGAAAATCCCTGACCTTGAGAAAAAATTCGGGGCACTCGAGTGGCGATTGTTTTGCTTCGAGAATATTTCAAAAAAATGATTCACTTATTACCTTTTACACAGGATTTCCTAATTTGAAAACGATGAGGGCTTTGTATGGATTTAATGTTTTACCAGATGATATCAATGTCAGACAACAAACAATATCTTGATTGGAATATGTACACAGTATTTAATTAAGCTTATTTTTGTTGAAATGGATATTAATATCTGAGAGTTAAGTAAGTCTCCTATTAAAAGGAACATGGTGTACAGCAACAACATTGGGAAATTGAAATACCTTGATAATTGTAAAAGTCATGCATTACTGTGGTAGTGGTAATAACAATGGTCTTTCAATTCAAAGTAATGAGATGTATCAATAAAGTGAAAACTAACCTTGAAAAATAATAAATCGAATTAAATTATACAGCAGGATTTTTTTCACTTTGTTAATACATCACATGTATTTTGAATTGTGTCTCATCCACAAATTCTCTGGACGGCCAGATATTTATCTGTCCTAGTGTGAAGTGCATAAATTTGATTCAAGATATAAAAATTCTGCTTACAATTGACTGGGATACGTTAAATAACTGAGCCGATTGTATTTCGGCGAAGCCTTGTCTGAGGCGACACAATGTAAGAAAAAAAATCGTCTATAGTTTTCAAAGATTGTTTCACTGAATGTTCACTATGACCAGCCTGAATGTCGTCTCTTGCAGAGGGCAAATATTGAATGTTTTCTCCATTGGCCCCAGGAAGTAAAAATTCATACAAAGCCTTCATCGTTTTCAAATTAGGAAATCCTGTGTAAAAGGTAATAAGGGAAGCAAAACAATCGCCACTCGAGTTCCCTGATTTTTTTCTCCAGGTCAGGGATTTTCTCCTTTAACAGGAAAGCCTGTGAGTAAATGCGATTGAATGAAGGCAACCTTTCTAGAGATTTTCCCTAGCCATCGCTTGGGTATTATCATGCTGGGTGATGACGAAGAAGTGCAGCTCATAATGTTCATAATCCTCTTTTTTTCGCGTCCACTTTTCACGTATTCCTCCACTCTGCAAAGCGCATTTTTAAAAAAAGGATAACTGATTAACCTTCTTGAAAAACCAACTGTTAAACTATTATTTAAAATCAAAGCCTTGTGCTTACCGTTTTACAAGCAAAGGTTTTGTTTTAAGTCCTTTAAGGGAATCCCCACTACATCGCATCGCGCAACCAAAACCGCAACTCTTCATTCTTCAGCGAAGAAGGATTTAGCCCAGCTAACGAGGCTCCGGGAATTTCATCTTTGGTAAGAATAACTGAGTCATTCATAGACTGCAAAACAGTCGTTTTCTTCCATTTTCGGAAGGCGCGAAGCGCCGTAAGCGTGATCCTCGCGTGTGAAGCGCGCGAGCCTCACACGCCCGTAGGGCGTGTGAGGCGGGGCCCATTCTCCCTAGCTGTTTCTACACTCGCTCCAGACCTTTCGTTTAAATATTATTTTACCGTGTCGCTTGCGTTCGCAAAAAATACGACTGTTTTGCAGTCTAAGTCATTCACTGCACTACGTGAGCACGCCATTTAAGGAGGATTGAGCTGATAAGACCGGAATATCATATAACATAAATCTCCTGACACTGACAGCCACTACTAAAATTTTCCAGACTGAAATACGGCCTAGCAAACCTCGATTTCATGTATTAGAACCTAGGTCGTTCCGCGTGTCCGCCATTTTTGAATACGGTGTATGGGATTGCTACATGTAGATGTGACCACAATTAAGTCTCCTAGGCTCAATCTCCTTGGTTAGTCACTAGTACTGTACCAGTTGATATCCAGTGCATCCTTTTCAATATTAAATTTACCTGTTAATTCTAAAGGGGCAATGGACTTTTTTGTTTTTGCCACAGTCATTGGAGGGACACATATTTTCATCAGCTTCAGCACAAGTGGAGAATGTGATAAAAAAGATTCTGTGTGGGGAAAACTTCAGAATGAGGCAATAGCATCATAAGCATTTCTTTGCAGTGAGAAGAGAAGTTTTCAAAATGACCAAGTTAAATGGTCATTTAGGAGGTGGTCAGGCAGGCATTTACACATGATAGCTGTACAAAAGTCATGTCAAGGAAATGATCGATCTTCTAAAACCATTCTATTCACAGGGCGCACAGCTGCCCAACCCTTAATCACAGAGATTGATGACCAGGAACACTTGTAATTACTGTAGATGCCGATTTAGACCAGTGTCATGAGGTGCCCCTTTGCCTTCTTCACCAACTTCAACACTGATGTGTAAAAATACAAACAACTTACTTCACAGTGTCCCCTCACCTGTGCTCCTGGCCCCACTTGGGTAAATCACTATCCATTGGATAGCGCAATTGGTTTCGCTCTGACTTGGATAATGGATAGTGCTTTAACCCGGTGGATAGAGCGCTTATCTATAGCTTGAACAACTGGGGCCTGAAGTAAAGATAATATATAATCATTTCCTTATTGGTAGAAGTACATAGCAAAATTAATGTTTGGACTTAACAGAACTCTTTTTGTGACAAATATCGAAATTGGGTTTTGTTGTCTGCAGTACCGTAAGCTAAATTGGTTAAAACTTGGAATTTCTTTAGAAATCAGGTGAAATCATGACATGTCCTTGAAAGTCATTCATTGGTTAGTTCTGGTTTAATTTGTTCTATCGTCATCATTAATCCATCAATAATGTGCCCAAGAGTCCCCTGTTACAGTCCAAACCATTGCCAGCAGAATGGTCTGTGTGTTTACATGTGTGAATAGGGAAAATTTTTGCTGAGGTCATTGTTTACGTTTTGTCTCATTTAACATACGCGTTTGCTGATAGAAGGCATCATGCTATTCACAAATTGATTTCAAAAGGCAAAAGAACTTGTTAAACTCAGTGAAAATGTCCAATTTCAAGCCTTTTGGCTTTGATAACAAGGGACTTACATGTATTAGCCGTCAAAAACTGATAAATTTTTGGGTGGCAAATGAGCTCATGGCATGCATTCTTTGCTAAATTTCGAATTTCCAAAGCGTCATTACTTAGATATTATTTGGTACATGTAAATTGCACTCAGTTTCAGAGATTGCTCATTATGAAATGGACTTTCAATATTCAGTAATGGTTTTTCGGCTGATTGATTAGAAAACGATGGGCTTATGCTAATGAGGCAAAAAATGTAAATGAAGATTCTCCTGATTGCATTTTGTATTTTACTGCCAGAGACCTCCCAATTGCAGATTAATAGCTGAGATCCTGATCGACTTGCCCCTGATGGTTTAAAACATGGACATCTGGTCACTATTGTTAATTCAGATGAGGTTATTATAGTTAATAAGTTCTGTCTGTGGCATGGTGATATTAACGGTTATTTTATTTTTATTAAATATTGTTATGATGCTAGTTGGACAAGGTCTTTGCTACTAATGAAAGTTACATTGGTGCAGAAATGATAGGTGATATAAGGTGAGGGAGGACGATAGTAACAATAACCTTTTTTTTCTGTTATTTAAAGTGTTGCAGTAGTGATTGTTTGCATGACTATGTTGAGAACATTGAGTTGTCATTATGATTTGTTACTTTGTCGTTGTTACTTAAGGTCAGATCTGTTATACGGCTGTCATGTTGTTGTTTCTTACCTGTGTAACAGTTTTTGTTGAATAAAGCCTGACAGTGTATTAAAGGCATCTCCCGAGTTTCATCTCACTACATAATGTACAGTGTACACATTCAAGCCATTCGGCAGGGGTATTTTGCAGAATGTAGAACGCTGAATCAGACCAGTTATGTCCCGATTTTACTCTGTTACGGTCTAAGAATTTCCACTTGTTTCCAACTACAAGGGTTAAGGTTAGGGTTCGCTTTATTTTCAGGTTAAGGTTAATACAGCTGTTTTTCTTTACTTGATCATTCGGCGTTCGACATTCGGCATTCTGCGTTCTGCATTCCACAAAATGCCCCTGCCGCAAGCCATTATCCATTTTATTCTTTTTCTGTTGCAGGTGTGGAAGCCTGATGTTCGATGTGGTCATAAAGTTTAATACTCAGGTTGCAGAAGATGCTATTATTTCCACTATTAAAAGTGCTATCGTGGATGGCATGCTTGGAGAATTAAGGGTCAATGTATCATCTATCATTGGAATTCCACCTGTCCCTCTACCTACAACCACACCACCACTAAAAACCATTCCAAAACCAGAGAGTAAGTTTCCACTGTTGTTATTTCTCACTGAATCTGACAATGTAGTATTCCATCATTCTTTGGAAGCTGTTTCAAATTTGTGGGGGAAGGGGCACTGCCACTATCAAGCTTAAACTGGGAAGGAATAATATCTCAAGATTTCAGTAATATTTAATCTGACACATAGACCATTTCGTGATAAATCATGAACTTGCGTTTTATGAGGAAGGGCTATCAATATTTCATTTTCTTTAACAAAGTTTGAAAAGCATCTTCCAGTAGACTGGATTTTAGATTTCAAAGCAAAAGCGGTGTGTTTAAAAAAGACTAAAAATCCAGGCTTCACTGGAACTTGAACCTACGTTATGCTGTTGCAGCTGCTTATGTTAAATTAACGTCTGTACCACCTGTAGCTAACCCAATACCCCCCGGAGGGGGGGGGGGGGTCGAGACTTGGCTAACCCAAGACCTTCCAGGGTGGTCTTGACATAGCTAACCTAACACCCCCGGGTGATTATTAGAAAGTTGTTTCATATCCACAGTTTCAAAACATGCCTATCATACAACTGTCACCTCTTAGGAAATACAAAGTGAACTCGCAACTGCCTACATGTAGCTCCAAGATGACTTGATTCGTGTAGTTCATTGGTGGGGGAGTGTGCAATGTAACAACATAACATCATGAACACTGTACCACTTGACCACCAATCAATATCGTGCAGTGCTTGGTATGGCTGACAAGAGACTTAAATCAAACTTTACCCCTGATCAATAGCACAGTCCAGGGTACATAATTTTTTTGAAAAAAGCTCTTTCTTGTCTAACTAGTGATTAAGTAATTGCATCTAACCTTATTTTAACAAGCTAATTGATAAATCAAACGTTACGCAAGATTTGGCTAATACACACTTTTTCTGTCAATTTATTACTAATGTGATGTCTTTAAGCATATTTCGAAGAAAATATGTTGATTAATTGATAAATTAATGATTACCCTTGTCCATTACTGGGCGTGGTCGTTTCACAGTATTTGTGGATTATTCGAATATCTTGCTGCGTTGTTCTTAATTTCAATGTCTAAAACAACATTGTGAGGTAATCAAAGCTTAATTGTAATCTTTAAAGCAAACGACATAACTTTTAAGTTTATAAGACATGTTTCGACAGAAACTTCTGTCATCTTCAGTTGATGAATGTACAAAGCATTAGAAGTTGAATTTATAAGTAGGAAAAAGTGCTAATTATGCTAGTAACAACGAAATGTACATAAAACGTGACAATGTGAGAAGGTTGTTCTCTTTGAATATGAATACCCTCTTTTATCTTAAGTTGAAAACTCGTAGATGCGTGATCATTTGGAAACAGTCTACTGAACACAGGGCGCGGCAATGTTCAGAATTCTGTACGTGTTTGAAAATGTGAGAGGCCCTATCACTGACTAAATGCTCACGCACGCGTGTGGAAAAAATTCGGGTTGTTTCGCCAACATAACGGGCATTTACAGCCCGCACATACAAACTAATAAACCACACGCGAACGAAGCCCGCCAAGGATAGGGTTAATTGTAATCATAGAGCGCATTTCAAAGGTTCACGAGATAGAAACAGCTACATAAAACCCCCGGTAAAATGCGAGAAACTACGCGAAACTGGGA
>OX421454.1:6726005-6731005 GCA_949126865.1 Montipora capitata | reverse complement strand
CTCTCCTAATGACGTGCAAGGCGGTCAATACGCGCCTCTTAATCCTTCTACGCGCTCGTGGGAAATACCTAGAGATCATGTGACCATTGAGAAGATTATTGGAAAAGGCGCTTTTGGTCAAGTTGCCAAGGCAACAGCGAATGGTCTCCGAGGAATGCCTCAGAAAACACTTGTGGCAGTGAAAATGTTGAAAGGTCAAAAAAGTAGTCTTTAGACATGATTAAAATAGTGGCTATTTATTTACAATTCCTGTGATCTTTGCATAAATAGTGAATGCAGCTGAAAATATCCATTGCATAAGTTGACATGGTTAAATGTGTTTTTCTGTGGATTATTTTTGCATCCTTGCAAGTGTCTTTTGGCGAGAAGAATTTGTAAATCCTTTTTTTTCCTGATGGTTCAAGCGGCTCCTACGAAAAGTCAGCCTTCCAAAACAAAACAAAGTTTCTTTTTCGGTCTTTCGCAGTTGCCGCTCCTGAGTCAGACAAGAAAGACTTATTATCAGAGCTTGAAGTGATGAAGACCTTGAAACCACATCCACATGTTATTAAACTTATAGGCTGCGTAACTCAATCAGGTAAGCTATCAGTAAACATTGTGTATTGTGCTAGTAACAATTCCTTAGATGAGGCTGAGTATGATACGAAGAATACAGCGTTTTCACTCACGTGACCAGCAGCCATATTGGATTACCAAAACAAAAGAAAGTATTTGCATAAAAATAGAGTTCGATGCCCGGAGGATTAGTTTGGTACACCATCATGGCCGCCATTTCTTTGTTTTGGAACACCAACATGGCCGCTGTGACGTCATGTGAAAACGCTCTATTGTGCAGATGGAAGATGTACTCCATTGAGTGGAATAAAGCCCTCTGGTTTTGCCATGAAATTCTTTACATCGTATCATTTCAAAACCGAAATTAACAATTGTTTTCAAATCCTGAATACTGAGGGCTCTATCAAAGTGTACTTGGCTACGTGATAAAGTGTTTCTAAAGTTCTGAGAAAAGGTCATTGGCCAAATCATCGTTTGAGTGGCCATTTGAGTCACTACTTCTGTTGCAATGACGGTTTATCGGCTAGCTGAGAATAGCTGTTTAAGGAGTGGCTTCAAAATTTTCATTTTATCGTATCTCGTGCTTAGGACAGATACAAAGCTTCCTTAAATGCCGTAGGGTAATAAAATTAGCCTATCTCGTCATTTGCAGAGCCCTTCTTGGTGTTGATCGAGTATGTACCGTACGGTGATCTTTTGGGTTACCTCAGAAAGAGCCGTGGCTTGCATGACACTTACTACAAAGACCCAGATATCAAACCCCAGACAACTCTGACGTCACAACAGCTGATGAAATTTGCTTGGCAAATCGCTGATGGGATGAAATACCTTTCTTCAAGATCTGTAAGTTGGCTTATCCTTTCAGATAATTACAGCTCTAGCGAACTCTATTTGGCCGTAGCAATGAGTGCCATGGCAACTATTTTTCTAATAATGAAAATCTTCTGGTAAAGTGTAGACTGCTCGCAGTTCTTTCTGAGTAGAACCGCCCGCTTTGGTCACTCAAGCGAGCCGAGGGGAGAATGGGATATAGGGATATAGGAACTGCACGATTTTCTGTAACCGACGCGTTCAGAATCTCCCGTGGAACAAGCTCTGTATTCTGACTTCACTGATTTAATGATAGATGATGAGTTGTCCGTTCTAAACAAGAATTTGCCTCGAACATCACACCCGTCAAAACTTGCCAGAACTCCCCAACATTAAATTAAGTTAAATACAGTAGTTTTTCTGCGGTTTCCTTTCCAAATAGTTGATTGAATTCGACATGCACATAGATATTCCCACATTAGCAATAAAAGAAGCATAACTATCTATCATCACTTTCAATAATTAGAATACGGAATTTAAGATCTACGACACGACGGTAGCGAAAATGTCATTTCAAATTGCAAGTTCAGGTTTATTGATCTCTTTTGTCATAATGTCGGTTTGTCTTACTTGTAAAAACTAGCGCAACTTTCCAGGAACTGAATTCGGAGTTGCGGTGTTGAAGCTACGACAGAAAATTCAAATTCGCTGCCTTGTGTTCACCTTCTCCGTAAAACTTGAGAATTGGTCATTTCACGTCGCAGATTTGCCGAAAACTTGAAAGAAATGTACAAAAATGAAAAATTGACGCGCAGAGCGTGCAAAGCTATTGCTTTTGCTCATTAACTATACAAAAGTTGTGACGCTTTTGTTGCTGTTACGTCGTAGATCTTAAACTCCCTATTAGCAGATTCTGAACGCGTCGGTTACAGAAGATCTTGCAGTCCCTATATCTTTGCTCAATTACCATTCTCCCCTCGGCTCGCTTGCACGACCAAAGCGGGCGGTTCGACTAATTCAAAAGGGACTGCGACCAGGCTAGGTAAAGTGCTGATAAAATGAAGTTATCTTCTTCATGAAATTCAAGTTAAGTAGTTCAAGGAAGTACAACTCTCTGATAATTGTACCAGACCTGAAGCTTAACCAAAGCAACATGACGTTTTCAGTGAGTAATATGACATAATCACTTTTCGCATGAGGAGATTCTTTCAATTGCTGTAATTAATTATTCAGTTTCCGAGCTACACGGTACCCTGCTATCGTCTTCCTGCTATGTCTTTACGTTTCCCCATAACGACGCAAAGTACTCATAGGTCAGCTTTTCTCAAGGATGACGTTTTGGCAAACTCAAAGAAATTCCACCATTAGTAGCATTATAAAGTTACCAAGTTACCTAAAGTAAGTTCATATGCATGCTTCCAAGCTTTGACCGTCTGTCAAGAAGAAAAGAGCCATAGTAAAGTTACGAACACAAGGTGATTTTAACGAGTTTTTCTCTATTCATGCATGGAGCTACAAAGTCTTGCCTCAATAACACCCTGTTCTACCGTAGATCATTCATAGAGATCTTGCCGCTCGTAATGTGCTGGTTGGAGAAAGAGAAACTTGTAAGGTGACAGACTTTGGAATGGCCAGAGATGTGCAACAGGAAAACATTTATGAAAGGAAGACGAAGGTATAGTGAGAAATTACCAAGAGAACAGACTGCATCGCAAAAGGAAACTTGCCTTCGTTTACCCTATTCAATGTAGAAAAAGTAAACATCTTCATAAGCAAGTAATGTAAAAATGGCCTGTGTTTGTAACTTTCAAACCGTGTGCGTGCAATTCAACAAAATGAAAAACTTGCATGTTAGGTAAAACTCTTTTACAAAGTTAAAACAGTGGATGAATGGTCTGCAGAGGTGGGAGATTGAAAAAAGATTGATCTTGTTCTACTTAAAGAGTACCAAGAACTGTAAGGAAAAGCCGAGAATACCCGACTTTCTAACAGCTTCCTAGATTTTTTTTTCTGAAATACCTTAAATTATAATATTAAATTCATTATTGTCCAAGTTAACTTGTTCTTTGTTGGTGGCATGAAGGAATGTCGGGTTTCACATGTGCAGTCCTGCTTTTGATGTGGGCGGGTCTGCACTTTACCAAAATTGATATCCCTCCCAAGCTGGTGCACCAAAATGGCGGCGATGATAAAGCAATTAATTTAAGGAGAAAACCCAGAGACCGATTGTTAGGAAAAAGAGGAAAAGTAAGCAAAGAATGCTAATATGTTTTTTTCTTCTTTCAGCATGAGGCCTGTATCTTTATGAATGACGATGCATTTTTGAAATGATTTCTTTTCTTACAAACACTAGGGCCGCCTTCCTGTAAAATGGACGGCATACGAAGCTCTTATGTATGGAACTTACACAACCAAGAGTGATGTGTAAGTTCTCGCACTCACACCATCGCTTAACACCACCGCGTCATTTATATACTTACTGGCGCATGTTCAAAATTTTTATTGCAGTAATTTTGTGGCTTGCTGCTCAAAAATGCACACAAACGACCTCATATAGAGGAAATGAAGCATTTTTTTAAAACAATTTATTCTATTTTACAGTGCATAACTCACCTCTTACTAACTGAGCGTGATAAGGCGTGCTGTTGAATATTGGCTCGAGGTCATGACAGTACATAAAATGTTCAAAGGAAAGAGTATTTTCTTGAATTTAAAACTATCTTCAAGGTGCATTAAAATGATATTAATTCCATAATTCCTAAATAGCATAAATACTGATATTAGAACCTATGACGACACCTTAACTTGTCAAATTCTATGTTTTATAAAACAATGCGTGTACACTTCAGAATCCTAAGAAGAGCAAAAAAGAAGAAAGACAAGGTTGATGAAGTGATTGATGCTGGCACATTAAATATCTTATTCAGTCTTGTTTATCATTTTTATAGATGGAGCTTTGGAGTTCTTCTTTACGAAATTTTCACCATAGGTAAGCCTATCACTAAGGTCATTGTTAAATTGCGGCCATCTACCTCACGGATGGCATTTAAAATTGAGAAAACTATATAGCTTTTATGGAGAGATGATTTTTATCGAATTTACAGTATATAGGGCCAAATTTAAACCAGTGATTGCATATTACAGTAAAGTTGTCAATAATGGAGAGCAGATGGTATATCTAATTGTCAGAACGTTTAACATGACAAATGCAAAATGTTCTTTTCTTTTGAGGTGGATCACCATATCCTCGGATGGATGGCAGAAAAATTGCAAATTTGCTTCAAGAAGGATACAGGATGCCCAAACCACAACACGTGGACAATGAATTGTAACTATAACCCTTGATTGCTGCATAACAAACCGTTATCATGCAGATAGGATGATAACAGCAGCCTTCTCAAACTCATAAATAATTCATAAGGTTTTTAGCCAATCGGAGTGCCCCATTGTGGTCAGGTGCATATGTATCTTGATACCCAATGAAACTACAGATCAAGAAATGTCCGAGTTAGTTCAAAAACTGATCAAAACACTGATCAAGACGCTTGAATTTTAATGAACGTTTATGCTAGTAAACAATCGGGGGAAAAGAAACAAATAAATAAACTACCAGAACCCAGTGCATTTTAAATTTC
>OX421454.1:6713505-6716005 GCA_949126865.1 Montipora capitata | reverse complement strand
TGCAAGGGTGTATGGCCCATCAGGTAGTTATCCTTAGGGGTTGTCTTTACCAATATGCAAAACGCTGCATTTTGATTCATTAAGGACGTTCGCGCTAATTGTTTGTGTGCAACGTTACCGCGGAGGTAACGCGACTGTAATATGTCACGCATTACTTCGAGCATTAGTAAAGTTAGTGAAGTTAAGGTTTTAAAACCATTGCAGAAACCGCGGATGATAAGTCTTGCAGCGTTGGATCAAAGAAGATCGTGATCAGTCAAAATTGATTTTAAAATATTTATGAAAGTCAAGTAGACTACTGCACGACTGATATTCGCGTTGTTTTATCAGTCGTGCACTAGTCTACTTGACTTTCATAAATATTTTTGAAGCATTAGTGAAAATAACACGGCGACAAAAACGCCGGGGAAAAAATTCCAGGCCGGCAAGAGAATGGCACATTTATTTCCCAATCATCACGAAACGTTAAAGAGAAGCGAGAGGGAGGATGAAAAAGCTCTGGAAAAGGTATCTGATCGCGTAGTGGCTGAAAGTTTGGAAAACTCGAGGACGAACCGTTGCGTAAATTCAATGGGGCTGTTTTTATCAATACCCCACGAACTTAAGTTACAAATGAATGCATGTTTTTGAAGTTCTTTCCATTACTTTCGTGAAAGTAGAGCAGAATTGTACTTTCGTCCTCGTCCGCTTGAACAGTGCGGACCTGCGGGGAAACAGCCAGCGATTAAATTTCACAAAACCACACTCCAGAAGATGAGCATGAGGGCAATGGAGAGATATTATACAAAACACTAACCAAATGATGATGATGTTTGCTTGAAACTTCATTGCTATGCGCGAGACAATTTTCTTTTTTTTAAATAAAAACCTTTCATGTCTTCAACGATGGATCCTGTCTTGGGTTCCAACCCTTCCCCGACAGGTCAAGCAAAAACGTGACAAACGAAATTTTCCAAGAGCTTTGCAACATTACATCACTTTTGCTGGTTTAGATCATCGGTGACCCCTATTTTTTTTAATCAAGAATTACTTACTGTACTTACCATCTGTTATATTTCGCAGCTAATAACACTCGAAAAACAAAGACACACGACGTTGAACACAACAGCTCAAAAGCTTTTTAATATCAGAACATGCCAAAACTTTTACACAAGGCTCTCCGTATATGGGCATGCCCAAATATGGCAATGAACAAGAAAGGCCCAAAATACAACATCTCCCCCTTTCTAGAATTGTTTTTCGTAACAATTTTCAAAGTTTAAAGAGCAGTTCAAAAAAGTTTCAATCATCACAAATCCAAGCCTTTTACTGGCTTAGGTGAACGCTTTGGGTACCGTCTGGGTGGGTCTGGTGACGTAGTGGTAGCTGCAGGCGAGGGGGACTCAGGAATAGGAGTGGGCCCGAAGGTCTTGGTGAGGTAGGTGCGAGCGACTTGGGGTGACACCACTAGGTACTGGTAAGATAGGTGGTGGTACAACTGAAGTTAGCGGTATCACTTCCTGCTCGGGAGGGTTTGATGTGGACTTGGCATCACCTGCAGTTACTAGATGATCTATGTGCTCATAGCACATGCGTTCTCCCACTCGCACTTGGTAGGCCAAGGGACCTATCCGCAAATAACGGTACCACGTTGCCAATTATCCTTCCCTCTGAAGTTGCGCACAAGTACCAAATCGCCTGGAAGGAAGTCACGAGTCTTGGAGCGGCCAGCATCATGCTGTTGCTTTACTTTGGTCTGGTGCTCCTCAACATGCTGAGCCAGTTTTGTGTGAAGAAGGGACAGTCGAGTGCGTGGTGTCCTCTTCAGGAACAACTCGGCAGGCGTCTGACCAGTGACAGTGTAGGGGGTATTTCTGTACGAGAATAGAAAACTAGGCAACCGCAGCTGAAGTGATTTCCCTGGCTCAATCTTGCTTGTCTGAAATGCTTGCTTTAGTATCTGAACGTATCTCTCTGCCTCCCCATTCGACGTTGGGTGATAGCGAGGAACACGAGTATGCTGAATCCCATGCTTCTTCATGAAGTGATGCATCTCTTCAAAAACAAACTGACCACCACAAAAAAATTCACACCGTCCTTTTCTGCATAATCCATGTGCACACGTTGCCAAACTCGGACAGGCCACTTCCATGGAACCAGGGGTGCAGTAGCAGGTTGTTTCCGAGTCGACTGACACGCTGTACAATTTTGCACGACAGACGCAATTGCCTTGTCGAGACTGGGCCACCACAGGTAACTCCTAGCAAAGGATTTCATACGGCAAACACTTGGGTGATCAGCATGAAGGTCTTCAAGGATCCTGTCGTGTAATGCCTTAGGGATAACAACTCGCAACCCCCAGAGAACATAATCCTTTTCCACGTAAAGTTCAAAGCGCCGCTAAAAGTAAGCGTGCAAGGCTTCTTCCTGTACCTGTCGTGGCAAACCACATTTAACCAACTGTAAGACCTTGCTCAATACGGGATCCTTCTTTGTCGCATCAGCAACATCCCTAGCTGTG
>OX421454.1:6706005-6708505 GCA_949126865.1 Montipora capitata | reverse complement strand
CTGATCTCGGATCAATGGATTCTTCAGCGTCAAAAAAACGCAAAATCCGTAACAGGATTATTTTCCATGACAAAGCAAACAAACAAACCCAGAGTTGCGTGCAAATTTTAAAAAGAACAAAAAAATAGGGGTTAAGTTTGTTTTGGAGACGTTCTTAAATGAAAATGCCATAAAATATATATATATATATATATCTTAGCGATCGATAAAAAGAAATGACAAAAAAAAAATGATTTTTTCGCTGTAGGAAAGGTGCTAACAATAATATTGTTGTCAAGTTAACAATTAGTTCATACGTCAGCGTGCGTATGTCAAGATATTGAGCACGCGGGAAGTTTGGAGAGCACGAAAGAGGCGTAAGAGTTGCACGAGGCGCAGCCGAGCGCAGCTCGAGCTAGAGACCATTCTTAAAACAATGTCAGTACAATTAGCTGTAATACTTCTCTAAGGTTATCAGACCACAGGCAAAATACTGTCCTTCTCTTTGACGAAATCTCCTGAAGACTTCTTTTGCAGTATCGCACTAAACGAAATCCAACTGTAGATATGACAGCAGAATGTCATAATCACACACGAAAGGGGATTTGGTCGTAATTTCATGATACGCTTTCACGAATATATGCGAATAATTTAAAGGATCCTCATGTACACTGAAACGAACGGTCTACATATAAACAACTATCTACAGTGTCTACAGTAGGAACACCTATCGACACTGTCTACAATGGGAACAGCTATCTACAGTGTCTACAGTAGGAACAGCTATCTACACTGTCTACAGTAGGAACAGTTATACACTGTCTACAATGGGAACAGCTTTCTACCTTCACTTGTCACACAATATCACTTGGAAATCACAAAACAGAGAACGAGTCCGGAATCACAACAACAACCAATTGACTAGAGAGCCGCTTATATCAGTATCCAAAGAGCGTCTAGAAGTTTGCAAAAGTAACTATTTACATTTATTACAATAAACTCTATTTTTAAACTTACGAGTCACAAACTATTTTGAAACTGATGAATCACAGTTCTAGAAAATTCTTGAAACAACATTGCGTGACATTGACCTTCGCGAACTTTACAGATAATTCAGATCCTTGTAACAATCCTTTCACTTCTGTGTGGGTTTGGCATCCCCGGTCTGTTGTATCCACTTGCTTTGGATTTTAAATTGTTGCCTTCAAGAACGTTATCCCGGTGGTCTTTCCGGATTGTATCTATCCATCTCTGTTTTGGCCTTCCTCTTCCTTTACCTCTTTCCACTTGTTTCCTTCACTCTTCGTATTGCACAACTCTCATCTTTCCTCACGACATAGCCATACCATGACAATCGTCTCTTTTGTATTTGCTATGCATTTTTTTAATAACTTGGCCAATAAACGGTTGTTGGCTAAAAACTAAGAGAAATAACCTCGTGTACTCCTACGCTAATGTCTTTAACCGTAAAGTATCAATTGGGAAATCATTTTATATTTATGCAGCCAAATCTTCCACGTTGGCGTACAACTGGGTATTGTCATACATGTCCATGTTGATCAACCTCTGTAAAGCAAAAAAACAATCATCAATACAGCACAAAATACAAAATTCTACGTTTTTCGTATGACATCAAAGCCGCCATATTGCTGTCCGATGAACAACAAATTGGCAGCCTTGTTGGTGTCACTGAGCTAAACTCAAGGACACCAACACGATAGTTGATAATGTAGGGAAACTCGAGACAAAACGTTTCTTATCGATTTATCAACTCTGTCAACTGCTTGCAATCGAGATAGGATGTTAATAATATCATCTTTTAGGTGATGAATCATCCATGTTGAGGTAACAATTTTGCTTTCCGGACACGCTAGTTATTGTGATGTACCAGGTGCCTATATATAGCATGGAAATTCAGTAACCGCAAGTTCTTTTGCTGTAAACTGATCAGCAGGGTAAGGTAAACCTCTTTGCAAATTAAAAAAAAAACAAAACAAAAAAACAAACAAAAACAATCTGGAGTGGATTAAAAGCCACCTTAAAAGCCATCCCTCAAACTGACATTTCCCTTTTTATTCAACTTACACGACGTACAATGTACTTTAGACTTCAAATCTACTTCAAAGAAACAAACATTTCAATCTGCAGAGAACATTCAGATTAGGTGAGCCAAAGAGTTGAACCCGGATCAATGGGTTCTCCTTGCATATTCCAATATCCACTAGACTCACAGGCCAAGCTCCTGGAAAATCAAATTTTTTAGAGTATTGACATAGTAGTACCCAATATAATTGAGGAGAACACCAATCACCAACGCGTATTGTTATCTTGTTTCGGAAAAATGCTAAATACCAGTGCAGCTAAAAAAATATCAACGCATGACCGTCCTAGAAATCTTGCAAACATGTTTGCGGATTATTTTGACAGTAAGGTGCAGCGTATTTGTGCGAGTTTTCCAACTCCTACCGCTGACCCCATGAATGCTGAATAACAATACCATGGACCTGAACTTTGTGAATTT
>OX421454.1:6661005-6701005 GCA_949126865.1 Montipora capitata | reverse complement strand
GAATGCACCTTTGAATTTTGACACTACAAACGTGCCACACTGACCTTGTAGCTCAGTCGGTAGAGCGGCGGTGATCTAACCCGAAGGTCTTGGGTTAAATTCCCAACCTGGTCTGAGTTTTTCTCTGTCCTTATGTGGGCCTATTTCCATTAGTAGGGCTAACTCTCACATGGTTCATATGGGGTTGTAAACTAGCACTTCACATTACACTCTAATCATCTGAGTCTGTTCAAATATACGTGCTACACGGCTAACCTTTGCGAAAACGTAATCCTTCCATACTCAAAAAGTCGGGTATTTTTGGGCTTTTTTCTTGTGGGTTTTGTTACAGTTCTTGCTACTCTTTAAGTAGAACAAGATCAGGTTTTTTCAAAATCCTCCCTCTGCAGCGAATTCATCGCTTAACCTACCATGCAAGTTTTTCAATTTAATTTCATGCACACGGTTTAACAGCTACAAACACAGGCCATTTTTTATTACCCGCTTATGAATTTGTTTACATTTTCTGAAGGAAAGTTTCCCTTTGCGTTGCAGTCTGTGCTCTGCCCTCTCAGTGTTTTTTCACCATACCTTTGTCTTTCTTTCATAAATGTTTTCTTGGCGCACATCTCTAGCCATTCCAAAGTCTGTCACTTTACAAGTTTCTCTTTCTCCAACCAGCACATTACGAGCGGCAAGATCTCTATGAATGATCTGCGGTAGAAAACGGTGTCAATGACGCAGGACTTTATAGCTTTGTAACTTTACTACTACTATGGCTCTTTTCATTTTTACAGATGGTCAAAGCAGCTTGGAAGCAATGACTTACTTAAGGTAAATTCGTATAGTGCTACTAATGGTAGAATTTCTTCGAGTCTGCCAAACGTGATCATTGGGAAAAGCTGATCTATCAGTACTATGCGCCGGAACGGGAAATCGTAAGTAGACCGTACAGGTCGTTGATGTCAGGGTGGCTTGTAGCTTGGAAACTGAATAATTAATTACAGTAATCGAGAGAATCTCGTGTGAAGAGTGGTTGTCTCTTATGAGAGTGCAAAACATCTCCTGGCGGGATCACCAAACCAAGGAACAAATATATGGGGACATTCTCCGGATATCAACCATCCTCGCACAGAGAAGGGCACGCTTCGCAGGCCACTGCGCTCGAGCACAGGACCAACCAGTATCGAGGGTAATATCCTGGAGACTCCCGTGCTCCAACAGAGGGAGGCGACCTTTCACCTACATGGATGTTGTGGCTCGGGACTTGAATCTTTTAGTGGATGACATATGTAGCCTGATGAAGGAAATGGAACTCTGGCGTTCTCTTGTTCAATCCATCTCGACCACGGTCGATAGATAGATAGATGTTACTTACGGAAAAAAAACCTCGCTGTTGCTTTGGTCAAACGTCTGGTACTGTCATCAGAAAGCTGTACTTTCTTTGAACTACCATACTAGAATTTCTCGAAGAAAGTCACTTCATTCCGTCAGCACTTTACTGGCAAGGCTCATTGTATGAAACATAGTTGCCAAGCCATTCGTTCCTAAGGCAACGGAGAGTTCGCTGGAGTTGAAAATATCTGTAATTAAATGATAACCCAACTCACAGATCTTGAGGAAAGGTATTTCATCCCATCAGCGATTTGCCAAGCAAATTTCATCAGCTGTTGTGACGTCAGACTGGTTTGGGGTTTGATATCTGGGTCTTTGTAGTAAGTGTCATGCAAACCGCGGCTCTTTCTCAGGTAACCCAAAAGATCACCGTACGGGACATACTCGATCAACACCAAGAAGGGCTCTGCAAATGACGAGATAAGGCAATTTTATTTCCCTAAAGGCATTTAAGGAAGCTGTGTATCTGTCCCAAGCACGAGATGCCATAAAATACTCCTTAAACAGCTATTCTCAGGTAGGTGACAGAAAGTCTTTGGAACAAAACAAATGACCTCAAATGCCAACCCAAAGAGAGATTTGGCGAATTACCTTTTATCAGAACGTTTATTACGTAGCCAAGTACACTTTGATAGAACTCTGAGTATTTTGCATAAAGACAATTATTTTTAATTTCGGTTTTGATGACACGAAGTGAAGAATTATGGCAAAATCAGAGGACTTTATTCCCGTCAATGGAGTACATATCTTCCATCTGCACAATTTGTCATATGATAGTCAGCCTCATCCAATGACTGTTTACTAATGTCATCGAGCGTAAATGTGGCGATGACAGGATGTGTACCGATAGCTAGCTTACCTGATTGAGTTACGCAGCCTATAAGTTTAATAACATGTGGATGTGGTTTCAAGGTCTTCATCACTTCAAGCTCTGATAGTAAGTCTTTCTTGTCTGACTCAGGAGCGCCAGCTGCGAAAAACCGAAAAAGAAACTTGGAAATCTGACTTTTGAGCAACACGCAGCTATTACAATGTCTCCTGGGATTGGCTCAAAAAACAATGGACCAAAGCAACAAAGAAAATCAACGAAGGACCCTAACCCTAAAACATGACTTTTCGCATGAGCAACTGCTTGAAACATCGAGCAAAAAAGGATTAACAAAATTGTTCTCGCCATAAGCAACTTGCAAGGATGAAAAGATAACCTACACAAAAACATATAGTTAACCATGTCAATTCTTAACATGAAACAAAATTATGCAATGGATATCTTCAGCTAATTCATTGTTTATCCAAAGATAACAGAAATAATGTAACTAAACAGCCATCACTTTAATCATCACTGAACACTCATTCACAGTGTACTAGCCTTTTGTCATTTTTACTGCCACAAGTGTTTTCTGAGGCATTCCTCGGAGACCATTCACTGTTGCCTTGGCAACTTGACCAAAAGCACCTTTTCCAATAATCTTCTCAATGGTCACATGATGTCTGGGAATTTCCCATGAACGCGTAGAAGGATTAAGAGGAGCGTATTGTCCCTCTTGCAAGTCATTGCGAGGGGTGGGCTGCTGGTATCCAACATTTACCATTTCCACCAAATGCTAACAGAGAATTTAAAAGAATTCAATAATAATCTCTGTTTCGTAAAAGATGCTAATGGGGAAAGAAGGAAATGCTCATCATAGAAGCATACCGTGTTTCTCGGTGCATTGTCATATGCTGACTCTTGATAAGCCCTTTATAAAAAAAGAACAAGGAAAATAAAGAAATAAGGAACTTTAAAAAGAATGACATGAAGAAGGAAAGAAAGGATATTAAAAGAGAGAAAAAGAGAAAGAAGGGAAAAAAAGGATATACAGTAAAGATTACTTTTTCAAGTCAATTCTAATCCTAAAATTAAACTTAAATTAACCACGGATTGACGTCCATCTGTCTCAGAATACCTTAATGTTGGAAATTATATTATGAAGCAAGCAATAGCGTAACTTCTACAGCCAGTATGTAAAATCTTTTACAATCCACACTCCTCCCATACGTCTTATGAGACGAACTTTTGATTCTCTTTACAGAGATCAATCTAAAGTAAACAGCCCATGAAAAGGAATCATGTGATGTATAAAAAAAGGGGGAAATGCTTATATTAGGCTTGGTAGTCTCCAAACACTCAAGAAAGTCTAAACGAAAGGAACGTATCATGTATACTGGTGAAATTGAGTCACTTGCCATTGGAAGTAAAAGAAACAAATATACGACACTAAGGCACATAGCTCTTGCTTACCTTTTCTGTCCTCCAGTCCCTAGGAAACAAATGGTAAAAAGAAGTTTTAGTGGCTAACTGATGGTGGTATGGTCATATTTAATTGACCCTTAAGTAGCACGATTGAGTACCCTGAATAACCTAAAACTTATTTACTTCTACGGAACGTCAACAGAACGTCCCTGTTAATAATAATTATTATTATTGTCACAATACTCAAGAGAAATCTTGTCCCATCTGCATTCGAAGCTTTTGTGGAAACAGATTCTAAGAATACTTTTGCCATTTGCAATTTTGATCATTTTGAAAAAATACCCAGTCAAATGCACCCTTACGCTCCAAGGGAGCTCTGAGAATTTGGTGTTATATCAATATCACACAGGTCTCTTAAGATGACCTAACCTCAAACAGATATTGGGAAAAAAAGAAACACGTGCAAGTGAAATTCCTTCTTCCAGGCTAAAGCCCTTTGACTCCCAGGATTGATCAGTATGTAAATCCTCCTCACAATTTCAATGAAATGTCAGTCAGGTATTGAGAATGAAAAAAGATATCATCTTAAGAGGTGTGATATAGATATAACACCAAATTCTCATGACTACCCAACGAAGAAATTCATGGTATAAAGCGTTTTCACTGTGACCAGCAGCCATATTCGATGACTGAAACAAAAGAAAGCATTTGCATAAAAATAGAGTTCAATTCCCGGAGAATTAGTTTGGTACACCATTATGGCCGCCAGTCCTTTGTTTTGGAACATTAACATGGCCGCTGTGAAAACATTCTATTGAACGATTTGACCGTGGGAATGAAAGGGTTATCTTTTACCAAACGTTTACTAGTAGCTCATGTTCTTGCAAGCAGTCTTCAGTCTCTCACTGTTTGCACCGCTTCTTTGCAACAACACATTAATTTCCTTCTCCCCTCTCAATCTCAACACCTGGTACAGGCTTGCTTAGTGTTGAGATTGATCACATATTAACGCTGGCAACCCTTATTTAACATGGGTCCATGCACATATTTATCGATATATCGCTACGAAAGAAGCAAACAGTGAATCCAATACATTTATTACAAAATTACAAACGGTTACACTAACAGATTGTGTGGGCTCCCTGTGATTTTACATCATTTAGAATCTTCGTCCAAAGCTTCATATCCGTACAAAGTTTTAATTTTCTCAAGCACACGCACGTCTTTTTCAAAAAGACCCTTCCTTCCTTAGGAAAAGGCGGGAGTTCTATCTAATGCAAGCTTGTATTTATCCAAACAGTTCAAAATGACTCTCACCTTTTCACCTTTTGTGTAGTATTAATAATGAACCACCCCTTTAAATAATTACGTAGGATGAATAAAACTATAAAACAAAACAGCTTTTCAGTTATCTACCTAAAATCGAATGGAAACCCGCGGGGATTCAAACAGATTTCAAGCCGATAAACTCCAACAACTGCAACATTTGATTTCGGATTGAGGTAGACTCTTTTCAAAACTATCAGTTAACTAATGTCCAGGCCGGCACGGTACCAACGTTGACTGTGTCCCTCTAACACTTTGTTTGTTGACAGTTGCTGCAGGAAACACGAGTTAGTTTGTAATGGTTACCACTCTAACAGCCAAATTCACAAAGTGTATAAAGTTAACCTGTAAAACATTTGAACTTTTTAAAAGTAAAATATTGCCATAAAGACAGAGATGGCATATTAGCAAAACAAAGAGGATGAAATTGGATTGAATTGCTTGCCACATGGCAGCTGCACATGCATGCAAATGACCTCCTAGACTCCTTTGCATGCTACCAAAAACACTGAGAAAGTCTGGGCAGTTTCAGAAGGTTATCATTCAAACAGGCTGTAAATTCTCCATGTTTGTTTAACAGAAAGGTCCTTTTTTGAAGAATTTACCAATTTTAAGTAAAACCCTAACAAATAGGAAAAAAGTAGGAATTTCTTGAAAAAATAGGAGAAAGGAGGAAGCAGGCCAAGAAATAGTAAAAATAGGAAAAAGACAGGAAATTGGTGCCATGACAGGGTTCATTAATACTGACCCTTTGTTTCATTTGAGTATTTCTTCTTCCGCACACACCAAACGGTAACTGCAATGATAACTGACAAGGCAACTGCTCCCAAGACACCACCAACAATAATCCAAGTGTTATCACCTTAAAACAAATGAGTTGGTAAAGGAACATGAGATTCCCAACTCCATGTAAGTACAGTAATAAGGGGATGTTATAAAGACTGGAAAACTGGCCAAACGGATTTTCCTGGCTCCTTTTCCAGATTATTCAAGTACTAAATACGAACACTAGTTATAATCAGAGCTACATGTATTAGTGAGGTGCATGCTAATTGCATTGTATGCAGGGTATTTTCTCCACATCAACTGCTCCCAGTACAGCACCAACAATATTCCAGGTGTTATCACCTTAAAACAAATGAGTTGGTACACGTACATGTAAATGAGATTCCCAACTAAGAAATAATGGGATGTGATAAAGACTGGAAAACTGGTCAAATGGATTTTTCTGGCTCCCTTTACAGATCATTCAAGGACTAAATATGAGAAATAGTTATAATCAGAGATATTAGTGTGGTGCATGTTCATTGCATTGTATGAAGTGTATTTTCTCCATATCGACATCCTCTAAAATTTTCTTACAAACTCACAAAGATAAAAATGAATGATGGACTATCAATGTGACTATCATTCCTTACTAAGATCAGTAAAATCACAAAAATTATGACTGGCTTTAAGTGGGCTTCATAGCTCTATTGGCAGAGCATTGCATTGGTATTGCAGTAATTTTAGGTTCAAATCCTCTCATTACGTCTTAAGCAACGTTCATGAATGCCATGGATGATCTAAACTCATAACATGCTTCTTCTGCAGTGCAAATATATACATTTCATATAATTATATAATTACTGGTGAAGTGCATTTGATGCATGTGTCCGTCAGTTTCTGTGTAACCTTTAAATGAAAGTTTCATCCACAAGCCCTATTAGGTTAAAGGGTAAAGTTTGATCTAAGTCTTTTGTGGGCAAGCAGTATTATACACTGTAAGTGTTCATGATGTTTATAATATGTTGTTACACTGCACAGTGCCTCACCAATGAAGTACATGAAGCAAGGCATCTAGGAGCTACTGTACATGTAAGTGAAAGGAAAGGTTACGTTTATGCAAACGTTGGTCGTGTAGCACTTATATTTTAAACAGAGTTAACTGAATAGAGTGTAATGTGAAGTGCTAGATTTCTATCCCATATGAACCATGTGAGCGTTAGCTTACTGATGTAAATGGGCCCACACAAGGACAGAGAAATAAACGTATAAACGTAACCTTTCCTTGTACTTGTACATGTTCATTGCTGTGAATTAACATCTTCAGTTCCCACGGCCTGCTCCCGACTGACCTTGTAGCTCAGTCGGTAGAGTGGCGGAGATCTAACCCGAAGGTCGTGGGTTCAATTCCCATCCTGGTCAGAGTTTTTCTCTGTCCTTGTGTGGGCCCATTTCCATCAGTAGGGCTAACGCTCACATGGTTCATATGGGATAGAAATCTAGCACTTCACATTACACTCTATTCAGTTAACTCTGTTTACCAGTTAAGTGAGCTTGCTTTTTATTTCCTAACACCTGACAGTATCATAAGCATGTTTGGGAACTGTGGATATACATGTAAAACAACTTTCTGATCATCACCATGGGTTAGCTTAGTCTGGACTTCCTCAGGGGTTGGTCCAGTCCTGCAGCAGCATGATCACAAATTTAAGTTGTGATCAAGCCTGGATCCTTATGGCTTTTTAGCAACACTACTTTTGCTTTAAAACCTGAAATATGGTCCAAGACTTTTTTTTAAAAAACTTGTTAAAGAACGTTAAGCATAGATAGCCATTCCAAGGAAGAAGCAAGTTCAAAATGGGATTTTTTATGTTAGTACTTAACAAGTTAAATATCTCAGATATTATTCCTTCCAAGCCTTAGGGCATGTTTACATAGAGGAAAGGTGCCACAGCTGACCGAGCTACCCTGGGAGAGCCAACTTTTCATACGTTCCTGTACAAGTAGAAAACGCATTGAAGCATTTACATGCTAGACAGGGTAATCTGCCTTCTCAGGGTACCCCTCTAGGTGGGCTATCTTTTTGCCATGTACACTGTAAACAGTTCGTGCCCGGTTTTTCCGGCTAACCGAGATGAGAAGACAGTGAAAACATGGTGGCGTAAAATTACATGTACCATCCTGTGGAATTTTTTAGTTAATTATTACCTACCAGTGACATCTTCTGAATGAAATGACAAACGTAGTGTAAAATAGTGTCCCTAGACACTGAAAAGTGGCCCCTAGCATAATAAGAAATAACAAATTTAAAGTTGCCACCGAAATGTTTGTTTTGTCTGCGATCTTTTTTGTTGTGCTTGGTGGCCACTCAAAAGATAGCCCACTAGCCATCCCGCTCAGGTGGGTTCAATGTAAAGGAAGGCTATGTTTTAAGGTGGCGAACACAGGTTTCGCGCACGCTCTTGCTAACGCAATGCAGCAAACGCAAGGATTGCAAAAAAAATAGACATGGCTTCAATACAGCAATCATTTTATTTGCTCAATGCTGTCTGTACTATTTTCCCTCAGCACTGAACTAAGTGTTTGATAGTTTTAGTCTTTTATGGGAAATGTATGTTAGAAAAGGTAAAGATGCAAAGAACTCCACAATTCGCAGATTTTTCTTTGTTATGAAAAGAACCCAGCTAAATGCAGCGCATGCGTAGTAAGTTAAAAAATTGTGATTGAATGCCGAATAGCTTTCTCGGAAGTACGCCTATTTCTCGTGAACCACTCGTTAGAATTTAACAAAATTTGGCACAAAAATAATTTAAGAAATAAGTAACTGGAGTATTGAAAAAAATTTGAACTTTAACAAAGGAAACTCTCGGCATTCCAGTGAACCTTCAACAAGGGATAATTAAAGTTCTCTCTGTCAAATTATTATTAAAATAGTGTTAACTTGTGAGCATTGTTACAACAGGGTTCGTGCTGGATTTTGTCTATACAATTCCAGGAGTATTCAAGGAGTTTTCAAGAGCCAGAAATTGAGTTTTTAAGGAGTCTTTAATAAGAGGATTTCTATGCCTTACATAGTGTTCAAGACTTCAAGGAGTTGCATGAACCCTATTACAAGTTTGGTGCATGCAATTTATAAAGAAAATCTAATGACCAGATTTTCTGCAAATAAACAAAACCGATTTTAAAGACCTGTTTATATTTATTCGTGTTGCCATGACAATGGCATATATGTCAGCGTAACTATCCAAAAACCGAAGTCATGTTGCTAACTTGCTTGCTACCATTTTTGGCGGACAGAGAATCAAGGGTTTTAGAGAAAAAGGTAAGAGACATAGGTATCAAAAACTGTGTTCAGCCACCTTAACTATACCAGCATGGTAGCTCGGTCAACTCAGGGCCCTTAGCTTCATAGTGGCAGTGACCACAAATTTGAATTAATTTATTATACTAAGAGAAAGATGCCAAAGAATGAAGCAATACTAATAGTACAGTGCACATTCTCAGAATCCTCAGTGAGAAGTAACAATAATGATAATAATAATGTATTTTATAGTCAATCTTCTAGCTAGCCTGTAATAGGCCTACTAATCGGGGACACTACCCTAATTAAAACACAGAATAATCTTTAAAATTACAATAAAATCCTTAGGCTACAATAACTATATACATGTACAGTAATAAAATACATTTGCAATAATTAATTTTAACTTAATTGAATTCTATAGCTATAATTCTAGGAACTGCATGTGAGGCTGTTGCCATTACAAAAGTCGTTCTCCACTAATCTAGCGAGATCTCAGATTCTAATGCCATGAAGGCCATTAGTGTCTGTCTCTCTGTCTGTAATAACAATAGAGGAAACTTACTTTCTGGTTTCGGGGTGTTTAATGTTGGTAGACGTAGAGATACAGTTGGAATTCCGATGTCAGGAAACAACTTGACCCTTAATCCTCCAAGCCTGTCATCCATGATTGCTTTTTGAATTTCCAAAATAATAACATCTTTTGCAACCTGAGTGTTGAACCTTAAGACCACATCAAAGATCAGACTTCCACATCTGCAACAGAAAAAGAACTGAGTTCATGTACTTATGTATTAAAGATGATCTCAATGCATAATCATGAATACAATTTAAATATTAACTTGAAAGTAATTTTATATAGGTTGGTAGTATTTTGACAAAGACCAGTGACCCATAAGTCCTAGTCAATCTCATGTTGGGCATCAACATTTTTATCCACATCAACTGGCCAGTCAAAAACTGGATAAAGACTCGTGAACACTGTACATTAATCAACAGAAAAACAAAACAAATTTATTATCATCAAAACTATTATTAGTGTCATTATCGTCATCATCCTTATCATTCCTGACTTTTGAACTTGAATTTGTGCTGCTTTGATTTTTCTCCCTGGCATTGGAGCCATCCCATGGTTCTCAGGTACATGTATACTGTACTTTGTCTGAATAGTTCAGTTAATGAAAATAACTTTACTTAAAATGCCAGCTGTTCCCGGAAGAGGTATCTTTTCAACACACATGTTCTTTGTATGCAAATTATTATTCCTGACTTTCTCCTCTTTCTTTCTCCTCGGATAGATTATGATCATGATTATGATTATTAATACTATTATTATTGTCCTCCTTCACCTCACCTTGTATCAGCGATCAGTTCTGCACCAGTGTAACTCTGAGTATTAGCAAACACCTTGACCAACTACATGTAGCGTCATACCAATAGATATTGACAATAAAATAACCATTATTATTAAAAACTGAACTACGGATATCACTATTACAGTTCATATACCTGCTGTACCTATATGCAATTTATGGTCAAGGAATGCGTCAGCAATAAAGCGAGCTCAAAACATTTTTGTAAAGGTACACATTATTTAAAGGGGTACTCTGACGAAAAAACGCGATTTTTTAAAAAGTCTCAAATCCTCGAGGAAACGCCGCCAAAATGTTGCATACGCTTTTCACATAATGAATTTAACTTACTTTCACCAACATTTCAATGTTATTACATCGAAATACTTCTTTTTCATAGAATCCGACATTATTGGTATGTCGCCTGCATACTGATTCACGAAAGCCTGGAGTGAGGACTTACGACGTCACTTACTCAACATATCGCTCGCTGCTACTTGAGTAAACAATGGAAAATATGTCTGAAAGCAAAGCTTTGTCTTCCATCGATCATGATTTATCGACTTCGGAATTATCGTTTGACTTCAAAAAAATATTTTGAGTCACTTACCTGAGATTATGAAATTGAGATTCCTGGCTACTGAGGAAAAGGCAGCCGCATATAGACAGGAAAGAGCTTAAGCCACGGTGTACCTAATCTATCGAAATCGATCATTGAAAATGTAATCGATTAATCGCTAATACTCGATAATACTCGATATTTGTCGATTGATTAGTCGATTGAAATCGATAATCACAATTTTTTTGTCACATCGGTGGAGATCGAAAATCAAACACGCGATCTGATCTTATCATAACACTGCATAACACTTACCTTCAAGCTTACCTTCGAATCCGCTTTGTTGATAAAGCTTCAAATGCGATGTAGATAGCTTTGTTTGACATTATAGTTTGGAGGTTTTTAATGTTTAAATTTGAAACAGGACGAGAATAGGACTCGTGAAGGATATATTGTAGGAAGCGTTACTTTGCGTTACCGTTGCCTTGTTTATAGTTTGGAAGATATTAATGTTGTATTATGAAACAGACCGAGATGAGGACTCAAGATATCGTAACAACAAGCATGACTTTAATTGTGAAAGCGGAAACCACAGTTTCGTAACAGTTGCGGTGTTTATGTTTTAATCCTTTTCAGTTTCAAAATTTCAGTAATAAAAATCCTATAGTCAATCTTAAATAAAGTGTAAAGGGAATGTTTATCAGTTCAGTTTGGACTGCTGTGTACATGTATTAGTTCGAGTGAGTTGTGACTCATTCTAGGGTAAAACTGCGAACTTTATGAAAGGGAATCTTCGTCCATTTACTTTTCGATATTTGTCGAACAAATCGATAAAATCGATTGCTAATTACAGAAATCGATCAAAATCGATAGTCACAAAGACGCGAGTGATCGATTTCTATCGATTTCCCATATTAATCGATTAATTAGTATCGATTACGATCCATTTCAATTGAGTATCGAAAATATCGATTAGGTACATGTACGCCCTCCTTTAAGCGGAAGAGGAGGACTGCTTCGAGATCGTTTGAATTAACTGATATTAGATGGTATGTTGGAGTCGTGATTTTGTCTGTTACTATTGTTTCTTTCATTTGTAAAAATTCTTCGGACGCGGTAACAAATAGTCGCCATAGGATTAACAAACCGAAAGAACGAGCGATATACATCGATGTGTGACCAAGGCCAAAGTCTCGGTATTAAAGCGCTGTATAATAAGCTTAATTTGGATTGCACTTTTCAATTTTCCTTGTATTTTATAACGTAGCAATTAAGAACGATAATGCCAATAATTTTCCTAGCTCCTGAATTGATTTCTACGATCAGTTTCATACCGACAGTTTATTCGTCTTTCACAGTTAGGCCTTGCTCATAATGTAATGTAATGTAATGTAAATCTTTATTTAGACACGGAGAATCATCAGTTAAGTTAATAATTAAAAATTAAAACTTGTACAACTGCTTTACATGATTGCCGTGTGGGAATCCGATATCTCAGATACTTTCTTAATACCCCGTTTAAACTGCCCAATAGAACAAACGCTTTTTAAATCTTGGGGCAAGTTGTTCCACAAACAGGCCCCGCTGTAGCAAAAACTTCGTTTTAAGTAATTAGTATTTGGCTTGGGCAGCGAAAGCTTTCCTTCAAGATTTCTTAGGTTATAATCATTAACGTGGCGTTCAGTGAAGAGACATTGAAGATAGTCTGGGGCAAGTTCATTCAATGTTTTATACATAATTAAAGCTTTCTGCTTTTTACGACGAAGAGACAGCTTCTCCCACCTAAGCATCGCGAGAAGGAGGTTGGAGCTCGTATCAAAAGGTGATTGAGTAATTACTCTGGCAGCGCGATTTTGTAATTTTTGTAATTTATCACTCAAACAGCCACTCATACCATCCCAAACCGGGCTGCAGTAATCAAAATGTGGTAATATTAAAGCATTATAAATTTGAACTGCAACATCCGTCGGAATAAAAGGTCGTACACGTTTCAATGCACCAATGGCTGAAGAGACTTTCTTGCTTATCTCGTCAACGTGTTTAGACCAAGAGAGTTGTGCATCAATGGTAAGACCCAGAGATTTAATATGGTCAACTCTCTTGATCGTTCTGTCATCGATACTTATATTAATCTCTTCACATTGGGTATTCAATCTCTGTCTAGATCCGATTATCATTAGCTCAGTTTTGGCCACATTTAAACTTAATTTGTTGGCTCTCAGCCAACAGGTAAGATTGTTAAGTTCAGAAGTCACTGCTAGTTTAAGATCGGCTACCGTTTTTGCAGATAAGGTTATACTGGTGTCATCAGCAAACATTCTCGGCGCAGCAACCCGCAGGCAGTTAGGGAGATCGTTAATGTACATCAAAAAAAGCAAGGGACCCAGGATGCTACCCTGCGGTACGCCACAAGTAACAGTGCTGGCAGTTGACAGATTTCCATTTACATTACACCTTTGGGTTCGATTACTTAGGTATGACTGAAACCACTTAGCAGTTGCCTGGTCAGCACCAAAGTAAGACAATTTACGTAAAATAATTTCGTGATCAATTGTGTCGAAAGCTTTTTTAAGGTCAATGAAGACTACTCCGTTCAGGAAGCCGTTATCGATGCTAACAGACCAGCTATTTGTCGCCTCAAGCAAGGCCGTTAGGGTGCTATGTAAGGAGCGAAAGCCCGACTGACAACTTGATAACAATTGATTGTCATTTAGGTATTGGTACAGTTGATCGTAAACAATTTTTTCAAAAACCTTCGAGACAACCGGAATAACGGAAATTGGACGATAATTGTTGAGGTCCGATTTTTCACCCTTTTTAAACACCGGAGTTACCCTGGCCATTTTCCATTCTGTTGGATAAATCCCAGTGATAATTGACTTTGTAAATATGGCGGTCAGCGATGGAGTAACAATACTAGCAGCCATTTTCAACAACTTACTTGGGATCATATCGAGGCCAGTGGCTTTCTTTTCATCAATATTCCTCAATAGGTTAAAAACAACGTCGAGACTAGGAGTTTTTAGATGAAATGCTTTATCAGTGTGTGAAAGGTAAAACTCGGGATTTACTTCTGCAGAGGGAACCTCTTGGGCTAGCACTTGGCCAATATTTGTGAAATGATCATTAAAAGCTTCCGCCATGTCGCCAGGACTGCTTATTGTTCTGTTGTCAACTTGGATTTCTAAGATATTCGTCGACTTGCTAGTGTTACGTGAGGTTAACTCGTTAATGAGGTTCCATGTTTTGCGCGGATTCCCTTTGCTAACTTTCAAGTTATCAGAAAAGTAGCGCTTCTTTGCTTGTTTAATTGCATTATTTGCTTGGTTTCTAGCACATTTAAATTGCTCCCACATCTCATGATCATTCGATGAAATTGCTTTCTTTTTAATTAAATCTCTTCTATGTATTTTATTCAATAACCCTTTAGTAATCCACGGAGCCCGCTTTTTACTAATTCTTTTTAGTTTGCGTGGTGCGTGTTTGTCCATGCAACTAACAAACATTTGTTTCCATTCATGCCACATGTCATTTGGATCAGAACACAGATCAACATTCGACCATGGCATTTGTTCCAGATCATTTAAGAACTTGTTCTTTTGAAAGTGTTTAAATTGCCTCATTTCAATCGTTCGTGGGCAAAAACGGTCATGATGGACTTTGCGCGTCATAAATACAAGAGAGTGATCACTGATCCCAAGGTGAATGACACCTGAATTTGAAACTTTCTCTGGGGAGTTGGTGATACATAAATCAATAAGTGTCTTAGAGACAAGAGTGACGCGTGTTGGCTCAGTGATTAACTGACTAAGACCATAAATGTCAAAGATATTTGTTAGATGAGAGGAAATATGAGCAGAAGCCTCTGGCAATAAATTGCAGTTAACATCACCAAGTATATATAGTTCCCTACTTTCAGCGTCAATTTTGTCAATTACATTTTCGAATTCATTGAAACGTTCCGGCGGAGAGTTTGGAGGTCGATACCAGGTGCCGACCAGGAATACTGAACTTCGTGGCTTACTAATTTCGACAATAAGGCACTCGAGGTCATCATTAATCAAATCATCACGTATTCGATAGTTAAGATTTGTGCGCAAATAGATACAAACACCGCCCCCTTTCCTTCCATTAACTCTACGGTCTTTTCTAACTATTTCGAAACCAGGTATGTAAACATCACTATCATGAACGGTTGAGTCTAGTTTAGTCTCGTTAATTGACAAAATATCAATTTTGGAATCATGCATGAAAACTCTAAGTTCGTCAATGTGAGAGAGCAAACTGTTAATATTAAGGGAGGCGATGACCAAACCTCGGCCAAAAATACTAGAACAGTTGAACTTACCCCAGTTTTCGCCTGGACGGTCATCAGTCGAATCGGATTCCCAGACGGCAATGTCCTAATCTAAGCGTAAATAATTTATAAAATTCTGTGCAAGACGAGAGGTTCCAGACTTGTTTAAATGAAGGCCGCTACGATTTAAGTGATTCGAGGTAGAAATGTTTGAATGATCAACAAATCCCCAGCTCTTCCGAGTGCAGCAATCTACGAGGATTCTGTTCACCTCAGCTATTTTGCAAGCCAAGGCTTCATCGTCAGATCTACACACAAGACTTGATAACGCAATCTTTGCTGGAGATTCACAGCTAACCATCGTGGCCAGGTCGATTATTTCATCCGCACAAGCACGAGGGGTGTCGCAGGATCTTAGGCTATTAGTCCCCACATGAAGTATGATCTCGTCTGGATTCTTTCGTAGGAGTGGCTTTATAAAATCATGCATGTCTTCCGTTGTGCATCCCGGGAAGGAGGATATCTTAACTCTCGAATTTCTAGACATTTTATGGCCTTGGAGGTGCTTGAGAACAGAATCCCCGGCAATCATAACTTTCTTTTGACGATTAGGTCGCGCTTGATCGCGCTTTGTTGTCGACTCGGTTGATACAGATTGATTAGTCCTTTGTGTTGTAACATCGATAGGCCGGCACGAGGGTCTTCTGAAGCTTCTATCATCGTTATTTGCAGTACGGTTATCCTCATTTCTCACATCCACTTGTGCTTCATTAATTCGACGAAGGGGCTCAAAACTGTTTCGAGTTTCGGTGATATCAGGGCGTACTGTCTTCTGGCTACGTTCACGATTTCCGTTTTTGCCTCGCTTCTCATCCACATGGACCCAGCATTCGCTTGACTTTGGTTCTTTGTTTTCAGCATCGCTCTTTTCTTGCATAATGATGGTTAGTGCAAGCCTAAGGGATTCATTCTCTTGTTCTAAAGACAAAACGCGGCTCTCAAAGGTCAAACATTTTTCTTCCAAATCTTTGATTGCATTGTCTTTTTTAGAAACCGAGGATAATAACGTTACGCACCTCTTCTTGTAATCAAGGAGTTCGGAACAAGAAGCATTTTCATCTTGATGTTTGGTATTAATAATGGACAAAAGCTTTGAATTTTCTTCAACTGTTTTTTGAAGTATCAATAAATCAAGTTTTAAACCCTCAATGTCGGTCACAATTTCTGAATTTGGTCGCTGTTGAGGACAATTTGGCGAGCTCTCATCGTCGATCGATGTTCCACCATTTAGGTGACAACTGTTGGCTTCCTCCGATAATGATGGCTGCATTGTTTGCTCGATTGATACCAAAGGTTCTGGGGCTTGTAAATCCGTTAAAGTTCCCGGATTCTTTCGTACTAATTCCACTAGTTTGTCCTTTAGACCAGGGCCATCGCGTCCCTGAAAGTTCAGGGTTTGCTGTTTCTTGCTATACCAGTTAATTATTACATTACCGTTGGAACTTTTGAATTGTTTCGTATTGCCACCAGGCGTCAGCCACTTCCCTTGTAGTTTTAAAACATTAACCACAAAAATCTTAAGGGAATCCAAATTGTTCGACCACACCAACTTGTCGCCATTAAGACGAAGATATTCCAGTTCACAGGTCTCAGGTTCAAGCGAACAAGACTCGGTTTTTGGGAGTGAGTCGTGATCATCATCAGAACTACAAACTAGCTGTCCGTCCGCGGCCATCTTGTTCGATAACTTGCCTTGATGGCCATACGTTGATGTGTGTATCGCTCGTTATTTCGGTTTCTTAATCCTATGGCAGCTATTCCTCAAACCCACTCATCTAGACAACAAGATTGAAACCCAGGCAGATCGATGGTAGTTCTTTATCACCTGCAACTACTTCCAGCTTCCTCCGGCACCGATCAATTTCGCTACATACAACAGAACCATTCCTCTGCCTTTGTTACCGCTTCCGACAGCAGGTACAAAACGCAGGTCACAGGTCATTATATAACCTATACAGAAAGTATCCTAAACATTCATAAAAGCTAACCTTAGGCCTTATTGGTCCTAATTAGGCCTAAAGAAAAGTATCCTAAACATTCATAAACGCTAATTTTAGGCCTAATTAGGCCTAAAGAAAAGTTTTTAGGCCTAAGGTTAGCTTTTATGAATGTTTAGGATACTTCCTGTATAGGTAAAACAATGACCTGTGACCTGTGCCCTGTGCCCTGTGCCCTGTGACCTGTGACCTGCGTTTTGTACCTGCCGCGCTTCTAAAGAGCAACACTTACATTTGCACCTCAAAAAAAAATAACGGGAAATTTGAATTTTACAAATGAAGGGAACAATAGTAAACAGGCAAAATCACGACTCCAACATACCATCCAATATCAGTTAATTCGAACGATCTCGAAGCATTCCTCTTGTTCTTTCTCTTGAGCTCTTTCCCATCGATATGCGGCTGCTTTTTCCTCAGTAGCCACAAATCTAAATCTTCATAATCACAGGTAAGTGACTCAGAATGTTTTTCGAAGTTAAACGATAACTCCAAAGTCGATAAATCATGATCGATAGAAGACGAAGCTTCGCTTTCAGACATATTTTCCATTGATTACTCAAGTAGAAGCGTCATAAGTCCTCGCTCCAGGCGTTCTCGAATATGTATGCCGGCGACGTTCCAATAATGGCGGATGCTATGAAAAACAAGTATTTAGACGTAATAACATTGAAATGTTGGTAAAAGTAAGTTAAATTCATTATGCGAAAAGCTTATACAACATCTTGGCGGCGTTTCCTCGAGGATTTGAGACTTTTTAAAAAATCGTATTTTTTCGTCAGAGTACCCCTTTAACGTCAGTAGTTCCTTTACCCTCTAAAGCGAGGGTATTCTCCCAAGAAGCTGACGGTGTGCTCATTTTACCACTCTCTTTCCATTGTTGCTCTGTTTTAAGGGAATTCAAAGCCAATTTAAGCTACACTGAAAGGAAAGAAGTTGAAACATGGACGTGAGATCAGGGGATCGAACTCGGGACCTCTTGCACCAAAGCTGCGCACTAACCGACTGTGCCATCCTTGCTCCTGGGGTTTTTAATAAAACAATTATTCCACTCTGGCTTGTTGGGTATAAAATGATTATGGGCAATTCCACACGAGGGGTGTTATAAGCAAGATTTTTCAAAAGATGTATTAGTTGGAATTATACCCTGTACTACAAAGTGGACATGTTATAGTGTTCAGAAGATAAAACTGTACTTCGCTGGCAACAATGGTCTACTCAGGGGGGGGGGGGGGGGGACTCAAATTCTGGGTTTATTTTTTTTTAGCAAGCACATTGTACATTGTAACATGAATAACGCACAATTTTGACTGGATAAAATCAATCTTGGAAAATGTAAATGACTCCAAACACTCTTATTAGAAAAAAACCCACAGTGGAGTCAATACATTCCTCATGTTAACTTTTTTCCAAAGTAATTTCTAGAAATGGCAGCAACAATATGAACTATTTCCTTAAATAACTATGTGATGCATTTTCAAGACAATCCTGCTACAAAGCTAAACAACCAATAGAAACTCTCTGATAGAGACAAAACTCTGGTTAACCGTAACATTTTAGATATATCTGCAACAAACGTTCTGCATGGAAGTTTTGTCACAGACGTTACACTTCCTAGACTTGAGTTACATTACATTACTGCTGCCGTGGGCTAAGCCCACATAGCGCCAACAAAATAAACTTGCAGGTTTCTCGACACTGTATCTTTCCAGCGCATGCGTTGCCTGCCTGGGGGACCGCGCCCTCGTGGTTCCCACTGGAGCACGCGGCAAGGCAAGCGAGTTTGGTGCATACGGGTGACATGTCCGAGTCATGTAAGACGTTTGCGTCGCAATGAGCGGTACTTGGCTGTCTCTATCGAAGATCACTTAATCTGGCACATGGTCTTGCCAGGAGATGCCAAGAATTCTTCTTAAGCATCTGGTGTGAAACGCTGCTAGTCGTTTCTCTTCCTGGATGGTGGTGTTCCAGACTTGAGTACGAACAATTGAAATGGGTGAAAATAAGCAACATTAATGAAAGACAATGTCTCATTCTGAGCACATTTACACTTGCATGTAGTAGACATTTTATATATGAGAAACATGGCTACCAATGGCCATTTAAAGGTTCAATTTCTCTGGCAGTTCAATTAAGACTTACAGGGTTCTACCATTCTTTGATTCATGTGTTTTTTCCTCACAGTTCTTAAACCCTTAAAGTTTTTCCACAGCTTGCTGCTCTGGAATTTGAAATGGCCCACTAATGAAACATGGAACTGTTACGTAACAGGACCAAAAAAGACATTTGAGTGGTGCACTCTATCCACATTGTCTAGTCTTGGCCAATGATAGCTGGTTGCTCCTACTCTGTGCAGGAACTTGAATCACACAAAACTGCCTGCTGAGTCCAAAACCCTGCCAAAGTAGTTTTTGACATAATCAACAGCATAGTATTCCGCTGGTTGAATGGGTGATGGTGGAATTGGAGACAGCTTTTTTCTGATACAATTGTACGTGTACGTTGGATCATCAGTTGCCTGTAGGCTGGAATGTTGGTTTGAGTGATCACGGAACACCTGGTTGTCAGACATCTTGCATAGAGACAATCATATGTTATAGCTTGCTGGGGGATCTCGTTAGGCTTGTTTGCATGGAAAGACCATTTCTTGATGTCAATTGACTGGTCTATGAGTTGACCAAACAACACCATCGAATACAGAAGGCACTGAATTGGGTGGTATTGAACAGCAGGGTTCCAGTTAATTTTTTCATGTGGGGGGTCATTAAGACCATTTAAGGGTCACCCACATGTCGCGCCAGCAGAGGCCCTTTGGCTCACACGTTCACACCTTTCATTATTTTGTAATGTCCTGTCCCATTTTGAGGTCTTTTAGATTTTTAAGCTTTGGCAAAAAATTCAGTTTAAAGATAACTGTTGCTCTTGGGAATATGCAGTGTCCCCAAGAGCATTTGAAAACAATAGTTTATGCAAAATTTGGGGGGCAAACAAAGTGTATTACGGGGAATTCGAAAATAGAGAATCGTGTCATATTACCACATGCAATTGCAAAACAAGCTGCCAACACACTCCGTGACGAAAACACAACTAAATAAATTTCCCACCAGTGTTCAGCATCAAACCCTTTACTGAAAAACCCTTTACTTGAATTATCAAGCAAAAAACTGGGCAACAAGCTTTCTTTCAAATAATTTTTGACTAACAAGAATAAGTGAAATTTCCAATTGTTACCGGAAGACTGTTGTTCAATTCCTTCTCTGTCTTTGTTAAACTCATAACTTACAAGAGAATTTTCCATTTGATTTCAGTGTTGTACAAAACACCACACTTGTACAATATTAGAACTACAGCTCTCTTCGATTACGGCTCGACGGGCGAAAGATTGTTGTCGAAGTCCCTTACTCGTCGCTTTTAAGATTCCAGATATTTACCGCCTGCCTTGTTTATCCAATTTATGTTCCATTCTTTAGCTCCATAAGAGTACATTTTGTTTAAAGATCCTCCAAAACGCCATTTATGTTTCAATGTTCGACGCCATTACAGGTTAATGAAATATTCTACTGTGTCAAACAAGAGAAATCGACGCCTTTCTACTACCCCCTGAAATCCCAGCAAAATACGAGCGGAACACTTTACGCACAAAGACACCACTTAACAAGGGAGTGATAGGAAAGACTTTTCCCGACATGGAAAAAAAAAAAAGAAAACAAAGAAATCTCACCCATTTTCCGACTGGGATTGCCATACCGGAAACCCAGTAATAAGACATAAATCAACAGTAGTGACCAGATGTCCATGTTTCAAACCACTGGGGGCAAGTCAGGATCTCAACTATCAACCTGCAATTGGGCTGTCTCTGGCAGTAGGGTACAAGATATAAAGGCAGATTCACAACATGGACTTGATCTAGTTTTAAATTCCCACACTGACTATTCTGCTGGCAATGGTTTGGATTGTAACAAGGGACAGTTGGGCAGATTACTGACAGACTAAATAAGGATAAAAGAACCAAATCAGAGCTTTAGAACCAACGAGTGACTTTTAAGGACATTAAAGGAATTCAGTGGATTTCTAAACAAATTCCGAGTTTGACCAAATTAGCTTACTGACAACTACAGATGTAGTCAACCCGATTTCGGTGTCACAAAGAGTCCTCTTAGGTCCAAGCATTAATTTTGCTACCTTCTTCCACCAATACAATGAGTGTTAGCATACATTAGGTAATCACATGATTTCAAGTGCAATATTTTGGAATAAATAAGCACGGAAACATTTTTTCAAAGATGACAAAAATAATTGGCGAGTGCAATTTGTAATCTTTAAAAGAATTTACAAGACAGTGCTTATTTATTTTTTACTTATTAATAATATACATAAAAAAATTCGAGATGGTTAAGCGGAAGAAACAAATGTATATCATGCAATCAGCGAAAAAATGCACCATAAATTGCGCCATCCAGGGTGCACGCTTGATTCGAAAACTAGACAATCATAATAAACAATTTCAATGTGTAATTTGCACTTGTATCACACTTTTTTGCACTGTTACACTTGAACTGCACTGCTCTCAGCCAATCAGAATTTAGTAATTTTTCCTGTATACATGTATCATCATTACGCTTAGAATTACTTTTAAATTAACATACATGGCCTATAACCTTTACATTGGGAGAACAGTTTAGCGGACACTGTGAAGTAAACTGCAATTGTCTGTACATGTATTCCTACACATTGGTGATGTTGAAGTTGGTAAAGAAGGCAAGGGGGCACTAAATGACACTGGTCTAAATCAGAAGTGTCTTATTATACGTCAAGTATTTCTTGACATACTGTATTCTGTCATTAACCCATTGACTCCTGGGAGTGATACTTGGTAGGTTTTACTTTGTCTAACAAATATGATTAATTCACTTGTCAATGGGGAACGGTTTTTTAGGAGTTAGTGGGTTGAGGGCTCACAGGGCAACTGACAGTGTATGCCTTGTAAATCGAATAACAAAGCCCATTTTCTTAGTCACAAGTTTCTTGTACAGCCATCAATTGTCTGAAAGGCATAGAATGCCTGCCTGACTACCTCCTAAATGTTCATTTAACTTTCTGACTTTCCAAACTCCTTTGTTCCCTGAAAAAAACTATTAATGCTAATACCTCATTCTGAAGTGTTTCCCACACAGAATCCTTTTTATCACATTCTCCACTTGTGCTGATTCTCAAGAAAATATTTTCCCCTCCAATAACTGTGGCAAAAAAGTGCAATCCTTCTAATTAACTGGTAAATTTAACGGTCAACATGGGATGCACTGGATATCAACATTACCAAAAAACAAACTACAGTGTAACTAACGAAGAAGACCTAAATTATAAGCAACTACTTGTAAGTAACTGAAGAAAAGGTGACTCTTAGTCTGTTGGGTATGATGGGGTTAAAAGCACATCCTGCCTGCTAATGTACAGGTGTACCAAGACCTCCCACATTCTACAGCATGTAAAACGTTGCACTCAGGGGTTTCAATAAAATTTGAAGTTGGCAGCTGGTTTGAATAGAGTAGCTGACTGTTGTCATTGTCAAAATGAATTCTTTTAGTTTAGGTTTGAAAGAACTGTCTTTATAATTACTTTTAATTACACATGTACAGTAAGTCCTCAACTTATAAGGGTACAAGTGATTTACATTTATGGGTTCCCCTAAAGTCTCCATCAACTACAAAGTCATTGTAACTTACTAAGAAGTGTGGTTTCTGAATCATTTCCCTCACTATTGCTTGCTGTACAGGTGTAGTTAGCACGTGGAGTCTGCTCTTCAGAAATATTAAGGTACTGTTTATCACAGCCAGTATCTGGAGGATCACAAGGAATCCAATGAATTGAGGGTGTTGGATTTCCTTCCACTTTGCAATTAAGTGATGCTGTCTGCCTGCGACCAACAAAGAACTTACTTTTGATGGTAATCTCAGGAGGAACTGTCAAGAATAGGAAGCAAAAGTTCTACACTTTAATGGTGTTTATACATTTTGTTTATTTGTTGAAGCAGGTCTAAATAATAATATTGGCAACTACACAGCTGATGTGGACCTGCTGTAATTTTACCCTTGAACACTCAAAGACCAGAAAACAACACCAGGGACTACTTCCCCTAGGCTTCTTGGACAGTGTGTAGGTTTCTTTAATGTCTCACAGAATTACTTACAAACAAGTGTACTGATACGGGGCCTATCAGTGCTGGAAATAACAGTCGGTCATCGGACATTGTCCGACCAAATTTTGAAAATGTCCGGCCAACTTCACATTATGATCGGACACGATGACCGAACATGTCACCAGCACATCTTGAGTTCTCTTCTTCAAGGTGTTGTCAGTCAATAAATTATGTCCGGTCCAATTTGTCAAATGTCCGACCAACAGGAAGATTTGAAAGGACATATGTCCTCTGAATAAAGAAAAATTATTTCCAGCACTGCCTATGGTTTATAGTCCTTATCCAAAAAGACTTGGAAGTCATGCCATAAATAACATTATTTTGCAGATGGAATTACAAAGGAAGCAATGGTGTTCAAACTCACAAACTCCTCCTCATTAATTTCAATAAGCCTTGATTATTTTTAACTACACATGAACCTCTAGCTCACTCTGATTACATTGCAGCTCAATGACTGGCACTCACACAGAACATTTATGCAGACATCCTTTGTCAAAGCTTTTCCAACACCATTATCAGCAGTACATCTGTAGCATCCTCCATACTGCTTACTACTTATGTTCAAAGTCATGTTGACTACAGTGTTATCCGAGAGTCTCGTCCAGGTTATTGTTGGTTTCGGTCTTCCATCAGCTGAACAGTTCAAAGTCAGTTCATCAGATAACGATACTGTTTGGTTACTTGAGGTGACAATGTTGCTCGGAGGATCTACAAAATCAAGTTGATGGGAAGAAATGGAATGCTTTCATGGGATTTTAAAAATAAATATGCCATTGAATGCATCTCTTACCAAAAACACAAGAGAAATCTTAGAGCTAAATGTATGCTGTACAGTCTTATTTCAAATACGATATTAAAGTTGATACCAACATGAACAAAATATATATGTATTGTATATGTGACTTTAAGAAAAAAGAATGAAAAAAACATCAAACAAAACAAGATTAGCTTTTCCAGGCTTGCTTTCAAATTTACTTCTACTGTAACAGTAGTTAAATACCCTGTAAAATAACTTTGTGTACCTGAGCAAGATGGCTGCAAAATGTACATGTAACAGACATGGATGCATGTCTTGAACTGGATATACAACCCTTTACTCTGTTATCCACGCAGTGTATTACAACTATTATAATGGCTAAGTACATTTAATTTAACTTACACTGAAAAGTACATGTAACAGAGGTGCCAACCTCTGGAGATCTAAATTCTGGAGATTTTTTCCATCCTGTCTACCTACTCCCCGGGCCCAAAACATATTTACATGTATGTTTGCAAACATAAACTCTATTGTTTTATTATCATTCCCCTAAACTATTCGACCAACTTCTCCCTAAACACCTATAGTTATGATATGAAAATTTAAAGTGCATATAATGTTCTGGGTGTTCACACTGACTGCTACAAACAACCTTCTATCCCTGCTATATGCTGCCATGAAAACAGGAAAAATGGATGATGAAATGAAAATGAAAACAGGCAAATGGACAACTAAGCTTTCTTTTAAATCCCTGCAGTTCATAGACTGAAATAAAAAACTTAATTTCCAAGGCATTCTAAACTTATAATTGTAGATACACTAATTACAGTTACTGTATTTTGTATTAATTTTTGATTGCATAATGTTGTAACTTTAATCATTAAATATTGTACTGCTCAAGTAAACCTACATACATGTACAGTACTTAGGTGAAATACCAGTCTTCATTTTTTGCCTTTGTTTTCACATACTGTAGGTGGTCATTATATAGATGTCTGGAAAAGTCCTTGCTTCAAGTCACCAAATATAGTTTTGTTTCAGTCACTTTAAGTACAGGGAGCCCACACAATCTGTTTGGGTAACCATGTGTAATTAATAACTAGACACTCCACGAGCGTACACTGGGTTGCCTATGGTACGCCCTGGTGAAAATCCTTAAAGGATCTTTAAAGATCTTCAAAGATCTTCAAAGACCTGACAAAGATCTTTAAAGATGAAGATCTTCACAGGATCCTTGAAGGATCTTTAAAGGATCTTCAAAGATTTTCTAACATTGAGGACTCTTGGGATACTTCCTTATGATCCTTGAGGAAATTATCAGGATCTTGCAAAGATCTTACCAAGATCCACACACAAAATCTTGGAAAGATCCTCAAAAGGATCCTTAAAGATCCTCAAAGAGTGACTGAGGATCTTACAAGGATCTTAAAAGGATCCTTGAAAGGTTCTTAATAAAATCTTTGACAAGATCCTTAAAGATCATACTAGGATCTTTCGAGGATCTTTGAAGGATCCTTACAGTGATCTTGAAAGAAACCTTAAAAGGATCCTTGAAAGATCCCCAAGGATTGAATGAGGATCCTTTAAGGATCCTAAAAGGATCTTCAGAGGGATCTTGAAAAGATCTTTATCGGGATCCTTAAAGATCCTATGAGGATCCTTCAAGGATCTTAAAAGGATCCTTAAAGTGATCTTGAAAGGATCTTTTTTAGGATCCTTGAAAGATCCTATGAGGATCCTTCAAGGATCTTAAAAGGATCCTTATAGTGATCTTGAAAGGACCTTTCTTAGGATCCTTGAAAGATCCTATGAGGATCCTTCACGGATCTTAAAAGGATCCTTAAAGTGACCTTGAAAGTGTCTTTGGTAGGATCCTTGAAAGATCCTATGAGGATCCTTCAAGGATCAAAAAGGATCTTTAGAGTGATCTTGAAAATATCTTTAACAGATTTTTTACAGTTCCTTCAAAGATCTTGTGAGGACCTTTATAGGAGTGTGTATAAAAGTGTATAAAATCCCTAAAGATCCTATGAGGTATTACGTACATATACTCTCAAGCATCGTTAAGGCACCAAACTTTGAACATAAGAATAATCACGCTGTACACGAATTCATTAAAAAGAAAACTTTTATTCTGATGTAATCCATGGATTGTCAGAAATATCAGTAACAGATTACCTTGTTTGATGAACTCGTAAGAGATGCAGGCCGGCGCCAGAAGCAATATGGAACAGTATACTCTTGAAATATCAAACAATTCGTGTGAGCACGTAAATTATCCTTTACAAAAAGACCAGGGCTAAAATACAGAATTCGGCCACATCTAGAGCCTCTAGTGACGAACCGGCTCGACCAGTATATTTTCACATTCCGCTAACAATTAATTCGATGAGTCTGCTATGACTTTTCAGTTTTTCTTTAAAGTACAGATGAATCGGAGGGTTGTAATCCTGTGCCATCTTGGATAAGAGATAAGACTGGAAACTAGTGAGCCGTTTCGCTTTTGGTCAGCAGTCACCAACGATGGCTCCTCTTACAGTTCGGCGGTTTTATTTAAGTTTGTATCAACGAGCATAAATCTTATGATTTATGATTGTTTTACCCTATAAATACTGATTCAAAACGAGGAAATGCGTACAGCAATCCACGTACAAAGGTAGGCGCTAATTATAAGTAGATAATATTTGAGTTTATGCTGTATTGTCCTGGGATTCTCGTAAGGTCGACTTGTGGCAAGTCTATGTTGTTCCCAATTCAAATCTCTCGGGTTTAAGATTCTTTGTGTGTTGAATTTGCATGACAATGAAGCATTCACATTTAAAATGATATGGAAATACCAGAAGAAAACGTTTTATTCCCAAAATTAAAGATTTAAAATGGGTACAACATTGAGTTAGCCGAATTGGTCTGTTGAGAATTCGAACTTTTCAAGCTTCAAGTCCCAAATTTGACATGTTGCTAGCAAGGATTATAATTTGGCTTACTTGCTATAATCCTGTAAAAAAAATAGGTGAATCTTAACGAGATTACTTAAGTTTTACATCAAAAGAGTGATTGTTGCAAATTATATAATTGGCAAAGGATTCCTTTGATTCTCTGTAAATGCTATGTGTCTGAGGTTCATAGCAATTTTCAAAGGTTAGGTGATGCGCATTTATTGTCACTTCCAGGGCTGACTTGCTAGTACATGTGGACTTCATGATAATCAATACGAGTACATGTAATTTGCCCTTATGGTTTTGTTGTTCTTTCAGGATGCGTAACTGCATTTGAAATATTCAGAAAAAGTTCTAAAAAAGCAGCCTCAGCCGGCAATAGCATCAAATACTGAGTAACGAAAAAAATGAGTAATAAAAAGATAGATAAAATAAAGTAAATACAAATGTGTTAGGTAAAATCACACGCTATTGTTGTAGTGCAGATGTACTTACAAGTGCAGTAATAAGTAGGTTTGTAGTGTTTCTCTTTTGCTGTTTTTCTATGCTACAATTTAAGGTTTCTGTCTTATTTTTAAGAAACATTTTCTCGATAAAAATGGCTGTTTGTGAAAATACTTTGAATATTCCCAGCTGTATCCTCGATGTTAATGACTACTTAATAATGTGTCTATGATTATTTATATATACATTCAAGTCATATTAAAGGAAATTTTAAGAAATTGGTTTACTGTATGCAGGTAAACTTCTAATTAATGGATAACCATGTGACCAAATAACTCCAAAAGCTACTATCATCGTCAGTTGAATAAGATGTGAGCAAAGTTGTCACAGAGTTTCATGTTAAAATAATGTTGTCAAAGGCAACTTAATCCACATCAAGTCTGAAAAACAATAGTCAATGCATCATTTGTTCAGGTTTGTTAGATTTTTATTGTATTCTTCCCATCCCTTTGACCTAGGAGTTAGTGGACATTTTTTGATAACAAGCCAGGGTGATAAGCCTTACCAAACTTCACTTTGATCTTACTCAAGTGAGAATTGTAGTTTGTGGCTGTTTTTCATTCAGTTCAATAAAGAATGCTAGCAAATAAAGTTGGATATTTATTTCCCATGATTCATCATTGTTATTTTACTTCAATCATACTTAGCATTATAACATAGTTTTCAGACAAATGAAGCATTTCATGTATTGAAGTTTCTCTTCTACAGTAAGAAAGCTCCTTTTTCCAGGTTTTTAAATAAAATAATTTTGTACATCAAACTGGAGTCCAATAAGTGCAATTCAGGGTGAGAAGGTGGACAATAAAATTAATAATCTTCTAGGTGTGGACAGGGCTCAAGTGAGAAGAGCTGTGATAACAAAAACAGATCTGGTGCAACCAGGAGCGCCCCAAGGCCAGACATGTGCCCAGCGGGAAATACGATGACGAATCTCAGCTAGGTTCCTGTAAAGTCCTAAATGATATTTAAACATCAACATCCTCAAGGATCTTGCACAGGATCTTGGCAAGGAATTTTGAAGATCCTCAAGGATCTTGCACCAGATCTTTTAAGATCCTCAAGGATCTTGGATATGGATTTTGAAGATCCACAAGGATCTTTGATGATCTTCAAAGATCTTGGTCAGGATCTTTAAAAATCCTTGAGGGTCTTGCACAGGATCTTTGAAGATCTTCAAGGATCTTGGACAGGATCTTCAAAGATCCTCAAGGATCCTTGAAGATCTTGGCAAGGATCTTTGAGGATCTTGGCAAGAAAAGCTAAGATCTTTAAGGATCTTCAAGGATCCTAGGTAGGATCCTTGAGGATTTGGAAAAAGATCCTTAGAAAGATCCTCAAAAAGATCTTTGAGGAGTCTTTAAGGATCTTCAAAGATCCTTCAAAGATTTTCACCAGGGCGTGTTACACAAAAACAGAAGGGACTGAGTTGGGTGGTATTGAACTGCAGCGTTCCAGGCAATTTTTTCAAGTCAGGGGTCATTGAGACCCCAGCATGCCAGCAGAGGCCCTTTGGCTCACATGTTGATACGACGAAACAAATCTTTTTCTGAGGTTAAAAACCTGGCTACCAGCCTATTAATCATTTGTCACAAAGAAAAAAATTCTGTCATCTTTAGAGAAAATAGGCACGCATTGCGTATGTGAGGTAGTGCAGTAATACAGTTTTTCAGGATGGTTGATTGAGAATAACATTTTGCCATCAGCAACACAATTAACGTCATGAAAACAACATTAATGTTGGACCGCGAATATGAAAAGTTACCATCAGCGAAAAATATTTTGCGAGATTTGAGACCCTCTTTGGGAAAACCGGGCTTAATGAACATTGTGTTAGATGCATTACAATGATGTGTAGCACAATCACCATACCCAATTGGGGGTGACTCAGAAACATTTGCTGACTTATTCAGTTTAACGTCTTCAATAAAGCTATATTTTTGCTGAATGCTAAGGCTATTCTTGTTGATTAGCATACAGGGTGTAAAAAGGGTAAGCGACTTTCTTTTCTTGAGAAAACAAAGGAAAAGGATAGAAAAATAGGCAAATTTTGAGTGTAACGCGTAACACAACTTCAAAACCATTTTTCATAAGAGAGAACACTTATGCGGATTAACGGACGATAACCAGTGATACCACGCAATAAATACTACATATGAGCCAAATTTCAACAGTTCAAGTTTATTAAGACACATTAAAAAGATTCAAAATTCCGTAGTTTCCTTTATACTGTAACGCTGTGTTTTGGAATTCTGGCGCTCACTAGGTTATTGTTTGAAACAAGTCTTCAATTGATATCTGTGGCTTCAAAACCATCTCAACTAAATGCTCATACCTTGTGCTTTAACATACAGAAAAATTAGTTTGAGGGATCCACTACGAATGGAGAAATCACTCCTCAAAACAGTCGCTACGCTTTTTTTGTTCCGCAATTACACAATAATATTTTTCGAGACCACTTCTTTCAATGTTGCTCCTGATCCATCCAAGGCATAAGTAGGTTCCAACCAAGCATTTTCTAAATGCTCACAAGTACCCCTAGCTATTTCCACAGTTTCGTCATCGTAGCTTTCAGGGTCGCGAAAATATTAGCCTTTGACTGAGTCGCTACGGTTTTTTTTTAACATGCTGGGCCATATTGAACCTAGTCTTGAGTGCCAGTAAACATCACAAAATCTACTTCGCAAAGAAGCCATGATTTCCATGTGCTTCACAAGGCTTGGTAACCTTTTCTCTATGGATATTATTGGGAAGTCCACAATGTCTTTTCAGGGGCAATTTTCAGGAAATTGAGAGAGACATCTGTTCTGACCTCAAATTGTAAAGTGGAGCAAAAAAGTGGAGCAGAAAGCCAGCGTTTAGAGTGTCAATAGAACTAAATGAGGGGATGCTTTCCTTTATGTAGTGAAAGCTTTCTGTTTTTACTTTTTATTTGCCTCAAAATTGACTATCTGTATGAAAGACCACGCCTGCAAGGGGTCATGGGTAAATCAAAAATTCAGTTTTAACGGACCAAACATTAATATTTTCCGAATAATTAGAAAGATATGAAAGTTTGGGTGTGAAATAAGCCAAAATAAGTGATTTTCACTCCAATAAACACAATTTCCCAATTTTTAGGTATGTTACAGGAATGGGTACGGTGATCATGCTACTCATCAATGCATTCCAAGGTTCGCCAATGATTCGTAATGCACTTACAACGTTTCAGATCGATTGTTGGCAGCTTAATGTTTAATGTTTCATAATGATTTTCCAACGTTTTTCAACGCATTGGCAACGTTTCCAAACATTTTAATTCCGAAGGCGTTTCCACTATGACCTGGTAATTGTAAACATCAGCATGTCCATACATTGAAAATACACCGCGTTTAGGAGCGACTTCAGAATACCTCGCATCTTCCTAAGCAAATTAGCTGTCATGTTGCTTTTTTCAGCAATGATAAGTCCCGATTTTAGGTACATTTTTTTTTTATATCAAAGATGACAACAACAGCATTAATTCAGTGCATCCATGATTTCATTAGCTACTGTAGTTGCAAAGTAAAATACAACAAATTATTATTTTCATCCAAAGAAATGTAGCATTTCAAGTTGTTCTCAATGCCAAAGTACGATACATTCAAAGCGGTGCGTTCAAAAGAGAGCTCTTTGCTATAAATAGGATAAAAGAGTTCTGTATCATCAGTTAAGATGCTGAGGGGGCAAAAAAGCTCGCAAGAAACTCCAGGCGAGTGGATAAGTTAAACAGATATTTTTTAGTTGAAATTTGGTAAGTTCAGCATCATTCAATCACATTTAATTTGGTGTTCGCGCAGGATGGGTCTTCGATCTTTGGTCTTCGTTTTTGGGGTCTTTATTGTCCATTCCACCTGTTAGCGTAGTTATTTCAGCTTGAAGTCCGTCCAAAACTCGAAGTGCTCGACCTCAAATAATATCGAAAACTCCAGCATTGGGAGCTCCAAGGATTTCGTTTACCAACTTGCAGCCATCACACCAGGTGCTCCTCTCTGATTGAATGATGATTTCTTACTAGCCAATCAGAGAGGAGCAAACGTGCAAGCCATCACACCAAAATCCAGCTATGCTTCCTTGGAGCTCTGAATGCTGGATTTTTTTTACATTATTTGAGGTCCAGCACTTCGAGTTTTGGACGGATTTCAGATATAATGGCATGAGAGGAAACCTCTGGGTTTCAGCTTGCTTGGTGCATGATTTGAAACCTGTACGATGGGAATTGTTTGTGAGTTTCAGCTCGATTGGTGCGTGATGTGAAACCTGTAGGATGGGAATTTGTTTGTGAAAATCGGCTTGGTGCTGGAGCGATCTGAAATCAAGCTTTCAACCCTTGTCTTTCTGTTAGTACGCAGAGGTGACCGTCGAACATAAACCCTTCATTTTTCTCAGTATTTTTAATTTTTTAAAAAGCGCTCTATTACATGTAATTCTGCTAAGTTGTAGAAGGACATGGCCGAATTCTACTCGTGACAATGTTGTTGGAATGTTGTGTGGATGTATCCTAATGCTGCGAAAAAATAATGCTGCTTATCAACGTTGGTAAACGCTTTCTGAATGTTTTGAAATGATTTTTCAATGGTATGGAACGTTTCCTATTTCCGTTGGGGAACATTGCAAACGTTTCGGAATGCATTGAGAATGTTTTTGAATGCATTTCAACGTTTCCAAATGCGTTCCGCTGAAAAAAGGCTCAACGCAATTTTCATTAAGCCTGGTTTTCCCAAAGAGGGTCACATTTTTGCTACGTCCAAATTTGTTATTGTACTTTTGGCTGCAAATTCAAGTAAATCACAAAATCAAAAGCGACATCGAATTGAGTGGGCGCAGGGATGGCGCAGTGGTGAGAGCACTCGCCTCCCACCAATGTGGCGCGGGTGCGATTCCCAGACTCGGCGTCATACAGTATGTGGGTTGAGTTTGTTGGTTCTCTATATATACTCTGCACCGAGAGGTTTTCTCCGGGTACTCCGGTTTCCCCTCTCCTATAAAAACCAAAAATTTGATTTGATTTGCGTTAACTTGTTAATTTCAATTTACAGTGTCCCCGATTAGTGCTCTACGGCGCTAGAAGATTAGACACTTAATTAAATTTCCTTTTCTTTCCTTTCCTTTTTTCCATGATCAAGTTAACGCGGCGTGTTTACTCCAAAACAGTGAAGCATCTGTGTCAAATGATGGCAAGATACCGGGTTTTTGTTTTTGTTAGTTTTCTTTTTCTTTCAAGTGTTTTAAAGTTTGAGAAGAAATGTGAGAATTCAACACAAGATAACAATTGCCCAACTCTTGAGGTTGACCATTGTTTCTGCAAAGTCAAAAATTTACTCTCCAAGAGGAGGTAATATTTATCACCACGTAATTCCATCGTTTTGGGCACAGCAGCTACTTTCTTATTCATCAGCGTCACAATTTTTTGCCGATTTTGGGGCTCATTTTGTTGAAACTCAAGCACGCTTCAAACAGACCTGTTTATTTTCGTGACCTATGCACTACTTACAGTGCACTAACCACAAAAATCCTCCTGTATCGTATTTTCAACCCAGGTATGCAAATTTGTTAAGCTCGAAAATTACGCAATGTAATAAAATTCACAAAACGTGGAAATCTCACAAAAATCTTTTCCAGCAAAAAATTTATTGAAACAAACAACATATTTGCTATTAGAGGGGAAAAACCCTTCCTATTTCCATTGCATGCATGCAAACGAGACACAATCGGTGTCACAAAGCATATGCAATTAAATAAATTTCTGACAGTTCATATCAAACCCTTTTCGAAAGAACCTTGACCGTAAATGATAAAGCACAAAAAAGACAACAAGCTTTCATTCAAATAAATTTTCACTGTCACATTTCCAATTTTTTTTTTACCTTTGCAGAGTTGAGTAGAAAATAATGTAGCTTGCCAGACAACTTAGATGCGACTTCATTCTTGAGCTCCATGATGGTATATTTTGTTTAAAGATCCACTAAAACGCCATTCGCGTTACATTGACTTTTGACGCCATTGAAGAATAAGAAGAATTAGTGACATCTCCAAAAATATTTATTGTTACATGTTGTACCAGAAGACTGTGCAGAGTTAAATCAAATAGCCAGAAAACAGAGATCACAGACCACTTAAGTTGTTCGATTCCTTCTCTGTCTTTGGTGAACCCATAAGTTACCAGAAAAATTTCCATTAATTTTGGTTTCAGTGTTCTACATAACACCACCTTGACAAAATATTAGAAATACAGCTCACTTTGATTTTGGCTCGATGGGCAAAAGATTGTTGTCGCAATCCATTACTCGTTGCTTTAACGATATTAACTTTTCACGACGTGTCTTGTTTATCCAATTGACATTCTATTCTTGAGCTCCATAAGGGTATATTTTGTTTAAAGATGTAATAAAAGCCATGTGCGTTACAATGACTTTTGACGCCATTGCAGGTTTTAATGTCCTCCTGTGTGCACCAGAGAAATCTATATACGCATTACCCCAGCTCCCTCAAACACGACAAAATACGCACAGAAGACTCTATACACAAAGACCCCACTTAGCAGGGGAGTGACAGACAAGACTTTTCACCGCCACGGGGAAAAAAAACGGAAAAATGAAACTCAGATTCCGACTGGGTTTGGCAACCCAGTAATAAATGTATTGGATTCACCGTTTGCTTTTTCTGTAGTGAATTATTATATCGATAAATATGTGCATGGACTAATACTAAATAAACCTTGTATTACCTTACTTGTGATGTACTGTAACAGTTGTTCTTTTTTAATACTCGGAAGTGGTATTTTGAGTGATTTTTAAGATTTCAAGTTAGCTGTTATGTATGGCAATTATGTATGGTGATACCGCTGGCATCACAGGATCTCTCTAGTTGTTCGATTGTTCAGTTATTGTTTGTTAACCAATCAGAATAAACCACGCGGTTGTTGTTGATCCAACATGGCGTCTGTGTTGTAAGAGTGTATCAAACATGGTGTCAGAATAGAGGATAACGAACGCCACTGAACCAAGCATGGCCGAAGGATACGCAAATTCGTCGTACAAATGGCCAACTATGAACTGGGCTGCTGCAGACCTGAGTAAAGAATGGGAAAGGTTCTATCAACACTGCGAATTCACGTTTGGAGGACCGCTCAGCAAATGCACTGAAAAGGAAAAAATATGTAACCTTATGAGCTTCGTCGGCGACAAAGGCCGGGAAATTTACCTTACCTTCCAGTGGGAAACTGTTCGTGTGGGAACAGGAGAAAGTGCTCAAGATGTAAATGAGAGAGACATACTCGAAAGAGTCGTCGGAAAGTTCAAAGCACACCTCGAAGCCAAGAAGAACCCGATTATGGCAGCAGTTAAATTTGACCGAAGACGTCAGTTACAAGGAGAAACCTTTGACTCCTTTGTCACCGATCTTAAGCTCCTGGCGCGTGGTCTGGACATGACTGAGTCGAATAAATTGATTCGGAACGCCATCGCATGCAAATCTCTGGACGAGCGAGTCAGGCAACGCTGCTTGGAGAAAAGTAAACACCTCACCCTTGAAATGGCAATCGATATCGGTCGGATGTTCGAGGCAACTAAGGATGGAATGCAAGTGATGTCTGGCGAAGACCCTAAAGTGGAGGTCAATAAACTTGCATGGAAGGGGGGCTCGTCCAAAAAGCCCAAAAACAAGGTACCAAAAGAGAAAAATGTGCAAGTTCCAAAATGTGATAGATGTGGATACAATGCCCACAAGCCACATGAAAAATGCCCTGCCAGAAAGGAGTCGTGCAACAAGTGTAAGAAAATTGGACATTTTGCTAATGTGTGCAGAAGCAAGAAAAGCAATGTCAACTTACTAAATGAAATGGACTATCCTGGAGAAGGCTATTCTAGTGATGAGGAGGGTCCTGAAAGTGATGTGCAACTACTTCATGTAGCAAGCCTGGAAATGAATGGCATCCGTGACAAAACAAAAACCAGTGAAAGTGATGAATGGTGGGCGGTGGTAGAAGTGGGTAACAGTACTCTGCACTGTCAACTCGACACTGGTGCCTATGCAAGTGTTATCAACATTACTCATCTCAAGCAAGTAGCACCCAGGGCCCTGATCAAACAAACCAAGAAGACCCTGGTGTCATACAGCCAACACCGAATCACACCAAAGGGCTACGTCACCCTTCCCGTAAGATTTAAGGACAGGGAGTTAAATGTGAACTTCTATGTCATAGATAGTGAGCAGAAGCCAATATTGTCAGGTGAAGTTTGTCAAGCCCTCAACCTGGTTCAGCGGGTACATAATCTACAGGAACATGTAGATCCAAGCTTAAAGGAGCTACTCAACCAGTATCCAGATTTACTAAGTGCATCAGGAGCCATGCCTGGAACTTACTCCATCAAGATTGACCCCAAAGCAACACCAGTAGTGCATGGACCTCGTAGACAACCTGCAGCACTCCTGCCCAAGATCACAGCGAAGCTTAAGGAAATGGAAAAGGAAGGACACTTAGCCAAAGTTTCACAGCCCACTGACTGGGTTAACTCTATGGTAGTTTCAAGTCGAGGTGAAAAGATTAGGATCTGCCTTGACCCGGGTGATCTCAATAAAGCAGTAAAGCGGGAGCATTATCCAATCCCCACTGTAGAGGAAATTGCAGCCAAGATACCTGAGGCAAAAGTGTTTACAGTCCTTGATGCGAAGAGTGGGTATCTCCAGATGAAACTAGACTACGAGTCTAGTCTACTGACAACAATGAACACCCCAATAGGCAGATACAGATGGTTAAAACTACCATTTGGAATCAAATCAGCTCCAGAGCTGTACCAAAGGGCCATGGATGAAATGTTGGAGGATATTGATCACGCATATGCCATCATGGATGACATACTGATTGCAGGACGTGACATTGCCCACCATGACTCAGTCCTAAATGAAGTTCTCCACCGCGCCAGAACCTACAACCTTAAGCTGAACTTCGAGAAGGTCAAAGTGCGAAAACAACAAGTTCCATATGTGGGCCACATCATCTCAGCAGAGGGCCTTAAACCAGATCCGGAAAAAGTAAGAGCTATGAAGGACATGCCACCCCCCGAAACAAAAGAAGATGTGCGTCGGTTCCTGGGATCTATCCAGTACCTAGCCAAGTTCCTCCCAATGCTAGCTGAAGTTGAAACACCACTGCGGGAGCTGACAAGGAAAGATGTACTCTTCCACTGGGACAAGCCACAAGCAGCTGCGTTCCAGAAGCTCAAGGATATGTGCTGTGAAGCTCCCCTGTTAGCCTACTATGATGTCAGAAAAGATGTGACCATACAATGTGATGCCAGCAACAGCGCTGTGGGTGCGGTCCTACTGCAAGAGGGAAGGCCAATAGCCTACGCATCCCGAAAACTTCGACCATCAGAGCTCAACTGGGCGCCAATAGAGAAAGAAATGCTGGCCATTGTGTTCAGTACACAGAAGTTCAGAGAGTACATTCTGGGGAAAACAACCCTGGTCCAGACTGACCACAAACCCCTGGAAATGATACTGCGCAAGCCCCTGACAACAGCACCATTAAGATTGCAGGCAATGATGCTGAGAGTGAGTGGCTATGATCTAAGCGTAGAATACCTGCCAGGGAAGAAGCAAGTCCTTGCAGACACTCTCAGCCGAGCAAGTCTAAATGAGGTTCCACCGGAAGAAGAGGAGATACAAGTAAACATGTTGGAAAGAATCTCCGTGTCTGAGCCAAAGTATGCAGAACTCCAACAAAACACAGCAAATGAGCTTCATGAATTGTATGCTATGATCCAAGCCGGCTGGCCAGACACAAAGCAACAAGTCCCACACAGCATCCGCCAATACTGGGACACACGTGATGAGCTCGCGGTGCTAGATGGAGTAATCTATCGAGGAATGAGAATCGTAGTCCCCCCGTCTATGAGGCCAGCCATGCTGGAAATCATACATGGAACACATCTGGGAATCGTAAAGTGTAAGCAAAGAGCCAGGGAAGCCCTTTACTGGCCCGGCATGAGTGGGCAGATAGAAGACAAAGTCAAGGATTGTACCACGTGCCATGATTATGCCCCTGCACAACAGAAAGAGCCTCTGATGCCGAGCCCTGTTCCGGACCTGCCTTGGGAAAGAGCCGCTTCAGACATTTTCGCCTTTGAAGGTGAACATTACCTGTTGCAAGTTGATTACTTCTCCAAGTTTATTGAGGTGACCAAACTGAAGGATCTGACATCCCTGGAGACCATTGAAGTCCTGAAAGAGCATTTCAGTCGACACGGCATCCCAGCAAAACTCGTCACTGACTGTGGTAGCCAGTACACAAGTAGCGAATTTGAGACATTTGCTAAAAGCTACACCTTTGAACATGTCCTAGTAAGCCCGAAGTACCCCAAAGCAAATGGGGAGGCTGAAGCCGCAGTCAAAACAGTGAAATCTATATGGAGAAAGAACAAAGACAAGAGTACAGGGCGTCCCCACTCCCAGCAATTGACTTGTCCCCGTCACAGCTCTCTATGGGTCGCAGGCTTCGAACGACACTCCCAATAGCACGTGGTCTATTGGAGCCTGAAACACATAGCACCCAGAAGATAAGAGCAAGAATGAAGCATGGCAAGGACAAGCAGAAGTACTACTATGACCGCCAAGGAACCAAAGAGCTACCACCACTCAGAGCAGGCGATCATGTCAGAGTAAGACCTGAGCCAGGGTCAAAGGAGTGGAGGGCGGCTACCGTAGTCCAGAAACATGCCTTGCCCAGATCATACGTGGTAGAGGTGAGCGGCCGAATAATCAGGCGTAACAGAGTGGCTCTAAGAAACGACTCAGCCAAGTCTCATATGGAATACCGTAAACGCCATGGAAACATCGCTCAGCAGACAGAACCAGAGCCTGACAAGACACATGCGGCTCCCACGTCCCCAGCAAGCCCACAAGTGGACCCCACTGCACAGGAATACCACTTAAATCCCTCACCTGCTGAGGAAATGCCAGCAGGTGGTGTGCCACCGCCAGTGGACATCGCGGAAGCTAAAGACCCGCCCTTCTATAAAACTAGAAGTGGAAGACAAGTCAGGAAACCAGTCAGACTAGACCTGTAACTAGTTGTTATGTTACAAGGGACACTTTATGAAGCATGAACAATGACAGACACAGATGAATTAATGCTGAGATTATTATTATTTTATTTTATCTTTTTTTTTCATTTATTTACAGTTTTCTTTTTAGTCTTAAAGATTGTGATGTGAAGGGGGGGGATGTTATGTATGGCAATTATGTATGGTGATACCGCTGGCATCACAGGATCTCTCTAGTTGTTCGATTGTTCAGTTATTGTTTGTTAACCAATCAGAATAAACCACGCGGTTGTTGTTGATCCAACATGGCGTCTGTGTTGTAAGAGTGTATCAAACATTAGCTGTTTACTGTGCCTCTTAACAGAAGGACAAGGGTGGAAGGAAATTTTTGAACGGCTCCAGCACCAGGGCAATTTTTCCCCAGAAAATTGCATAACGCTCTGCTTTCAAACTTTGCAGGAGAGTGGCCGATATACTAAAATTGTGAAGGTTTCTTCTCATACTTCTCGATCGAAATCCATCCAAAACGCCTCAAGGAATATCCAAAATCCCATACCTCCTGAGCAGTTGAAATGCATAACAAGATCCATGTGTGCCAGCCTTAAATGGCGTCCAATCAGCAGGACGGTTTAAGGCTGGCATACATGAATCTTTAATTGTTGCGCATTTTGACTGCATTGGTCCATGCATCCTTCATGCAAAAATCTGGCTTCAATAAATTTAGACCCATCCGAAAGAAGATGGCTGATGAGGAATGCCACATAAATGGAAATTTAAAAAAACATTGTCATGACTCACAAGTAACTTGATTTCACCGTAAAACGAAAGTGTAATTTTAGTCTTAAAAGGAAGTTCTTGACGTTTTAAATCCTTAAATGCATTCCTGCCAAAATGTTGTACCACCTACAGAGATGCAGCTGGTAGTTTAATTAATTTGCAATAATATTGGGTTTAATATTTTGCAAAATGGTGTGACAGTGTGCTGGGTTTTTGCAAAATTTTGCTGCCCTTCAAAATTGGTAACTGTAACCTGTCAGAAGGCCACTGGTTGTACAAAGCAAAAAGGTTTTAAAAAAGTACATATTTCCTTATAACCACATGCATCTACTGTACATGTAATATTGATCTTACATGTACATGTACAGTGCATGTCCCAAGTCTGTCACATGTCATTTGTTCTGACCAATACATGTATTACTTTTCATTTATATTGAAGACATAGTTTACGGGAAGGGTTCTGAAACCCGACAAATTTCTTTGTTCATGTTTTTGTTCTCTTTTTTGGC
>OX421454.1:6643505-6646005 GCA_949126865.1 Montipora capitata | reverse complement strand
CAGTATTGCTGTGAACTGTGACCTGCTTTTTCTTCATGCCCCGTGCGTGCGGCACACTCATAAGTTCACAGCTGCGTGGAAGAGTGTACCACGCTTACAGTTTGATTGGAGGGTCCTCAAGGGGTAAAATGGGAACTGTGATTGGCCTGTTTTTGCCCTGGGAACATGGGATTGAGTCACTGGGACTGGGATTTGCTCACTGGTAATTGGGAAAAAAGAAATGAAATGGGAATGGGATAATTGTCTTGAAGCGTGTTCAGTCTATGATTAACTAATTCCCTTAGTTTGGAAAACTAAGAAAATCAATGAGTATTTCGAGCCTACGGAGAAACGACAAAAAATTTTGGGCAAGCGGTGATGGTCCCAAAAACAAGTGATTCTCTTCAGGAGAACATCACGTGAGTATTTTGCTCATTACATATGGTTAACAATATATTGTTTACAATAGATATTTTTCGATTTGTTTATATCCAAATCCTGACAATGTCTTCATAAAAGAAATGGACGATTTTATAACATGTACTTTAAGATGTATTATTGAGAATATTTTTGTTAGGACATATTAAAAAAATAAAGAATGGAAATCTAATTTTAAAAGTTGCTGTTGATGTTGTTTTAAGGCTTGACCTTCAAAGAAAATAAAAGTTTAAATTACCACCTTAATATATGCCGTGAATCTTCGGGACATCGTTCGGGGTTCTTTTCGAAAGAGTTAACCAGTCTCAATTTCAAAAAATGTGACGATGTGAAAACAAAAGAGCTGGTTATGAAGAACACTGGGATTTTCCCGAATAATGCCAGTGGGAATAGGATTTGGAAGCTGGGAAATGGGATTCGGAAAAAAGTTGGGCTGGCAAATGGGATTGGCGCGAGCCTGATATCTATGTTGAGACCGTCCTGACATTCGGAGACAAGCCTGCACCAGCTATGGACCAAATTGCATTACGAAAAACGCATCTAATGAAACCTTTGAAGCTTGTGCTTACATCAGGTGGCAGACAGAAAGCAGTTCTTTCAACACAAGATTTATTGCAGCAAAATCAAGAGTGGCACCTCTGAAACCGCTGACTGTACCTCGTCTAGAGCTACAAGGAGCAGTACTGGCAACCAGGCTATATTAGTCCGTCATTGAGGAAACACGAATACAATTCATGAAAGCCGTTTTTTTCATAGACAGCAATATAGTGTCGTCGTGGATCTGCAGTCAAGCCAGAGAATTCAAGCCATTTGTATCCGCCCGTGTTGCAGAAATCCAAAGCAATTCAGATCCCTCTCAGTGGAAACACGTGCCTGCAGAGTTCAACGCAGCTGATGACGTCTCTCGAGGTATACCGGTTGAGTGTTAACTGACAGATGGAAACACGGACCAGAGTTTCTTGGCTTGCCCGAGGATGACTGGCGAAATGAAGAATTTACCGCTGACCAGTCTGAGGTTGAGAAAGAACGATGCAAGCCTCAAGTCGTTATGAAGCTAGCTCAGCAGCCCGAGCCACTGGAAAACTTGAAAATTTACAGGCACATATAAATCCAGTTTGCAAAGTGTAAATCTTGATTTACATGTTTTGTAATTACAATTTACACTTTAAGGTTCAGTAAAGTAATATTTACAAGGTATTTACAAGTTGGAGTGAATAAGGTAAATGACCTGTAAATACTAATTTACACGGTCATGTCCTTGAAGTATAAATGGAGGAACATGTAAATATCATGTAGATTGTTTTAAATGAATTACAGTATGTCAAGCATGTAAATACTTTTGAAATATCCTGTAAATAACATGTAAATTGTTACAATCCTATAAATTGAATTCAGTGTGAATTTCCATGAAACTTTCATGTTTCAGTTGATTACGTAAACTAACTGTAAACAGTGACTCAAAATCATCATTTGGAAATTCACTTTGAAGAACATGTAAATAACATGTAAGTGGAATTTCCAAAAATAAGGTTTCACGAGACTTTCATCACTGATGCTTGAACAAGTCATGTAAATTTTAAAGTAGAGAGCAATTTCAGAAGGTGATACTGAACATGGGAAAGTGTAAAATGAAAATCCAGCTTTTAAGCCACAGCGTCCACATACTTTGTCCCCAACTGTTCTATCACAGAATTGTTACACACGGTGAATCGTTGCCAACCTGTTGCAGCTGAAAAAAAAAAACACTGTGGGCTCACTTGACTGGGTATTACCGCGCCGCTATATTTTTGGCGCAAACAATCCGTTTGATGTTAGTAATCTGGCAAAGTTTTATGCTTTTATCACAAAAGTGAACAATTCGCTGTTGTTTTGGTCGATAGCAGCTGGACTATAACACTTGAAAGAAAAAGAAAACTAACAAAAACAAAAACCCGGTATCTTGCCATCATTTGACAGAGATGCTTCACTGTTTCGCGAGTAAACACGCCGCGGTAACTTGATCACGGCGCCCGCTGAATTCGATGTAATTTTCGATTTTGCGATTTACTCGGTGCAGCCAAAAGTACAATAACAAAGTTCACCT
>OX421454.1:6636005-6638505 GCA_949126865.1 Montipora capitata | reverse complement strand
GACGAACAGCCTGTTTTGTCCGTGGGTGCGCAAGGCTTTGTCAGCTAACAATTAATGCAATGTATGCATCTAGTTATCTGCGATGTCTGTATTGGAAGCTATACGAAGCAAGGATGGATCTTTCTTGCCCCTGTGTTTAATAACTAGCTACAAAAGGGTTGTTTTTGGGCAGGGAGTCATTAATTACAGTGATTTCTCAATTTTGAATAATAATAATAATAATAATAATAATAATAATAATAATAATAACGTTGCAATGTGTTGCTTAAATATCGATATTCGTATCGTGGCAAAAATTATCGCGATTCACCGGTGCATCGGCGTATCGTTGCAGCCCTAGTTAGGGATGGACTTGGTAGTCGTGTTTGAATTGATACCAGACTTCTTTTGGTCAAAGTCAAATGTCCCATCCGAGGGGTCACTTTGCAATTAAAAGCCCGACAGGGGGGATAGTCTCAGGCATCAAATCCCCGCTTGTTGCCCACACTCCCCCCCCCCCCCACCCCCCCCTGCAGGATTTACATTGATAGGTGCATTATCCAATGGATAGTAATTTATCCGGTGGATAGCGCTATCCATCGTTCGGGCCTGGGGCCCGTTTCTTGAAGTTTTCGGGTGCGAAAAGCCATTTATGAAACAGCCAACCGGTTGTTTTGGAAAGCCGATCTTTTAAAATGTTTTCAAGCCAACTGAAAAAGCTCTGTCTGTGAAGTTTGACGACTTAAATCCTCTCCGTTCTTGGGATACAAAAGGAACTGTGGCACCCAAAAATGCCCCCAAAACTTTCAGGACTTTCGAGAAATGGGCCCCTGGAGAGTTAGCCTATGACAGTGCACAGAGAGCACTATTCACTCGTGTGGCATGTACTAATTCTTGACTTGCTATGCATCTCTGAGCTAACCAATCACAGAATTCACAGAAAGCACTATTCACTAGTGTGGTATGTACTAATAGAGATTAGACACAGGATATTGCATGCTCATTAATCTGTTCAATGAAATCTTTCCAGACAAATTATAGAGCTTTAATACTGGAGTTGACCCTCCCTAGGTGAAGGATTGAAATGTCTTGACCCTCCCCTGGAACTCATCCTACATGTAAACTTCTCTCCGACACCTCTTCCCCCCACGCCACCCCCAAATTTATTACACGTCTGTAGAAGAAGAATGGTTCAGTACTTTTAATAGAGCAAACCTATTAAAGATGCAAATGATACCTCTGATGGAGAAACAGTACCAAAAATTTAAAGATTTTGCCTTAATAAGATGATAATAGTTTTAACCACCGGAAACCAAGATACAAGCACTGTGTTCAAAACTATCAATAGCTTGACTTGTTCACATGGCAGGAAGTATTTTGTATGGCATGATTTTCGAACTGTACCTGGTTTGTATTCTTGTTAATTAACAATATAAAAGCATCCCTTTATGATCACAATGGCTTAATTTCTTGTGCCCCTCCCTTTTGTTGTCTATTTTTTTCATGGCCCTCCTTTTTGAAGGGCTCAAAAAACTGTGACCCTCCCCAGCTTTCCACCCCCTCCCCCCTGCTAATTTCTGATAAGTCCCTTAGCCTCATTTATGTGGCAAAATCACTGATAGAATGAGTTTCAATTGAGTGTTGTAAAACCAAAACCAAATAAAGTTATTACTTTGGCCAATCAAAAAGGACGGAGACAATCCAGTAAACCAATCAAAACTCGAAGTACTTACATGTAGCCAACACAAAGTGCAGGAAAATGTGCACGTGCAAGCCATGATTGGTTTTGGTTTCACTTCTGATTGGTTGAAAAAGTGGTGCAAGAACTTTGAACCAATCACTGAGTGAAGTAATGCAAAACCAAAGGAATTTGCTATAATTTATTACTTTTGACACTCAAGTGAAAACTGCTGCCCAATAAAGGCCACTTAAAACTTAAAAGTTGCCTGAGCTGAACTCTACCTGACAATCACAGAGGGTCCTGAAAGGGTAAAATGGGAGCTGGGATTGACCTAATTTTTGGCTGCGAAAATGGGATGTGATCACCCAGAATGGAATTTCTCCACTGGCAATGGGAGATGAAAAGTATGTGATGGGAATAGGATTTTATTTAGCATTATCAGAGGTTATCAGGTATTAGTGTATACTAAAACAGTGGATAGCATTGAACTCATGCACTGATTGGCTACTCAAACTCCGGATATCCTTTGCTATTCACCTCCGAGCAATTCACGCTGAATTCGCGCCCGAAAATGTTGTAATCTGTGCAGGAATAAATGAGTTAAAATCATCTTTATGTGCTATGTTATCTCACTGTTTTAGTATACTAAAACAACTATTCACCTCAGTGTCCGTGGCTAGTGGTGGATATTAGCCACCTCCACTTTGGTGAATAGTTGCTAATTATTTCTCCTCAAATTTCCTGATCTGAAATATCTACTGCGGTCTTCACACGTTCCTGGCCAGCACCATAATGATAGTGAGAACCTGTCTTCTTTTTTTTTCATGTACTGTATCTCAC
>OX421454.1:6618505-6621005 GCA_949126865.1 Montipora capitata | reverse complement strand
TTATTATTATTATTATTATTATTATTATTATTATTATTATTATTATTATTCCATACCCAACAGAATAAGAGTCACCTTTACTAGGTCTCCTTTGTTAGTTACATGTATAGTGTACTGTAGTTTGTTTTTTGGTAATGTTGATATCCAGTGCATATCCCATGTTGAATGTTAAATTTACCAGTTAATTAGAAGGATTGCACTTTTTTTTGCCACAGTCATTGGAGGGAACAATATTTTCTTGACAATCAGCACAAGTGGAGAATGTGATAAAAAGGATTCTGTGTGGGAAACACTTCAGAGTGAGGTATTAGCATTAATATTTTTTTCAGGGAACAAAGGAGTTTAGAGAGTGAGAAAGTTAAATGAACATTTTATAGGAGGTAGTCAGGCAGGCATTCTATGCCTTTGACACAATTGATGGCTGTACAAGAAACTTGTGACTAAGAAATGGGCTTTGACATTTGATTGGCAAGGCATACAGTTGCCCAGCTCTCCTGTGACCCACTAACTCCTACAAAACCATCCCCCATTGACAAGTAAAATTAATCATCAGGTATTAGACAGATTAAAACCTACTACATGTAAGTCTCACGCCCAGGAGTCAATGGGACAGAATACAGTACAGCTGTATGTCAAGAAATACTTTACGTATAATTAGACACTTCCTGATTTAGACCAGTGTCATGAAGTACCCCCTTGCCTTCTTTACCAACTTCAACATCACCAATGTGTAGGAATACATGATTGTATGGACAATAATTGCAGTTTACTTCACATTGTCCCCTCAACTGTTCTCCCAATGTAAAGGTTATAGGCCAGGTATGTTAATTTATAAATAATTCTAACCCTAATAATGATATACTGGAAAATTACTCGATTCTGATTGGCTGAGACCAGTGCAGTTCAAGTGTAACAGTGCAAAAAAGTGTGATACGAGTGCAAATTACTCATTGAAATTGTGGATTATGATTGTCTAGTTTTCGAATCAAGCGTGCGCCCTGGATGGCGCAATTTATGGTGCATTTTTTTGCTGATTGCATGATATACATTTGTTTCTTCTGCTTAACCACCTCAAATTTTGTCATCTATATTATTAATAATGTGGATTATGATTGTCTAGTAAACAAGAGGGTTTGGTCAGAAACAATCAATATTTCCTTTTCAAATCAAGCGTTCGCCCTGGATGGCACAATTTATGGCGTATTTTTTCGCTGATTGCATGATATGCATTTGTTTCATCTGCTTAACCATCTCAAATTTTTTCATGTATATTATTAATATTAAAGTAATCACATGATTTAACTCATGCAATGTGGAATAAATAAGCACTTGTAAAAAGTTTAAGAATTACAAATTGCACGCACCAATTTTGGTCATCTTTGAAAAATGTACCCGTGCTTAATATTTAGTCCAAAATATTTCACTCCTTTACCGAATGTACATGTACTCACCCTAAGAAGACTCTTTGTGACATCAAAATTGGGTTAACTAGTTGTCAGTAAGCTTATTTGGTTTAAACTCAGAATTTGTTTAGAAATCCATTGAAACCCTTTGGTGTCCTTACAAGTCACTCGTTGGTTCTAAAGCTCTGATTTTGTTCTTTCATCCTCATTTAATCTGTCAGTAATCTGCCCAACTGCCCCTTGTTGCAATCCAAACCAGTGTCAGCATAATAGTCAGTATGTTCCCCTGAGTGTGTGAATTTAATAAAGTACCATGTCCATGTCCTTTACATCTTGTAACTACTGCCAGAGACAGCCCAATTGCAGATTCATTTGATAGGTGAGATCCTGACTTGCCCCCAGTGGTGTGAAACATGAACATCTGGTCACTACGTACTGATAATTTGTATTTCTTATTAGTTATCAAGTTCTGTCTGTGGCATGGTGATATTAATGGTTATTTTGTTGTTAATATTAATTATTGTTATGATGCTCCATGTAGTTGGTCAAGGTGTTTGCGAATACTCAAAGTTATATTGGTGCAGAACTGATAGCTGATATAAGGTGAGGGAGGATGATGATGATGATGATAATAATAATAATAATAATAATAATAATAATAATTTAATAATAATAATAATATGGGAATGGCTGGCATTTTAAGTAAAGTTATTTTCATTAACTGAACTCTTCAGACAAAATACAGTGTACATGTAAAATGTACCTGAGAACCATGGGATGGCTCCGATGTCAGAGAGAAAAATCAAAACAGCACAAAGTCAGGAATGATAAGGATGGTGATGGTGATGATGATGATGATGATGATGCCGATGCTGATGCTGATGATGATTATAATAATAGTTTCGATGATAATAAATTTGTTTTGTTTTTGTGTTGATTAATGTAGAGTGTACTCGAGTCATTATCCAGTTTTTGACTGGCCAGTTGATGTGGATAATCATGTTAATGCCCACCAATGAGAATGATAAGGACTGATGACTGGGCTTCGTCAAAATACTAACAATCCATGTATATAGTACCGCTCCAATTAAACTATT
>OX421454.1:6611005-6616005 GCA_949126865.1 Montipora capitata | reverse complement strand
AAAGCCATATGGCGCCCTCTCTTAACCGCAGCATAAATGAACCAGAAAACATCTAGGTGAAACCTTGGCTTTCGGTTACTGTGAACAAGTTTTTACTGGTCAAACTGGAGATTGATTTTGCGATTTCATCTAGTCAGAACCGTGGCAAATGCACAAATAGTTTCAAGCGGTACTGTAGAATTACCTTGAAGTAAATATTTAAATTCCCTTCCATGTTTATGCATTGAGATCGTCTTTACTACATTTAAGTAGTCATGAACTCCGTTATTTTTCTGTTGCAGATGTGGAAGTCTGATCTTTGATGTGGTCTTAAGGTTGAACACTCAGGTTGCAGAAGATGTTATTATTTCCACAATTCAAAGCGCTATCATTGATGGCAAGCTTGGAGAATTAAGGGTCAATGTGTCCTCTATCATCGGAATTCCACCTCTGCCTCTACCAACAACCACACCACCACTTAAAACCACTCCAAAACCAGATAGTACATGTAAGTTTCCACTGTTATCATTTCTCAGTGAATCTAAGAATGTAGTATTCCATTATTCTTTGGAAGCTGTTTCAAATTTGTGGGGGAAGGGGCACTATCAGTATCAAGCTTAAACTGGGAAGGAATAATATCTCAAGAGTTGATTATATATTATAAAGACATACAGGTGAACATGAAAAATATTCCATGATAACTTATTGTGAACTTACATTTACGCTTTGTTCAGAAGGGCTATCTTTCTTTAACAAATTTCAAAAGCATTTTCCTGTAGACTGCATTTTAAATTTTAAAGCAAAAGCAGTGTTGCTAAAAGACTTAAAAAGCCAAGTTTCATTGGAACTTGAATCATGCTGTTGAAGTTGCTTATGTCAAATTAACGTCTACAACACCTGTGGCTAATCCAATACCACCAGGGTAGTCCAGACGTAGCTTACCCAAGACCCCCTGGGGTGGTCCAGACTTGGCTAACCTAAGACCCTCCGGGGTGGTCTAGACTTAGCCAAGCCAACACCCGCTGGGTGATGATTGCAAAGTTGCTTTCATATCCACAGTTTCGAAACATGTGACCTTGGTGAATTTGTGTGTCGCGGGAAATGTTTGACTATCAAGATAACATAAAATCAGAGGAAGTGACCATGGCTTTGCGCAAAGTTTGTACACAGCGCACTTTGCAAACTTTTCACACCCACCGAATTGCTTTCATTCCGTGGCTCGTGTTCTTATTAATGAACAGAAGATAGAACAAGATAAACGTTCATATTTGTTCTTGCATAGCTTAGTTTAGACTTTTTTTTCCAGGCAAAAAATTTTGCAAACACTCGTTTGCCTCTATTCTTGTTTACAGACAGATCGTCGTTTGAAAGCTAACCGTTTTAAAAGGGTTAAACTTGCGCCAATCGTGTGTTTAACCCTACTCCATAATCAATTAACCATGGAAAATGATAATTAGTGCAGATAATTCGAGTCGTGTACTCGAGTGTCATTTATTTGAACGGCTAGCTCTAGTCGTACGCACGGGTGGCTGTTTTTTTGAAGGGAAAACTCGACCTGTGCGCACCGGTGGTCATGTTTTTCTTGAACAGGAAGCTCGATTCGTGGGGTGCAGGGATGGCGCAGTGGTGAGAGCACTCGCCTCCCACCAATGTGGCCGGGGTTCGATTCCCAGACTCAGCGGCATATGTGGGTTGAGTTTGTTGGTTCTCTACTCTGCACCGAGAGGTTTTTCTCCGGGTACTCCGGTTTTCCCCTCTCCTCAAAAACCGACATTTGATTTCATTTGCGTTAACTTGTTAATTTCAATTTACAGTGTCCCCGATTAGTGCTCTACAGCGCTAGAAGATTAGACACTTAAATAAAGTTCCTTTCCTTTCCTTTCTCTCCGTGCGCACGGGTGACAATTTTTTGTTAATGAAAAGCTTGATCCGTGCGCACACTTAGGTTCTCGTTTTCCAGTTCTTTGCACTGATAGGTGTTGATATAAACAGGAAGGGACACCTGTTTATAATGTTTGGAGTCGAAGTCAGTGAACTTCACCTGTTTTAGCCTGCGAGCAAGCTCTCCGGTGGGGTAGAGCTTGCTTGCAGGCTACACCTCTTTTGGTAGTAACGTAATTCGTTTTCTCGTCGATAATGAAATATATTCAGACATATGCATTGTTTTTTTTTATCGCTTTACGGAAGAGGAGTTTTTTTATTTATTCAGTAAGATCATGTTTGAATATGTTGGGTTAATCCATAGAATAAATTAAAAGGATTGGTCTATGCTTTTATAGCGTGTTATGAAATGTAGATAGCCCGATTACGGTCTTGATGGTCATTGTCATAACACTGTGAAATCCCAGATCACTTCGCTAGTGTAGAAATCGACAAGAAAGTATGGCGCGTCGCGGCACAAATGTAGACGAAAATTACTAAGTGGCCTCAAGATGGATGTTTACAGAGAACAAAGTGTATGAAACTTTTCATGTGACTTATACTTAGCTTTATCTGATGACCGGCCGGGGAGACATCGATCGGACTTAATGTGTATCTGAATGGAGATTCTGTCTCGTGAAAAGCTGCATTTTTTTGCCCCGTTTTTGACAACCTTGTGAGGTGTTACCAGACTTTAAAGGTATTCTGGGTGGTTATGGGTCATTATGTTTGGTATTGTTTTTCAATTTTTAAAACAATTCAAAATTTAATTTTTTGAAATTTTAAATATTAATTTTGTAATCATTAACGTAGTTAACAGAATGGGTTCCAGTCCACAGTCCTTCCCCGCTTTCCAGCTGGCCCGTGCAGAGACCCTAGGAATGAGGATAAAGCCATGAAATACTTGGTATTGGTCTTCTTAGGTGGTTTCTTTTTTTGTGGACCATTGTGGATCGTTGTGGCTCATTGTGGGACGTTCTGGGTTTTAGTAACTACGGCCTTCAAATGCCTTGCACGTGCTTTTACCTGGTTATGGACGGCCGCACGCTTCGAGCGACTAACCATATGGAACGTTTTCGCGTGAAGGTCACTCGTGCCTCTTATACAGACCGCTGTCACCTCTTAGGAAATACTAAGTAAACTTGTGCCTACATGTACTTGAACATGTAGCTGCAAGATGCCTTGATTCAGGTTACAGTTTACGTAGTTCATTGGAAGGACAGTGGGCAGTGTAACAACATAACATCATGAACACCGTACCATTTGACCACCACCTGAATATCATGCGGCAATTGGCTGACAAAACACTTAGATCAAACTTTACCCCTTTAAACTTAATGATGTAAACGAAAGAAACATTTGTTGATTAAGGAACTTAATCCGATGCTAACCTCGGTAGCGATAAGCTGTTACTTCGTATTAAGTAACTGCTATGTTTGGTTTTTTTCTAAGATCGTTTTTCTTAACCTCGGTCCCAGACCTACAGAAATTTGTTTATAAATAATATTTCAAAATCATAACCAATTGTTTTAATTTGCAAATGTTATGTTGTAGCATACGGAACGTCAAGTTTATAAAAATGCATGTCTTCACAATGTTTATCACCGTGACCTATGTTTTATTTCTAATTAATTAAGCTTTGATGGCCGAAGAACAAGTTAGATTTAATCGATTAATTGATATAATTTTTATATAATTGATTGATTCTTACCAATTTTTTATTCCATCGAATTGATACCCTGACCAGACAATGAGTAATGTTTTGACAACCTGAGTGTGCATACAACAATTTGCAAGTTCATTACCACCAAAAACAGTCCTAATCAGGCAAAGAGATCACTCATATCGATGATCCTTTTTCATCAAGTTTCAAAGAAACCGACAGAAGAGCGCAAAGTCAAGTCACTTTGGAAGAGCAGATTTTTTTACTGTATGCATGCCCTTACTTTTCCTTAGCAACGGGAAAACAATTATGGAACAGAGCATATATATCAGCAAAATATGCCAGTACCAGCGAGACAAACATTCACGAAACAAGAAGCTAATTTCAGGGTCAGGGAACAAGAATGTCTTTGCTTTCATGACAAGTTTTTCTCAATGACCCGTCATCATCAGCGACGTTCACATTTGACTACAAGTCCAAAATTGAATACGACTTCCAGTTTCTCAGAGGCATGTCCACGGAACCATAGCTAGTCATCCCTTGTTTACCAGATCATAGAAAAACTTTAAGTCAGTTGTAAGAATTGGGTTTCAAATGACTGTCTAAAGAACATTTAAATTTCTAAATTGGTGTGAAAACTTACTCTTGATCAAAATCTCTCGCTGGTTGCAAAATTAGATTATCAAAATAAGATCAGACATTTCAGCAGCCAATGTTTTAGTCTCCAATTGAACCATAAGCTTCTTAATAAGTTAAGTTTAAAGTTAGGCTTTCTCCATCCTTGGTTGGATGTGGCCCTGTGCGGCCTGTTTATTCCAGTCTGCAGGGTATTTTGCTAATGTTGTCCAGGTCGAACCTCCAGCCACTATGAAAGTTTAAATATCTTAAAATTAACATGACAGTGGCCAACTCGAAAGCTATTAATTAATAGTACTCCTTTGGCCATTGTAAACAAGATTTTTTTATTTATTCTTTATCTATGTGCACATGTATCTCCGTTCGCTCTTAACCCATTCACACCTCTGGCGTTAGACAAAGTAGAATCCTTTAAGTGTCACTCTCGGGGGTCAATGGGTTAATCCTCTTGTATGTTTTCTCTGCTAACAACTATTAAAAAGTGTGAATAAAAATCGAATTGAACTGAATTGAATTGAATCATGCCAGTGGCTGGCTGGTGTGCCAACACTCCCTTCATCCTTCCAAGGTGCAGCTCAGTGGCTATTTGTTGTCTGTAGACCGGCCAAAATGTCCAACCCATTTCCACTTAATACTTGAAGATGCAATATGACTGGTAGTGTGATATCTTTTACATCGGATTTATGAATAGAATCTCCCTTTCCACTGCCCTTTGCACAGGTTTTGTTCTTCCTCATGTTGGTTAAAATCGAGGCCTGGTAGCATAGGTCAGTGTTGTAATATTACAAGGTTCGGCTTTTTC
>OX421454.1:6598505-6606005 GCA_949126865.1 Montipora capitata | reverse complement strand
CAAACTCAACTCACATATGACGCCGAGTCTGGGAATCGAACCCGGGCCACACAAAAGAAAGTATTTGCATAAAAATAGAGTTCAATTCCGGGAGGATTATTTTGGTACACCATCATGGCCGACATTTCTTTGTTTTGGAACACCAAAATGGCCGCTGTGACGTCATGTGAAAACGCTCTATTGTGCAGATGTAAGATGTACTCCATTGAGTGGAATAAAGCCCTCTGGTATTGCCATGAAGTTTTTTCACATCGCATCATTTCAAAACCGAAATTAACAATTGTTTTAAATCCTGAATACTGAGAGCTCTATTAAAGTGTGCTTGGCTACGTTATAAGGTGTTTCCAAAGTTCTGAGAAAAGGTCATTGGCCAAATCATCGTTTGAGTGGCCATTTGAGTCACTACTTTTGTTGCAATGACGGTTTATCGGATAGCTGAGAATAGCTGTTTAAGGAGTGGCTTCAAAATTTTCATTTTATCGTATCTCGTGCTTAGGACAGATACAAAGCTTCCTTAAGTGCCTTAGAGTAATAAAATTAGCCTATCTCGTCATTTGCAGAGCCCTTCTTGGTGTTGATCGAGTATGTACCGTACGGTGATCTTTTGGGTTACCTCAGAAAGAGCCGTGGCTTGCATGACACTTACTACAAAGACCCAGATATCAAACCCCAAACAACTCTGACGTCACAACAGCTGATGAAATTTGCTTGGCAAATCGCTGATGGGATGAAATACCTTTCTTCAAGATCTGTAAGTTGGCTTATCCTTTCAGATAATTACAGCTCTAGCGAACTCTATTTGGCCGTAGCAATGAGTGCCATGGCAACTATTTTTCTAATAATTAAACTCTTCTGGTAAAGTGTAGACTGCTCGCAGTTCTTTCTGAGTAGAACCGCCCGCTTTGGTCACTCAAGCGAGCCGAGGGGAGAATGGGATATAGGGATATGGGAACTGCACGATTTTCTGTAACCGACGCGTTCAGAATCTCCCGTGGAACAAGCTCTGTATTCTGACTTCACTGATTTAATGATAGATGATGAGTTGTCCGTTCTAAACAAGAATTTGTCTCGAACATCACACCCGTCGAAACTTGCCAGAACACCCCAACATTAAATTAAGTTAAATACAGTAGTTTTTCTGCGGTTTCCTTTCCGAATAGTTGATTGAATTCGACATGCACATAGATATTCCCACATTAGCAATAAAAGAGGCATAACTATCTGTCATCACTTTCAATAATTAGAATACGGAATTTGAGATCTACGACACGACGGTAGTGAAAATGTCATTTAAAATTGCAAGTTCAAGGTTTATTAGTCTCTTTTGTCATAATATCGGTTTTTCTTACTTCTAAAAACTAGCGCAATTTTCCAGGAACTGAATTCGGAGTTGCGGTGTTGAAGGTACAACAGAAAATTCAAATTCGCTGCCTTGTGTTCACGTTCTCCGTAAAACTTGAGAAGTGGTCATTCCGCGTCGCAGATTTGCCGAAAACTTGAAAGAAATGTACGAAAATGAAAAATTGACGAGCAGAGCGTGCAAAGCTATTGTTTTTGCTCATTAACTATACAAAATTTGTGACAGTTTTGTTGCTGTTACGTCGTAGATCTTAAACTCCCTATTAGCAGATTCTGAACGCGTCGGTTAAAGAAGATCATGCAGTCCCTATATCTTTGCTCAATCACCATTCTCCCCTCGGCTCGCTTGCATGACCAAAGCGAGCGGTTCGACTAATTCAAAAGGGACTGCGAGCAATCTAGGTGAAGTGCTGATACAATGAAGTGATCTTCTTCATGAAAATCAAGTTAAGTAGTTCAAGGAAGTACAGCTTTCTGATAATTGTACCAGACCTTAACCAAAGCAACATGACGTTTTCAATGAGTAATATGATATAATCACTTTTCCCATGAAGAGATTCTCTCAATTGCTGTAATTAATTATTCAGTTTCCGAGCTACACGGTACCCTGCTATTGTCTTCCTGCTCTGTCTTTATGTTTCCCCATAAGGGCGCAAAGTACTGATACTCATAGGTCAGCTTTTCTCAAGGATGACGTTTGGCAAACTCAAAGAAATTCCACCATTAGTAGCATTATAAAGTTACCAAGTTACCTAAAGTAAGTTCAAATGCATGCTTCCAAGCTTTGACCTTCTGTCAAGACGAAAAAAGCTATAGTAAAGTCACGAACTCAAGGTGATTTTAACGAGTCTTTCTCTATTCATTCATGGAGCTACAAAGTCTTGCCTCAATAACACCGTGTTCTACCGCAGATCATTCATAGAGATCTTGCCGCTCGTAATGTGCTGGTTGGTGAAAGAGAAACTTGTAAGGTGACAGACTTTGGAATGGCCAGAGATGTGCAACAGGAAAACGTTTATGAAAGGAAGACGAAGGTATAGTGAGAAATTACCAAGAGAGCGGAGCACAGACTGCATCGCAAAAGGAAACTTGCTTTCCTTTACCCTATTCAATCTAGAAAAAGTAAACACTTTCATAAGCGAGTAATGTAAAAATGGCCTGTGTTTGTATCTTTCAAACCGTGTGCTTGCAATTCAACAAAATGAAAAACTTGCATGTTAAGTAAAGCTCTTTTAAAAAGTTAAAACATTGGATTAATGGTCTGCAGAGGTGGGAGATTGAAAAAAGCTTGATCTTGTTCTACTTAAAGAGTACCAAGAACTGTAAGGAAAAGCCGAAAATACCCGACTTTCTAAGAGCTTCCTAGTATGTTTTTTCTGAAATACCTTAAATTATAATATTCAATTCGTTATTGTCCAAATTAACTTGTTCTTTGTCGGTGGCATGAAGGAATGTCGGGTTTCACATGTGCAGTCCTGCTTTTGATGTTGACGGGTCTGTATCCTTGACTTGGAGCACGTTACCAAAATTGATATCCCTCCCAAGCTGGTGGTATAAATGAAAAAAACTTACCAAAACTCTATTGGCACCAAAATGGCGGCGATGATAAAGCAAATAATTTAAGGAGAAAACCCAGAGACAGATTGTTAGGAAAAAGAGGAAAAGTAAGCAAAGAATGCTAATATGTTTTTTTCTTCTTTCAGCATGAGGACTGTATCTTTATGAATGACCATTAATATTTGAAATGATTTCTTTTTCTACAAACGCTAGGGTCGCCTTCCTGTAAAATGGACGGCATACGAAGCTCTTATGTATGGAACTTACACAACCAAGAGTGATGTGTAAGTTCTCGCACTCACACCATCGCTTAACACCACCGCATCATTTATATACTTACTGGCGCATGTTCAAAATTTTTGTTGCGGTAATTTTGTGGCTTGTTGCTCGAAAAATGCGCACAAAGCACTTTTTTAAAGCAATATATTTTATTTTACAGTGCATAACTCACCTCTTACTAACTGAGCGTGATAAGGCGTGCTGTTGAATATTGACTCGAGTTCGTGACGGTACATAAAATGTTCAAAAGAAAGAGTATTTTCTTGAATGTAAAACTATCTTCAAGGTGCATTAAAATGATATCAATTCCATTCCTAATTAGCATAAATACTGATATTCGAACCTATGACGAGACCTTAACTTGTCAAATTCTATGTTTTATAAAACAATGCGTGTACCCTTCAGAATCCTAAGAAGAGCAAAAAGGAAGAAAGACAAGGTTGATGAAGTGATTGATGCTAGCACATTAAATATCTTGTTCAGTCCTGTTTATTATCTTTATAGATGGAGCTTTGGAGTTCTTCTTTACGAAATTTTCACCATAGGTAAGCCTATCACTAAGGTCATTGTTAAATTGCGGCCATCTACCTCACGGATGGCATTTAAAATTGAGAAAACTATATAGCTTTTATGGAGAGATGATTTTTATCGAATTTACAGTATATAGGGCCAAGTTTAAACCAGTGATTGCATATTACAGTAAAGTTGTCAATAATGGAGAGCAGATGGTATATCTAATTGTCAGAATGTTTAACATGACAAATGCAAAATGTTCTTTTCTTTTGAGGTGGATCACCATATCCTCGGATGGATGGCAGAAAAATTGCAAATTTGCTTCAAGAAGGATACAGGATGCCCAAACCACAACACGTGGACAATGAATTGTAACTATAACCCTTGATTGCTGCATAACAAACCATTATCATGCAGATAGGATGATAACAGCAGCCTTCTCAAACTCATGAATAATTCATAAGGTTTTTAGCCAATCGGAGTGCCCCATTGTGGTCAGGTGCATATGTATCTTGATACCCAATGAAACTACAGATCAAGAAATGTCCGAGTTAGTTCAAAAACTGATCAAAACACTGATCAAGACGCTTGAGTTTTAATGAACGTTTATGCTAGTAAACAATCGGGGGAAAAGAAACAAATAAATAAACTACCAGAACCCAGTGCATTTTAAATTTCGCGAATATTCAAGATAAAACTTTTGTAGTACCTTTTATCGTTAGGGTCCAGAGGATTAAAACGAACTTGGACACCCAATAGTTCAGCGAAAGTCAGAGCATTCTTTTCAGCAATGTCTGCACTGAAGGCTTCAACCTTGTGTAGTTCGTAGTCTTTGTGAAAAGTCCAGTGCATTCTAAAACCGGCACTTCTACCACCTCTCTCGACCTCAGCCATTCGACAAAAATGTTCGCAGCCCAATCATTTTTATATTTATTTGAAACTGGAACGGCCCCGTTAACGGAATCACTTCTTGGAAAGACAATTTTGGCAGGCGAAAACGACGTGATTCTGACTCGCTCTAAAAGAAAAAGATCATCACATTACACTCATACTTAGTGAGAAAAAGTTTGAGAAGTCATGTCAAAAACTAGTGCTTCGTGTTTCGTCGGGGGTTCCAAACACCTCGAAACAATAAAAGTACTCCGCCTACGGCGTTCTGCTTTCGTCTGTTTCTCGGTGTTTGGAACCCCTGGTGAAACACTCGCACTCGTTTTTGACAAATTACGTGTCCTTTGACCACTCACATTCCAAGGAGCTCACCATGAAAAAGGTGAGCGAGCTTCCTATCGGTCAAAAAGACCAAACGGTCATAACAATATAGATGAAACGAGTTCAGTTTTAAGATCATTGCAGCAATGCGCGCTACTATAGTAGTAACGAAAGAAAGGCCTGAAAGATTCAGTCTTGAACGGGACTCGAACCCATCACCTCTGCGATACTGATGTAGTGCTCAATCAATTGAGCTCTCAAGCCATCTGCCAGGTGACCTGGTGACGTAATTCGGTGAACTGGGGAGAAACATTTTAACGCCGTATCCCACAACCGCGCGCGGCCTTGAATGTTATTTCCGAATTCAACATGGCAGAGGCGAGGTTAGATCTCGGCGGTTTCCTCTTGAATGTTCATTCAGTAACAGGAAATGTGGGAGACACGAAATGATCTGTTGAGTATGGCTATGGAAATACTGCAGGAAATTTGGAAACAAAACCTAAGGCCGTGCGTGGTTGTGGCCGGGATACGGAGCGTAGTATCCCAGGGTAGTAGTGTGATGATCTCAAGACTTAACTTGTTTCATTCCCGCAGTTCAAATGTATGTCTTTAATACATTGTTCCTTCATAAATGACATTTTTTGTCCAAATCTCTGTCCTATTCCTTGCAGGTACAAAATAATGATGTCTTGCTGGTTAGAAGACCCCAATGCCAGACCAACATTCCTTAATTTGAAAGACAAGCTGAAAAAGATGGAAAATCAACATAAGGTGCGAATCTAAGCCGAGCACTAAGTATTAAAATAATAACTCAAATTTTTTGATCCGTTTGTTCACATATTATCATCTTTAGGAGGCTCAAACCAGTTCCAATACTTTTAAGGAACTGCACTATTCTAAGGACTGACTCTGTAGCGCTATATAACCAAAGCAACTATGTTATAGTTTCATGAAAAAAGCAACTATCGCTTAACAAAATGCACTTAATAGAGTCACTTTATAAGTTACCATAGCAACATGCAACTCATCAAAACCCCTTGATTTTGCCCTTTAATGGTGATCTCAGAAACGCACTGGGTGAGCCCCATTTTTCTCTTACTGAAGAGCAATTCGTAGACTAAATAGAAACTCTTCGCAAAGTTAAAAAAAAGAAATTCAATTCAGAGCTATCTTCACAACTGGGATATTTCAGGTAGTTCTGAATCCACTCCAGATTGTTTTGTTTTTCTTTATTTAATTTGCAAAGAGTTTTACTTTAGCCTGCCGATTAATTTACAGCAAAAAAAAAATTGGAGTTACTGAGTTCGTTTTTTAGATGTAAGCGTTTTCGTGCAAAATATATGGTGTTTTAGATGGGTTTCCTGTTGCTTTTGACACCTTAAGTATTACATAATAATAAGGTGTCTGTCTTCTTAAGCGAAAATTATTGTTTTATATGGTACCACAACATTGTTGACGGGTCATTTAAAAGATGGTATTATCAGTACCTCATCCCATCTCAATTGCAATCAATAAATCGATTAGAAACGTTTTGTCTTGGGTCTCATGCCATTATCAACTATCATCTTTTTTTCAACCTAAACAAAAGAAAACAAAAAATAAAGTAGTTTAACTCAAGGACACCAACAAGGCTGCCCATTTTTTGTTTAACATCAACATAGCCTCTTTGATGTCATAAGAAAAACCAAGAATTTGTGCTCTGCTTATGATTGTGGTTGTTGTTTCTTTTGGTTTACAGAGGTTAATCAACATGGACATTTATGACAATACACAGCTGTACGCCAACGTGGAAGATTTGGGTGCATGAATATCGAGTGATTTCCCAATGGAAGAATTTGCATGTTCTTTTAATTCAACTTAGGGTGCGTTTCTTTGGGAAAATCCAAGGCCTTTTTCGAAGATTTTGCCTTGGTTCTCCCCATGCAAAGTCTCGGAGAATAGCAAATTTCGACACTTAGGAGTCTCGTTATTGGATTATTAGTTCTGTGAGATCTCTCTTGCCAAATTGTCTTTGGCGAAGTTTATAAATAAACTTTTGGAAAAGTAGGAGTCGTATCTAAGGCTTTATTTCAATGCGGTATTCTGGATAGAAAAATCTATAATAGTGACGATTTCGATGTATGCCAACTAGGCCATTTGGCGACTTCTCTTTGTTAGGTTTTTTAGCCTTTGGAAGGTTGCCTAAGAAATCAGCCATTTTCGAAGATTTTGTCTTGATCTCACCTTTGCAAACTCTCGGAATACCGCAGTTTTCGAAATTTTGGAAAACTTGCTATATCTCTTATTTTTAGCCTTTTTTGATGCGTTTTTTTTTGCATAGAACTAATCTATGATAATTAAGCTTGCAATACATACCAGTTGGGCTATAAGGCTGCTTGTATTTCCTAATTTTTTGGCCTTTGGAAATTTTCCTAAAAAAGTCAGCCATTTTCGGCCATTTGGTAAGGGCCTACCCTGTCCAAACTTTTCGGGAAATCTAAATTTTCGACATTTTTTGAAAACTAGCTATTATTCTTGTTCTTAGCCTCTTTGTATGCGGTTTTTGGTATATGAGAAAATCTATGATAGTTAAGCTGTCGATAC
>OX421454.1:6586005-6593505 GCA_949126865.1 Montipora capitata | reverse complement strand
TTAAAGAGGTTAATACAGCTTTAAAGCATTGATACTTGTTGAATTTCGCACGCGTAGTGTCAGCTAGTTCCAATATTTAATTAATAACTCTATTGCTAAAGAAGTCATCCGCTGACCTTAATGGACGACAAGAAGTGACATTAAGGGCGCGTTCGATTGACGCTATTCCGGAATAAGAAACGGTATGTTTGGCGCGTTTCGAAGCAGCAAGGATAATTAAAATATGTTTAAAATAACATTTTAGCAGATGTTTGACAATTTTAATATGATTCTCCGTAGAGACGAAGGATTTCTAACTTATATTCCATGTATTCCTATTCCGGAATACGGCCAATCGAAGGCACCCTACGGTTACGAGTTCGATAAGCTGTATTCGTCCTAAACATATTGTGACCATAGTCCACAAAACCGTTGATTATTTTGAAAGTCTCGATTAAATCACCACGCATTCGCCGTTCCAGTAAAGTCGTTAATCTTCGCTGTAACCTTTGACGATAAGGGAGTAGACCCATGCCCTCAACTATCCTCGTAAACTGTCTTTGGAAGTCCTCAATTTCCATTATAATACCCCAGTTTCCGTGTCTTGCGGTTGGGGCCCACACCTGCACTGCGTGTTCCAAATGGGGTCTGACAAAAGCTTTGAAAATGGTATCAGCACTTCTGGTATCCTAGAAACGATATTTCTAATGATCCATGACGCCATTTGCTTTGCTTTTTCAATCATTCTTCGTAATTGTTCCTTCCAACAAAGGGTATCGCCAGCTGAAACAACCACTCCCAGATCTCTTTCCTTTTCAAGCACTTGCAAGGGTGTATGGCCCATCATGTAGTTATTCTTAAGGTTGTCTTTACCAATATGCAAAACGCTGCTCTTTGATTCATAAGGACGTTCGCGCTAATTGTTTGTGCGCAACGTTACTGCGCAGGCAACGCGACTGTAACATGTCACGCATTACTTCGAGCAGTAGTGAAGTTGAGGTTTTAAAACCATAGCAAAAACCTTGGATGATAAGTCTTGCACAGCGTTGGATCAGAGAAGATCGTGATCAGAGAAAATTGATTTTAAAATATTTATTCGCGTTGTTTTATCAGTCAAACACTTGTCTACTAACATGGCGACAAAAACGCCGGGGAAAAAATTCCAGGCCGGCAAAAGAATGGCACATTTATTTCCTAATCATTATGAAACGTTAAAGAGAAGTGAACGGGAGGGTGGAAAAGCTCTAGAAAAGGTACCTGATCGAGTAGTGGCTGAAAGTTTGGAAAACTCGAGGACGAACCGTTGCGTAAATTCAATGAGGGTGTTTTTATCAAATGTTCTTATTACACCACGAACTTAAGTTACAAATGAATGCATGTTTTTGAAGTTCTTTTCCTTTACTTTCGTGAAAATAGAGCAGAATTGTACTTTCGTCCTTGTCCGCTTGAATAGTGCGGACCTGTGAGGAAACAGACAGCTATTAACTTTCACAAAAAACACACTCCAGAAGATGAGCATGACGGCAATGCAGAGATATTATGTAAAACACTAACCAAATGAAGATGACGTCTGCTTGAAACTTCGTTGCCATGCTCGAGAAAGTCTTTTTTTAATAAAAACGTTTCATCCCTTCAACGATAGACCCTGCCTTGGGTTCCAGTCCTTCCCCGACAGGTCACGCAAAAACGTGACAAACGACATTTTCCAAGAGCTTTGCAACATCACATCGATTTTGCTCATTTAGATCATCTGTGACCGCTATTTTTTAAATCACGAATCACTTACTTTACAAACTATCTACAAAATAAAAAGGTTCCCACCGTAAGAAATTATCATTTTTTTAAATTTTCTTTTCTTGTGCCATCAAATTCCGGAATTGGTTTCAACAGGTAGAGTTTACGAAAACGCTCGTCGAGGATGAACTCTACTGTTTACGAAATCTCTAGCGGCATGCAATTATCTAAAAGTCCCACTCCTAAAAACCTATGCACGGAAACATTCACTCTAACCGTCTATTTTTATGATTTTCGATGGATGAGCTGATGAGGCTACATCTCGCCATTATGACTGATTTCTCGAAATTAAGGCATTTTTCCACTGCCATTTTCTCCGAAACAAAGTCGGTGACCCCCAATTTTTTTTCATTTTTTGAGTAAGTACTTTATGACCTAACTCTAGGCGAGAAATGAAGAAAATTTCACCGTAGGAAGATTTTGGCGCGAACGTCCTTAAATTTCATTTGCCACACGTCAGCCCAATGGGATAAGCAGTGTTAGTCCGACTGAATGGTTGCAAGTGATCGAACATTTCCTATTAACTTCGAGTGGTCAGCAAATAGCGTGGTTGTATTCGTTGTGATAGCAGGCATATCGTTAATAAACAAAAGAAACAACAAGGGCACCAAAACGGAACCTTGAGGCACTCCAGATAGTACGGGTTCCCATGTAGATAATTCATCGCCTACACGGACTGCCATTGTTCTACCAGTAATAAAATTTCGAATAATGTTGTTACATTGACTGGTTATGCCATATGCTTTTAACTTCAACAGGAGTCGCTCATGTGGAACTTTATCGAACACTTTCTGGAAGTCCAAGTAGATTAGGTCTACTACATTCCCATCCTCTAAAACAGCATTGATCTCATGCACTGTTTCCAAGAGATTAGAGAGACACGACTTGCCGTGGACAGAGCCGTGTTGATGCGGGCTGAGGTTGTCACGCACGTGGGTGTAGAGATGTCTATAAAGTAATTTCTCAAATACTTTACATAAAATGCAAGTAAGAGAAATAGGTCTATAATTAAATGCATCATTGAGTGGACCTTTCTTATGTAAGGCAGTAACTATTGCGCGCTTCCATGGGTTGGGGATGCAGCATGTACTTGCCATAGCTTGAAAGAGAACTGCAACGGCGTTGACAAAGTTTTCATTTTCAGCTAGAGTTTTTATTATCACATGTACAGGATGTAGACTATCTGGTCCAGCCGCTTTGTGGATGCCGAACGAGTTCAGCTGTTGTACGACTTCCTCCTTTCCTACAGTGAATTCATTTTTTTGTTCCACCATATTTTCGAGAACACAGTATTCATTTAGAGCTTCCTCTCTGGTAAAAACGGAAGCAAACGACTCCACTAGCAAATCAGCAGTCTCCTTAGGGCAAGCAGTAGTTTGTTCATTAGCTTTTCGCAAGCAAGATACTGTTTTATTCGTCTTCTTTTTGTTCCTTGGATACGCAAAAATTTTGCTAGGATTTTGTTTAACACTTTTGCAAGTTTCCTTTTCATAATCTTCTTAAGTTTCCGTTCTACAAATTTATATTTTTCTTCAAATTCAAGGGCAGAAGTGAGATTGAAGTGTGACGGAGAAATGTTGAAAGTATTTCTCGCATTGTTCCCTTCCTTTCGTGCACGACGGAGTTTACAACCTTCCCGTATGACTTTGCGTATTGGTACTCCTTCTTTTGTAGATTTTGGTGTCTAGTGCGTTAGCACGTAGACACCGATGGAAGAGCGTAAAAAAATTTGATAAGTTCTTCTTGTAGCGTATGTGACACAGGTTTCTTTTGTTCTAGATTACCGCTTTATTACGCAGCAAGACCTAATGGAAAACTACAGAAATTAATATATATGGAAGCGACTCAAAGAATCCGAATGAAAATACCAGGCCTAGCTTACAAAAATACTTCAGTGGCTTATAAACAGTAAAATAAGCTCACCCTGGCAGCCGAACATCTTAAGGACACGATATAAAAGTACAAAGAAAAGCAAAACAGCGAACAAGACTCAAAACAGAATAAACACGCCATACACTATGTCATGTATGCGCACGTGTGACCTTTCGGCCCCAGGGCCCATGTGAGCGCATGAAATATGCACTCTCACACGTAAAAACGACGTCATACCGAAAAGGTTTCACTCAGGTTTCCCTCAGGTGACCCTAAGTGACCGGTTACATGAGGTGAAGAGGAAATGCGTAACTCGCGTAACGCGTAAGTAACCCATGTCGATATACAACCGTTCCGTGTTCGGAGTTGCACGAGCTTGCAAAGAGGTATTCGACAACAATTGCATTCAAGCACGAACCATAGTTATGCACGAACACATCAGGGATTTTCGGGCCCAACTGAATTTCCGAACGAAAAGGTGAAATAAAAGAGGCCTTCCAAGTGGGCTTCTGATGTCGCTTTGTCGCTCACTCTCGTCTAAATTCCCTAACACCACCTAACCCGTGCGAAACAACAATAGAAAAAACATGACACAATATTTGCTATCGTGTGCTAACTGGAGGCCGCACGTTTATTGAGACACGCTAAAGCAACAATTACAAAACACAGTCATAGGTGCATAAGGCAAAAAACAGAACCTGGGGAAGAACTAACGAGCATCCATAGGATGAAAAAACCTCACCGCGCTCGTTGCAGCAAATACTGAGGAAAAACCCCGGCCCTATGGATAGAACTCCCCCGACCTGCCGGGCACGGTGTTAAAGAAAAACAATACAAATAATTTAGATCCCTAGAGATCGTGTGACCAACAGACGAGAATTAAAATCGTCTTTAACGTAGCCATCCTTGGCGTTTTCGCTCGCCCAACGACCATGACGCTTGAATAGTCTATCAGGAATTCCAGCACAAGCTGCTGAGGTGGCTCCTCCAGCTCGTAGGCTATGAAGACTGAGCTTTGAAACGTCTGTTAAACCTTTAAAAGCGTCCTTTACAAGTTCGCGAGCTCTCGTATAGCTAATCCCTTGGCTCCGGACCATCTCTTTCGAACGAGGAGTAGCAAGGGCTCTGAAGAGAGGTAAATCTTCGGAGAGGTCGATCTGCGCAGCTGAGATGTACTCTTCCAAGGCCTTATAACAGGACAAGTCGGTAGGTCTGACCTTGCGATAACGATCCACGCCCCGTCACGGAAGTGATCAGTTTACGACGATTCATCCGCTTTAGATCCAAGAACTGTGCTCTTCACCAGGGAGGCAGAGGGTTGGAGATGCTCGGGGGTTGAGGAAAAGAATTCCTACCACATTTCCGACTGGAACACATCTGCAAAAAGACAAGAACTAACCGACAAGAAAAGAAAGACAAAGAAGATTCGTCCATATTATTCGTCTATATTATTTAATGAATTGAGATTAGAAACTAATAAACAGCAATAAAAGTAAATAGTAAATCCAACACAGGATTTTACAAATAAATCCACAGTCATGGGTACAGATAGCCCCACGTCTGACAAAGGGCACAGGTGGTCCCTGAATCACAAATTCAAAACATGTTATAGAAACACAAACTAAGCGACACTTCAAATTCGCTCGCAACTCCCTAAATGCTGGGCACAGATAGTCCCGAGTCCGGTAGGGGGCACAGATTGTCCCTTAATCCCAAATTTAAAAAACATGTCAAATAAACACAAACTATTTGACACCGTAAATTAACTCGCAACTCCATGAAAGCTGGGCACAGATGGTCCCATGCTCGAGGGCACAGATAGTCCCAAAAATCTCTTGTCACAAAAAAGGCCAATACAGATTCTCCATATTCTACCAAAATGACAGATCAATTGCGAAACATAAGCACGCATTCAGAAAATATATGAATATATAAAACCACTAGCAGCGAAAAGTTTACTAAATAAACTCCATAAAGACTATTTAATGAATTGAGATTAGAAACTGATAAACAGCAATAAAAGTAAATAGTAAATCCAACACAGGATTTTACAAATAAATCCACAGTCATGGGTACAGATAGCCCCACGTCTGACAAAGGGCACGGGTGGTCCCTGAATCACAAATTCAAAACACGTTATAGAAACACAAACTAAGCGACACTTCAAATTCGCTCGCAACTCCCTAAATGCTGGGCACAGATAGTCCCGAGTCCGGTAGGGGGCACAGATTGTCCCTTAATCCCAAATTTAAAAAACATGTCAAATAAACACAAACTATTTGACACCGTAAATTAACTCGCAACTCCATGAAAGCTGGGCACAGATGGTCCCATGCTCGAGGGCACAGATAGTCCCAAAAATCTCTTGGCACAAAAAAGGCCAATACATATTCTCCATATTCTACCAAAATGACAGATCAATTGCGAAACATAAGCACGCATTCAGAAAATATATGAATATATAAAACCACTAGCAGCGAAAAGTTTACTAAATAAACTCCATAAAGACTCAGCACACGCGACTGGACGCAAATCAACTACTTCTCAGTAACGCTAACATCGAGAACTAAAAGAAAGAAAAACAGACAAATTAGCAAAGAAAATCAAGAGTAAGTGCCTCCAGCGAGAACACCAAGATGACTAATCTGCATAAAACACCTTCTTAAATACTCTTACCGAATCCCTTGATAGTTCATAACGACGAGAGCATATTTTTCCGCTAATTATTCAAAACGCGGAAAAATTCATCTCTCGTCTAAATTCCCTAACACCACCTAAACCGTGCGAAACAACAATAGAAAAAACATGACACAATATTTGCTATCGTGTGCTAACTGGAGGCCGCACAGCCCCAAGAGTACAAAGAAAGAAAAAATACAGCACGCAAAAGAAAAATGAAAAATACCTAACAATCGAAGTGGACTCTCAAAGCAATCATCCTGAAGTTCAAGTTTTCGTTTCCAAACACGCTATTACAACTGCCGGAAATGTACGCTTCTTTGAATGAGGGAAGTTCCATCCAATCGACAATGAGAGATGCAAAACGTTCTCCATCTGGACAAATCATCGGCCAAAAGGGGGCGGAATGCCACAAAGGAACAATAAGAGAACCTGAAGCTTTACAGTTACTCATATGATGTAAGACACGCAAAATAAGACAGATAGGCGGACAGGGATAATTATTCTCCCCGTGCCAATTCATAACAAAAGCATCTATGCCTTCAGAACCTGGATTCCAAAATATTGACTTGAAACGAGGGAGTTTGGCATTCACATGATTTGCGAAACGATCTACAAAATGAGGACCCCAAACTGAGTCAATGTGGTGAAACGAAAGTGGAGAAAGGCCCCAGTCGTCTGAATCAAAAATACGACTGAGAAAATCAGCCTGATCATTCTGCAATCTTGGGATCCATTCCATTTCGATCGAAATGCCATGACTACAGCAGATACTAAAAATATAGACAAAGCTTCGGACTGCAAATGACCTTTACTACTTCCAGACGAAATAATCCGAGGTACATTTTCATTGTCCGTAAACCATTAAACCGGGTTAAACCTGAAAGCTGGTTTACCAAAGAAAGCAGAACAAACTTGACTGCCAAAATCTCCCTAAAAGTAGAGCTAGACCGCATTAAGAGGGGGGTAAAATGAGCGCACCGTCGGCTTCCTGGGAGAGTACTCTCCAGAGAGCAAAGGAACCTCCAACGTTAAATAACGTGTACCTTTACCTTTACCTTACCTCGTGGGACCAAACACCTGACACTAAATCCAAGCCGCACTGCACGAAATAACCACCAAAACCGGAGTCACTGGCATCGGAGTAAACAACACCAACTGCGCTTGATTTAGGAG
>OX421454.1:6563505-6568505 GCA_949126865.1 Montipora capitata | reverse complement strand
GAGGGAGGAAAACCGGAGTACCCGGAGAAAAACCCTCGGAGTCAGGTTGAGATCGACTGAAACTCAAGCCACATACGATCCCGGGGCCGAGAGTTGAACCCGGGTCGCAGAGGTGGAAGGCACTGTTGATAACCACTAAGCCATGGAAAGATAAAAGTGCGAACAAAAGTTAAATGTTGAAGCACTTTATGCGCAACGCAATAAAAATGAAGAAAGAGTTCTCGGAAATGTGCCTGATTAACATGCGTAGCTTCAGTGAAACTTGCCAGACCTTCCCTGGCGTTCTCGCGCGTGATATTATTAATATTATTATTATTGATATTTTAAAGGCAATGACGGCAGTATATTCCATTCCATTCCTTCCATTCGTAGGCAAGTTAACTTGTGGGCGACCGGTTTCCTTCCATTCCATGATTGAAAACAAAAGGTTCAGAAGAAGTGCTGAAGAGCCCTTCGTACACCAGCGTGGCCTTTGGAACCTTGGAAAAAATTCCTCTGATAAAGGGTAACAAAATCTAAGAATTACGTTATGTATATCTTTACGAAACCCGAAAGATCAGAAAACTTTTTACTACGGACGATAGTTGCCAAACTCTTCCAAGTTCAGAAGCAGTAATTTCTGGTGGCTTTGAAATAGAATACAGTTCTGCTGTGATCTATGAATACGGTTTGAAAAAAGGATACAAAAGAATTTTCCCGGCTTTTCCCAAAACTGACACTGATGTTAGATACATAGGCTCATTCACCGAGTTTAAATCTAAAAGTAGTTCGACTCTTACCTTAATCTTTTCAATCAGTCAATAAAGTCCTGATGTCTCTGGCAGCCAACCAACAACGTTTCGACAAATCCTCTCTGACGGGGCTTCATTTGGACAGACAAAATATGTATGAGGATAACAATCCTGTACAATGTTTTAGAAGCAAATGACTCCTCTATAATACGGCCTCAGCCAACAAGCAGCAAAATGTGAATAAACTACACGTACCAAATAACATTTCCAGATTTTCAGATAGCCAGTCCAGTTGTGTGATACAGTGTAGCTTTTCGGCGACCGGAGCAGCAAATTGTGAATAAAGTAGCTACTCGAACCAAATAACGTTTCTTGATTTCCAGATACCTCGTTGTGCGGTACGATGACGCTTTTCGGCGACGGGAACCAACGGTGGTCAAACGCACAACTGACCGTGAGAAAAGGGGGCGTTGAGGGTAAAGTACAATTTCACTCTAAATGACAACAGGACAGACAACTATTGTTTGCTGGCAAAGAAAACTTTAATAAATAACCAAAACTGCCTGTTTTTAAATTGCAAGGATTTTTTCCAAAACAAAGTTTTTTTTTGCACGCCTCAATCAGTTAACAGTAATTTCATTTTAAAGTATTTTCCAGCCAGAATTGATCTTCAACACCGATATGTAAGCTATTAGTGCACATAAAAAAATTTGCCAGCTATCTATACGTCGATGAGCAAATTTCCCAGCAAGACTCTAACCAGAGCTAAGATTCCCAGCCAGGTCGACTTAAGTCTGCAGAGCGGATATTTTGCGGAGCCGATCCGGTGGGTACTTCTGATTGCGCGACATTGACCTTCGCAAACTTTACAGATACATGTAATTCCGATCCATGTAACAATCCTTTCACTTCTGTGTGGGTTTGGCATCCCCGGTCACTTGTATCCACTTGCTTTGGATTTTAAATCGTTGCCTTCAAGAACGTTATCGCGGAGATCTTTCCGGATTGTATCTATACATCTCTGTTTTGGTCTTCCTCTTCCTTTCCTTCTTTTCACTTCTGTTTCCTTCACTCTTCGTATTACACAACTCTCATCTTTCCTCACGACATAGCCATACCATGGCAATCGTCTCTTTTGTATTTGCTATGCATATTTTGATAACTTGGCAAATAAACGGTTGTTGGCTAAAAACTAAAAGAAACAACCTCGTGTATTCCTACGCTGTCTTTGACCATAAAGTATGAATGTCCCTGGTTAGGGGGCACTACTTGAACTAAAAGAACCAGCACATTCGTGCAATGGGAAATCACTGTATATTTATGCCGCCAAATCTTCAACGTTGGCGTCCAACTGGGTATTGTCTAACATCATAAGGTCCATAATGATAAACCTCTGTAAAGCAAAAAAACAATCATCAATACAGCACAAAATTCTACGTTTTTCGTACGACATCAAAGCCGCCATATTGCTGTCCAATGAACAACACATTGGCAGCCTTGTTGGTGTCACTGAGCTAAACTCAAGGACACCAACACGATAGTTGCTAATGAAGAGAACCTCGAGACAAAACATTTATAATCGATTTATCAACTGCTTGCAATCGGGATAGGATACTAATAATATCATCTTTAAGGTGATGAATCATCCATGTTGTGGTAACAATTTTGCTTGGCGGACACGCTAGTTATTGTAATGTTCCAGATGGCAAAAGCAACAGAAAACCTATCTAAACCTGCCTATAGAGTGGTTTCGATTGAGTGTCGAAAGTAATAAGTGAATTACTTTGGTTTATGATTACTTCACTCAGTGATTGGTTCAAAGTTCTCGCGCCATTTTTTCAACCAATCAAAAGTGAAACCAAAACCAATCATGGCTCGCGCGTGCATATTTTCCCGCGCTTTGTGTCGGCTACGTGTAATTACTTCGAGCTTTGATTGGTTTACTGGATTGTCTCCGACCTTTTTAATTGGCCAAAGTAATTACTTTGGTTTTGGTTTTACGACACACAATTGAAAACTGCTCTATATTGCATGAAAATTCAGTAACCGCGATTTCTTTTGCTGTAAACTGATCTGCAGCGTAAGGTAAACCTCGTTGCAAATTAAAATAAATAAAAAAAACAAAACAAAAACAATCTGGAATGGATTAAAAGCCACCTTAAATATTACGGTTGTGACGATAGCTCTGACTCCACGCCAGAGAGTAAACGTTTCTATATGGCCTACGAATTAGTCTCCAGCGATAAAATGGGGGTTACCAAGTTCGTTTCTGAGAAGACATTTAAGAACAACATATAGGGTGTTCTTGATATATTGCTTGTTGCTATGGTAACTTTTAAAGTCACACTATTAAGGGCATTTTATTTGGGTAATCGCATGATTTCGAGTGCAATTTGGAACAAATAAGCACGCGTAAATTTTTTTCAGACGCACCAAATTACGGTCGAGTGCAATTTGTAGTCTTCGAAAAAATGTACAAGTGCTTATTAACTCCAAAATTGTGGGAGAAAAATCATGTGATTACTTAATAATAATAAAAAATTCGAAATGGTGAACTTCAGGAGAAGCATCGCACGCGTATCACGCCTTCACGGAAAAATTGCGCCTTGAATCGCGCCATCTAAGGCTCGCATTTGATTGGCTATCAATGCAACGATTTCACCTTTACAACACTATTTCAACTTTCTGCACTATTTCACTTTTTTGCAGTCTGTTTGGGATTAATTGACGGCTCTCAGCCAATAAACGCACTGAAATGTTTTCTCGTATATTATTAGTTGGCCAATTTCCACTCCCCAGGTAAGTAACCCTCCTCCAGGGACCTGTTGAACAACGTACACAGTGATGAAGCGATAGTAGCGGCGGTTTCCTTCAGATTTCTCGCCAGAATCTCCTCTGGACCGGGGGCTTTGTTAGGATCTAGCGACTTGAGAACAGCCTCAACCTTGCCGACATGTAACACGATGTCGTTGATGACAGGGTGTATAGTTGGCCGTTGCTCGAGGCCACTCCCTTCCTTTTCCGATTGGCAGGTGGAGAACACTGAAGTGAAATAGATAATTATTGAACAAGTCTGCGATCTTGCCCTGGGGTATCAGCGGTGGTATGCGAGATATCTGCGAGATATCTGATATCTGACACTCTCTGGTATATTGCGCAATTTGGAGCTAGTTTTAAGCCCTGACCAGAGACGCTTGGGGTTACTCTTAAATCGATGTTAGCAGTGTCGAAGAACTCTTCTCTGCTTTCTCTTATCGCATGCTTTACTTGTGAACGCAGAGTCTGAAATTTGATTTTAAGTGACTCCAACGGGCTCAATTTCACTTTCCTTTTTCTTGATGAGGTTCATTATGGCGCCTGTGAGCCAGGGCACAAGATTCCTCCCCCTTAAACGCTTGGCTGGGATACAATCCCTTACTGCAGCAAAAAATAGGTCTTTCCAGGTCTGCCAACAGCTTCCGAGATCACCCTCATCCACTACACTGGTCAAATTGACTGAACACGAAGCGTTTCACAGGCCACTGAAATCGCATCTAGCATAATCATATACGGATCGGTGCGTCTTGGCAGGCACTTCGACTGAGGTGTGAAACTCGAAGAGGACAGTTCGGTGATCCGTGAACTGGAACACTAGTGATAACCAGATCTAAAATGCTAGTGCCACGCGTGAGCTTGCGTTGAATTTGAGTTAGGAAGTGATCGTGTAACGCCTCTACGAATGCCTGTTCGTTAGCACCTCTTGAGCTATCCGGAAGCTCCCATGGGATCTTAGGATAGTTAAAATTGCCACAAATTACCATATTGTCAAAGTCCTCACAAACCAAATCCAGAAACTATTGAATACGTTAACCCAACTCAAATCTAGATCCGGCGGTCGGTAGAAGGAACAAAATAGGACCTTCCGATCTTGGGCCGTTATAATAAACGCCGAAACTACCTCAAGTTCTTGTAGATGGTCGGGTAAAGGGATTCTACGCACAGACTTAAAACCGACAGACTTGATTGCAATGAGCACCCCGCCGGCTCGGTTGTGTGTTCGATCATTCCTAAACATAGTATAGCCATTGTGGAGGATCTCCGAATCCACTATGGTATCGTTTAGCTGTGTCTCGTTGACGCAAACTATGTCCAGGTCCTCTGAATACACAAGGTCTTGGAAACGCTGCAAATTGCAGACGAAATCCGAGGTCCTGTCACTGTTTTGAACTCTGTTCAGGCTTTTCAAGCTCCGAGAATTAGCTACCATACATTTGATAACTGGACTGGTTC
>OX421454.1:6515816-6560805 GCA_949126865.1 Montipora capitata | reverse complement strand
GACACTGAACATGACGCTACTTTGTTTTTTGACTACATCAACGATAGACATCCCAATATACGTTTCACCATGGAAAAAGAGATGGATAAAAAAATCCCCTTTTTGGATGTTCTGATTGACAACAGTCAACCTCTTTCTCCTATTACCAGGGTCTATCGTAAGAAAACTTTCACCGGTCTATTAACTAATTATTTTAGTTTTACCCCATTTTCTTACAAACTTGGCTTAATCAGGACTCTAGTTGACAGAACGTATAAGATCAACAACACATGGATAGGCTTCCATGAGGATATCAAGAAATTGTTATTAATCTTACGTAAAAACCTTTTCCCCAGTCATATCGTTGAGAGAGTCATTAAGCAGTATATTACAAAAACTCAGACCCTTTCGAACACACCTACTAGTCCTCCCTCTAATCCTACACATTTTTTCAAATTACCTTATGTTGGGCCCTTCTCTATTGTAGCACAAAACAGATTACGTAAATTACTTAAACGTTATTGTAACAATCTTGATGTTAAGCTAGCCTTTTCTTCCTTCAAGATCCGTAACATGTTTAGTGTGAAGGACCCTGTGCCTGTTGAACTCTGTTCGAATGTTGTCTACAAGTTTACCTGTGCAAGCTGTAATTCTTGCTATGTCGGCGAAACCAGCCGACACCTCTCGACACGCATTCGCGAACACTTAAACAGGGACAGGACCTCACATATCTTTAAACACCTTCAACAATCCGAGGCATGCCGTAACTCCTGCTCTGCGGAATGTTTTGAAGTTATAGACCGTGCGACCACAAATTTCCAGGTCAAGATAAAAGAGGCCTTACATATTTCCTGGGAGCAACCTTCTTTAAATAAGCAATTATATCACGTTAATTTAACTCTCTCGTTCTAATCAACATGTTCCATTGTACACTCTTTTTTGTTACCTTTGGCTATTTTGTTAGATTCCCAATTTATTTCACGTTGTTATTTATCTTTGTTTAGCATATTTAAATTCAAATGTAACTTCAAATTAATTCTACTTTCAACTGAAGATGGTCGTTGCACGACCGAAACATGTCTTTCAAATGTGTCGTCACTTTTATAAAAATTGTTGTTAGTCTGCTTCTTTCCAGAGCATTGCATTGGTATTGCCGTGTTCAAATCCTCTCATTACTTCTTGAGCAACATTCATAAATGCCATGGATGACATGAACTCATAACATGCTTCTTCTGCGGTGCAAATATGTACATTTCATATAATTATATAATTACTGGTGAAGTGGATTTGATGAATGTATCCGCCAGTTTCTGTGTAGCCTTTAAATGAAAGTTTCATCCACAAGCACTATTAGGTTAAGGGGTAAAGTTTGATCTAAGTCTTTCGTGGGTATACCACGTCCTGTATGATATTGGTGGTTAAGCAGTATTATACACTGTAAGTGTTCATGATGTTTATAATATGTTGTTACACTGCACAGTGCCTCACCAATAATACTAATAATAATAATAATAATAATAATAATAATAATAATAATAATAATAATAATAATAATAATAATAATAATAATAATTACTAACAATGAACGGAGGCCTGCACCCAAGAGACTGTGTTGCGCGAATCTACGTCCCAAGGAAGCACGGTGGAAGCACGGTGGTAGAGGACTCGTATCAGTAGAGGACTGTATAAACCAAGCAAGGTTGTCATTGGAAACATATGTCCAATCGGGTTTAAAAGAACTGTTGAAAGCAGTTAGGGCAGAGGTTACTGGAAGTCAGGAAACAGCAACCAGTTTTAAAGTAAGAAGAAGGGCTGAAAACTCCCAAGAATGGAAAGAAAAGCCACTACATGGACAATTTGTAAGAGAGACTGAAGACCAGAGTAATGAGGAAACATGGAGATGGCTGAAGCAAGGACGTCTTATGAGAGTGACAGAAGCACTAATAATTGCTGCACAAGATCAAGCATTACGGACAAATTACATTAAAGCAACCATTGACAAATCCCAGATAGATGCTAAATGTAGAATGTGCAGAGACAAAAATGAAACTGTAAGTCACATCGTCAGCGATTGTTCAAAATTGGCACAGAAAGAATACAAGAAAAGACATGATAATGTGGCCAGGGCAATTCACTGGGATCTGTCGGGAAAATGCGGGTTCCACCGGAATGATAAATGGTACAATTACGTCCCTGAGAGCGCACTGGAAAATGAGAACTACAAGCTCCTTTGGGACTTCAGCATACGGACAGACCATAACATCGAGGCTAGGAGGCCAGATCTAGTGCTTGTTGACAAAAGCAAGAAAAGCTGTCATATAATAGACATGGCAATTCCAGAAGACAGTGAAGCAAAAGAAAAGGAGGCAGAGAAGGTTGAAAAGTATCAAAATCTGGCCAGAGAATTGAGGAGAATGTGGGAAGTCAAAACCAAAGTCGTACCAATTGTATTGGGGGCTTTAGGAACAGTGCCATTGCGACTGAAGGGCAACTTAAAGGGCATAGGGGTAGACACATCAATTACCTTAATCCAGACGTCTGCATTGCTGGGATCAGCAAGGATACTAAGAAACGTATTGGAAATGTAAAGGACAGGGAAAAGAAACATTTTGGTGTTCCTTGGCAACTTGTTGTTGCCCGACACCACAAATTTACCAGCTGTTAAAAACTTAAGCTGAGCAGTATGACTACGAAATAATAATAATAATAATAATAATAATAATAATAATAATAATAATAATAATAATAATAATAATAATAATAATAATAATAATAATAATAATAATAATAATAATAATAATAATAATAATAATAATAGGAAATCGCACGACCTCGAGTACAATTCGTGATTAATAGGTACGAGTGATTTTGACAGTTCTCAAAATTGCACGAGCCTTTAGGCGAGTGCAATTTGAGAACTGTCAAAATCACGAGTACCTATTAATAACGAATTGTACTCGAGGTCGTGCGATTTTTTATTTATAGTACATTCAACAAAATTACGAACAGTAAGAGAATGATGCATTCGGTCGTTTACCTTTCTTTTCTTGTCGAAGTAGCTTCGCTTGTCCTTCAAGAACTTTCTTCGACTGTTGGAATTGACGGTCTTTTATTATAGAGTGCGCTCTCGTAAGTAAAGGTGGAAGATGGCCATCATGACTTTTAGACTTTCTGGTTCGTAGGACTCGCCTCTTTTGTTTCTAACCTCAGCAAAAAATTGTTGAAGAATTGAGTCGAGTACCTCAGCCGAGTTTTCTTCGAGGTTCGGATTTATACCACGTTCTTCCGCCCAAATACGCCACACATTGATCCAGGTTTGTGCTTTTTTTTTGTGTTGTCGTTACTAGCTTTTTTTTTTAAGTTTTGGATCCCGTCTTTACTGGAAATTGCGAAGCGACTGTCGGCCATTTTTTTGTTGACGTTCAAATTTGCTGCTTACGCGTCGTTTCCATGGAAACGTAATAGGTACTCCTACGGAGTACAATTTGGGATTAATTGTACTGCTCTTGACCAATCAAAATTGAGTAATTTTGTTGAGTGTACTATAATAATAATAATAATAATAATAATAATAATAATAATAATAATAATAATAATGTGTAATTATGCAAATGCACAAATATAGCAACATATCAGTTGAAAGAGCAGATTTTAGCTTTATCATGCTGAGATTTTTAAATATGGGTACAATGTTATTTAACTTAATTGAATTCTGTATCTATAATTCTAGGAACTGCATGTGAGGCAGTTGCCATTACAAAAGGCGTTCTCCACCAATCTAGCGAGATCTCATTTTCTAATGCTATGAAGGCCATTAATGTCTGTCTCTCTGTCTATAATAATGTAGCGAAGTTATATTTTGTGACCAGTGTCGTTTGTGACGCATGTTTGATTTGTATACAGTTAAGTATTGTTGCCTCGTATTCCTGCGGCTAGACCACAGCAGGGACTTTCTTGTAACTGGAGACAGCGCTTCTTTGTTTTGTTTTGCTATAGCCGTTTGTGTTTTGTCTAGGGTTTTAGAGTTCAAAATAAACCCTGTTCCGTGAAGATCTTGGTCTGTATAAGTTCGTGTTTTTATTAGCCTTGGCCCCGGCGACGTTACAATAATAACCACAGAGGAAACTTACTGGTACTTACTGGTACTTTCTGGTGTATGTGTACGTCGTACACATGGATTTCCGATGTCAGGAAACACCTTGACCCTTAATTCTCCAAGCCTGTCATCCACGATAGCTTTTTGAATTTTGGAAATAATATCATCTTTCGTAACCTGAGTGTTGAACCTTAAAGCCACATCAAACCACATCAGGCTTCCACATCTGCAACAGAAAAAGAACTGAGTTCATGCACTTAATATGTATTAAAGATGATCTCAATGGATAATCATGAATGCAATTTAAATATTAACTTGAAAGTAATTTTATATAGGTTGGTAGTATTTTGACAAAGACCATTGACCCATCAGTCCTAGTCAATCTCATGTTGGGCATCAACATTTTTATCCACATCAACTGGCCAGTCAAAAACTGGATAGTGACTCGTGTACACTTTACATTAATCAAAACAAAACAATTTTATTTTCAACAAAACTATTATTATTATCATTATCATCATCATCATCTTTATCATTCCTGACTTTTCAACTTGAATTTGTGCTGTTTTGATTTTTTGTCTCTGGCATTGGAGCCACCCCATGGTTCTCAAGTACATGTATACTGTACTTTGTCTGAATAGTTCAGTTAATGAAAATAACTTGACCTAAAATGAGAGCTGTTCCCAGACAAGGTACATTTTGTATCTTTTCAACACACATGTACTTTGTATGCAAATTATTATTCCTGACTTTCTCCTCTTTCTTTCTCCTCTGATAGATTATGACCATGATTATGATTGTTAAGACTATTATACTATTATTATTGTCCTCCTTCACCTCACCTTGTATCAGCTATCAGTTCTGCACCAACGTAACTCTGATTATCAGCAAACACCTTGACCAACTACATGTAGCGCATACCAATAAATATTGACAACAAAATAACCATTATTATTAAAAACTGAACTACGGATATCAGGTTTCCAGCATTTTCATTGGTTAGCCGGACACAGACTATTAGTTTATATAACTGCTGTACCTTCTTGTAATTTATGGTCAAGGAATGCCTCAGCAATAAAGCGAGCTCAAAACATTTTTGTCAAGGTACACCTTATTTAACATCGGTAGTTCCTTTACCCTCTAGAGCGAGGGTATTCTCCCAGGAAGCCGACGGTGTGCTCATTTTACCACTCTCTTTCCATTGTTGCCTTGTTTTGATGGTATTCAAAGCTAATTTAAGCTACATTGTACACTGAAAGGAAAGAAGTCAAAACAAGGATGTGAGATTTGGAGATCGGACTCGGGACCCCTGTACCAAAGCGGCGCACTAACCAACTGTGCCATCCTTGCTCTTGGAGTTTTTAATAAAACAATTATTCTGCTCTGGCTTGTTGGGTATAAATTATGGGCAATTCCACATGAGGGGTGTTATAAGCAAGATTTTTCAAAAGATGTATTAGTTGAAAATACACCCTGTACTACAAAGTGGACACGTTATAGACTAGTGCTCAGAAAATAAAATTCTACTTCGCTGGCGACAACGGTCTACTCAGGGGGGTATTCAAATTCTGGGTTTATTTTTTTGTTAGCAAGTAATATATTAAATAATCATGCTCACTTTTGACTGGATAAAATCAACCTTGGAAAATGTAAATGACTCCAAACACTCTTATTAGAGAAAACCCCACAGTCGAGTCAATACATTCCTCATGTTAACTTTTTTCTAAAGTAATTTCTAGAAATGGCAGCAACAATATGAACTAATGTCATGGACGTTATGTAACATCCGTGACATTTAGACATTTTTCTTTCCTTAAATAACTATGTGATACATTTTCAAGACAATCCTGCTACAAAGCTAACCATCCAACAGAAACTCTCTGATAGAGACAAAGCTATGGTTAACCATAACATTTTAGATATATCTGCAACAAAAGTTCGTCATGGATGTTTTTGTCACGGACGTTACACTTCCTAGACTTGAGTACGAACAATTAAAATGGTTGAAAAAAAAGCAACATTAATGAAAGACTTATTCTGAGCACCTTTACACTCAACAGACATTTTATATATGAAAAACATGGGTACCAATGGCCATTTAAAGGTTCGATTTCTCTGGCAGTTCAATTAAGACTTCAGGGTTTTACCATTCTTTGATTCATGTGTTTTTTCCTCACATTTCTTAAACCCTCTTATGTTTTCCAAAGGCCTTAAAAAGTTTTTCCAGAGCTTGCTGCTCTGGAATTTGAAATGGCCCACTAATGAAATATGGAACTGTTACGTAAAAGGACCAAAAAAGACATTTGAGTGGTGCACTCTATCCACATTGTCTAGTCTTGGGCAATGATAGCTGGTTTCTCCTACTCTGTGCAGGAACTTGAATCGCACAAAACTGCAGTTGAGTCCAAAACCCTGCCAAAATAGTAGTTTTTGACGTAATCAACAGCATAGTATTCCCCTGGTTGAATGGGTGGTGGTGGAATTGGAGACAGCTTTTGAGACATGCAATTGTTGGATCATCAGTTGCCTGTAGGCTGAAATGTTGGTTTGAGTGATCACGGAACACCTGGTTGTCAGACATCTTGCATACAGGCAAGTGAAGATACCGTACATGTGTGATAGCTTCCTGGGGGATCTCGTTAGGCTTGTTTGCATAGAAAGACCATTTCTTGATGTCAATTGACTGGTCTATGAGTTGACCAAACGACACCATCTTCTCCACCCTCTTTAATAAATCATGTAATATCCCCAAAACAACCCTGAATACAATTGTGTTTCATGGGTTTGACATGAAATGGCAATTAATTAAGGAAATTATGACATAAATTTATTCAATTCACTTTAAATGGCCAAGTAACATTTTATAGTGCAAAAAGATTGTAATCTACACTTCAAAATAGTCGACTTATTCGCACAGTGTAACGTCCGTGACAGTGATTGTAACATCCGTGACCTTCACTTTGAAGTATTCTTTAAAAACTGTCAATTGTAGTGAAAGTGAAATCAACATTTTCAGTTAACACGATGACCAAACTGCAGATATTTAGAGTAGGGTTTTGTAGAACACTTTCATAGTTCACAGGAAATTTCACTTAATGTCGATGCACTGTGACAATGTATTTTTTCCTAATATTTCTCTGAAAGAGAGCATAAGGGAAAACTCAATCACACAATTAACATATCAGTATGCACAAATACGTTCATCGAAGTTAAGAGTTAAAACTGCTATTCATCTTTGGTCAAGGCTAGTCTAAAAGGTAAAAATTGTGTCTGGATGTAACACCTGTGACGGTGGAATCACCCTTATAACCACCTTGGTGTGTTATCTATCACTTCATATCCAGCGCACCCTTGTAGATTAATTGTTAAATACTACGGTGACCATGCCAAAGACAACTTGTTAACTAATAAGACATAAATCAACAGTAGTGACCAGATGTCCATGTTTCAAACCCGTCGGGGCAAGTCAGGATCTCAACTATCAACCTGCAATTGGGCTGTCTCTGGCAGTAGGGTAAATGATGTAAAGGCAGATTCACAACATGGACTTGGTCTAGTAATTCCCACACTGACTATTGTGCTGGCAATGGTTTGGATTGTAACAAGGGACAGTTGGGTAGATTACTGACTGACTAAATGACGATGAAAGAACCAAATCAGAGCTAACCAACGAGTGACTTTTAAGGGCACAAAAGGGTTTCAGTGAATTTCTAAACAAATTCCGAGTTTGATCCAAATTATCTTACTGACAACTATTTAACCCAATTTTGGAGTCACAAAGAGTCCTCTTAGGTCCAAGCATTAATTCTGCTACCTCCTTCCACCAATAAGATGAGTGTTAGCATACATTAGGTAATCACATGATTTCGAGTGCAATATTTTGGAATAAATAACCATGGGTATATTTTTTCAAAGATCATAAAGCAAGATTGGAAAGTGCAATTTGCAATCTTTAAAAAAATTTACAAGTGCTTATTTATTCCACATTGCATGAGAAAAATCATGTGCTTACCTATTAATAATATACCCAAAAAATTAAAGGTGGTTAAGCAGGAGAAACAAATGCATATCACGCAATCAGTGAAAGAATGTGCCATAAATTGCGCCATCCAGGTCGCACGCTTGATACAATGATTTGAGAACAAAATTTTTTATTCTTTCTGACCAAACCCTATTGTTTATTAGACAATCATAATCCAGAATTTCAATGTGTAATTTGCACTGGTATCACACTTTTTTGCACTGTTACACTTGAACTGCACTGCTCTCAGCCATTCAGAATCGTGTAATTTTTCCTGTATATCATTATTAGGGTTAGAATTATTTTAAATTAACCTACCTGCCCTATAACCTTTACACTGGGAGAAACGTTTAGGGGACAATGTGAAGTAAAACTGCAATTGTCTGTACATGTATTCCTACACATTGGTGACGTTGAAGTTGGTAAGGAAGGCAAGGGGGCACTAAATGACACTGGTCTAAATCAGGAAGTGTCTTATTATACGTCACGTATTTCTTGACATGCTGTATTCTGTAATTAACCCATTGACTCCTGGGGCCCATTTCCCGAAAGTCCCGAAAACTTTTCGGGTCCGAAAAGCCATCTGTGAAATTGCCAACCGCTTGTTTTGGAAAGCCAATCTTTTAACATGTTTTCAAGGTAACTGAAAGAAAAATTAGTGTGAAGTTTGACAAATTAAATGCTCTCCATTCTTGAGTTACAAAGGGAATTGTGACACCTGAAAATGGCCCATAAAGTTTCGGGACTTTCGAGAAACGGCCCCCTGGAAGTGATACTAATTAGTACGTTTTACTTTGTCTAACGGAGATGATTAATTTTACTTGTCAATGGGGAACGGTTTTTTAGGAGTTGTAAATCGAATGGCAAAGCCCATTTTCTTAGTCAAAAATGTCTTGTACAGCCATCAATTGTCTCAAAGGCATAGAATGCCTGCCTGACTACCTCCTAAATGATCATTTAACTACGTCACTTTCCAAACTCCTTTGTTCCCTGAAAAAAATATTAATTCTACAGTGCAATACCTCACTCTGAAGTGTCTTCCACACAGAATCGTTTTTATCACGTTCTCCACTTGTGCTGATGCGCAAGGAAATATTTTTCCATCCAATGACTGTGGCAAAAAAAAAAAAACATACAACCCTTCTAATTAACTGGTAAATTTAACATTCAACATGGGATGCACTGAATATCGACATTACCAAAAATTAAACTACAGTGTAACTAACCAAGAAGACCTAAAGCAACTACAACTACAACCTGTACTTGTGGGTACCTGAAGAAAAGGTGTCTCTTAGTCTGTTGGGTATGGTGGGGTTAAAAGCACATGCTGCCTGCTAATGTACAGGTGTACCAAGACCTCCCACATTTTACAGCAAGTTAACGTTGCACTCAGGGGTTTCAATAGAGTAACCGACTGTTGTCATTGTCACAATAAATTATTTTAGCTTAGGTTTGAAAGAATCTGTCTTTATAATTACTTTTAATTACATGTACAGTAATAAGTCCTCAACTTACAAGTGTAAGTCTCCATTAACTACAAAGTCACTGTAACTTACTAAGAAGTTTGGTTTCTGAATCATTTCCCTCACTATTGCTTGCTGTATAGGTGCAGTTAGCACGTAGAGTCTGAACGTCAGAAATGTGAAGGCATTGTTTGTTACAGCCAGCATTTGTCAATAAATGGATGTGAAATTTACGCAGTCAACTTGTGTAACAGTTGTTCATTTCCAACGTCAGCAGCATCTCACTGTTTGTCACTGATTTGCCGATGATAAACCAAGGATGGTTGGTCAGCCCACTGAGCTAAAAACTGCACTGATCATGCTAACTTGAAAGCCTAATTTACAGAACTAGCTAAACTACAGAATTATGTGAGACAGCGGCAGGTCGCTTTGCTTTAAGTTAATGCCTCTATTGTATTTCCCAGAAAAAAAACCATGCTCGCACAAATAAGCAAGGTCCACAGGTAGTACACATGTACAAAACTTTTTTCAATCTTTGATGAAATGCTCTTTTAAAATTTATGTCGCGAAAAACACAAGCAATGACAACAACCTCAGTTTAAGTACATTTGTGGTTAGAGAGTCTCCACAGTACGTGACACAATGCGTCACAAAACACACCGACTTCAAATAGATACAGTGGCCTTGCCTGACTTAACCTTGTTTCCGTCCTTTGTATTGAAACAACAAATCAATATGACAGACCGCATGGACGATGGACGAATTTTGAAAATTTGTCATTTTTAACTGAACTCTGTTACGTTAACTTTGCTTTAAGTTTTGACTACTTTAATAGACTGCTGGTAGAAGTGCAATCGCAAGAAACAAGGCAATGTCACCTTGAACAAGTGAGACTGTGTCTGCAAGCTTCAAAATTCCCAGCTAGCAGAGGTCTCTCACGCTGTGAGACCTCTGCTAGCAGGGAAGCTTCAAAATGATCAGCGAAATATATTATTTAGTGGCGATACAGTCTGTGACACAAGCAGTTTACAGTTCATTCGACATGGGCTCGATAGAATTAGAAGGTTCAGCGTGTTAAACGTTGGCACCGTAAGCGTGTCGTGCTAACGTGCCATGCGCGTGTGTTCACCTTATTCACTGCTTTCCCGTGGAGGGTCACATTATGTGAGTTGAGGTTGTTGGTTCTCTATTCTGCACCTAGTCTAAGAGATTTTTCTCTGGGTACTCCAGATTTCTCCTCTCTTCAAAAACCAACATTTGACTTGATTTGCTTTAATACTTCAGTTTACAGTGTCCCCAATTAGTGCTCCAGGGCTAGAACGACTAGTCACTTAAATTAAGTTCCTTTCCTTTTCTTTTCCTTTTCATAGATCTTAATTATTATTAATTTTGCATGCCAACATTTTTTCCTTGCAGTTCATAAAAGGCAAAGCAATTTTGAAACATCTTTTAGTAATTTAAGGCATAAGTCTCCTTTCTGGAGGAATTTCATTAGAACTGACTCGCATCTATGCAAGAAGTAGACAGATACATGTTACCCATTTAGAGGCAGCTTCTTTAAATTCTAGAGTCTGTGGTGAATTTTAATAACAATTTAGCTTCAAATTTCTGTGGTCTGGTTTCTTGCACCGGCCATCATGATGAGAAAGCTTTATGTCATATTCTCCCCAGGCAACATACTTGTACATGTACATGTATCTCCAACTTTGCTTGACTTTCTCAGAGAACTGCTCTTAAGGTGATAAAAATATTGACAGAATGTTGTCTGTTGTACTTTGAAACACACTTCCACAAATTTCTGACCACAAATTGAGGAAGCTTAGAACACAGGCGTTACTTTTTACAGCTTTTTCTTTGAATTAATTGTTATTTTGTTAATTCGTAAGAAATTTCATCTCCATACCATGTTCACTGTTTCTGTATTTTTAACTACATGTATCTTATGTCTTTGATAAAACCATAGCCTGTCTTTTCCAAGTGCCTTTTTTTCCACTTTTGAAATCAACAAAGCCAAGGAATATACCCAACACTGTTAATTGCTTATAATTGTAACAGAAATTCCAGTAAATTTAGACCAGTTGTTTGATGAGTCATCATCTGCAGCTCAAACCACAACAAAATGCACAACCCAACAAAAAAAAAAAACCTAACTTTTAAGTTTGTGGCATTTGAGCATTTGAGCTCAAATTACATGGAAACCGTTTTCTGTTTCTCAAAAACACAAAAGTAACTGGTCCCTCTAGAGAGATGTTAAAATTCAAGCTTACTTACCCTGCACTATAATTTTCATATCTGCTGTGCCACTGGTAGGTCCATTGGCTAGGACAACCAAGGTATAATTGTTGCTGTCTTTTGTGTCCACGGTACGAAACATGATTGTTAAGTATGTTGCCGTAATATTCACTGACACTCGATCATCAAAGGTAAATGGGTTTCCAGAAAGAGACAGTTCTATGATGGGAACAGATGCTCCAGAAATTCGAAATTCCACTCGACGAAATGAATCTCCTTGAATGCTGTAGGTCCAATTTAGTGTTACAGGCCGTCCTTCCAAAACAAGAACTGGGCTCGAGAAATAGGGTGTAATAGTCACTTGTGATTCTGTGGGGTAAAAAAAACAAAAGCCAGAATTAACGACCTTTAAGTATCCAGTAACAGAGAAAAGTTGGATCTGCACCTAGCCTTACTGTTGAGGTATTTACATTACTTAACTTAAGGAGTTTTATCAGTTCTCTGAAAGTAGGGTTTTGCTGTTACGAGGATCAGAGTTATTTTTGGTTTATCTGTCATGCAATTCCAGACTTTTCTAGAGTGATCGTACAATCTGCAATATTCCAGAAATTTCTTTGACGTGACTCAGCAGTTTCTACAAATAGCATAACTTGTAATAGACTATAAATAGCAACAGAACTTTCTAGATGCTTGGAGTAGAAGTATAAAAAAGCAGGCTTGTAAATAACAGTGTAAAACTAAATAAATAATAGTGAAAAAGGGTAACTGCTCGTTGTCACACTCGTGTTGCGTGCTTTATATCATACTCAGGAGTTATTTTCGCTTATGCCTTGTTTGCGGACATTTCTTGGTTATTCCTGCACGTAACATTCCTAAAAGCAGGCCCACAGCCCAGCAGCCCGTGGCCCACGGCCCACGATGGCCCAGCGGTCCAGAGGCCTGGTGTCCCAGTCCTAATTTTCCACAGTTTTTTTGTTCAGCAGTAAATCCATGCACATGCACAGATCTGCATCGGCTTTGAGCGTGCAAAATGGACGATGACTCAGTTTGTGTACATTTGTAGTTGGAGAGTCTCCACAGCACGTGACACAATGTGCCACAAAACACACCGACTTCAAATAGATACAGTGGCCTTGCCTCTTAACCTTGTTTCCGTCCTTTGTATTGAAACAAAAATTGGAAATCAATATGACAGACCGCATGGACGATGGACAAATTTTGAAAATTTGCCATTATTAACTGAACTCTGTTACGTTTACTTTAAGTTTTCACTACTTTAATAGACTGCTGGTAGAAGTGCAATCGCAAGAAACAAGGCAATGTCACCTTGATCAAGTGAGACTGTGTCTGCAAGCTTCAAAATTCCCAGCTAGCAGAGGTCTCTCATGCTGTGAGACCTCTGTTAGCAGGGAAGCTTCAAAATGATCAGCGAAATATATTATTTAAACTGAATGACGACCTCGACATTAGCAAACTTCACTAGTGGCGATACAGTCTCTATTAACACAAGCAGTTTACAGTTCATGCGATATGGGCTCGATAGAATTAGAAGGTTCAGCGTGTTAGAAGTTGGCACCGTAAGCGTGTCAGCGCATGCAAAGCTCATCACATGCTCTTTTGTCTTTAGCGTGTGTAAAAGACAAAGGCTTCAAGTTTAATGAGGAATGCTACTTAAACACGCAGCTAATGTGTTGAGTCACGCTCCTTTTGTTTCAACGCGCTAACGTGCCATGCACGTGTGTTCACCTTATTCACTGCTTTCCCGTGGAGGGTCACATTATGTGAGTTGACTTTGTTGGTTCTGACTATTCTGCACCTAGTCTAAGAGATTTTTCTCTGGGTACTCCAGATTTCTCCTCTCTTCAAAAACCAACATTTGACTTGATTTGCTTTACTTCAGTTTACAGTGTCCCCAATTAGTGCTCCAGGGCTAGAACGACTAGTCACTTAAATTAAGTTCCTTTCTTTTCCTTTTCCATAAATCTTAATAAGCTTACATCGATCCATCTTGCGCAAACGCCTAAAGGCGTCTTGTTTTACATACAATAAGTTGAAACCAATGTGAAGAAAAATTATTGTAAATTATACATGTAACAATTGCAAAAAGAATGAAACCAAAATCAAACAAAACAAGATTGGCTTTTCCAGGCTTGCTTTCAAATCACTCTACAGTGCCTTTACTAATAAATTATTTGTATTGTATACTCTATTTTAAAAACAGCTAATTTTTTGTACTTTTAGTAGTTTTAAAGTGCTACTATGACAAAATTTGCATCTTCCCTATTTAAGCCATTGTGGCACATAAACATGTACATTGTAGTCTGCACAAGAAGAAGAATGCTGTTTACCAATTTCAAATATCTCTTTTTGTTCTGGAGATATTCAAGTTTTTTTAATATGCAAATTAGCCAAGTGATGATGTCATAAACCCAACAAAATTTTCATCAAGTATGATGGACAAAGATATCTCAGCCAATTTGTATCAGAAATACTTCGTTCTATGCAGTAAGATTCTAGTAGATGTGTTCCACAATATGAGCATCCCATTTTTGTTACCATGGCAACATACTGGGTTCCAGTCCTCCCTGATATTAAAGGCTTTGCAGGCCACCTTTGGCGTTCTGTTTTGATATTTGCAAATGGTGCCTCATCTGCATGATCCTGCCAGCATATAGAGATGTTAGGTCGAGTTTGTGGCCTTGGTAAATGTTTTTCTAGCCTGAGATCACCAAAATATTGAAATCAGGTTGGAGGGGACTGGTATAGATTTAGTTGCCATGGGAACCAATTCTTTACAGTCGTAGGTGTGTTGCCTTCAGAACTATTAGCTCACCAAGTTTCAATGGTCTCTGTTGCAAATTGACCGAGATAGCTCTATTTATATTCTTGATGTTCTATTGGTTTGGGTGAATGACGTCATCAGCCTTCAATTTGCATATTTTACACATTTTTCAAACTTAAATATCTCCGGAACCAATGCAGATATTTCCAAACGGTAAACAGCGTTTTTAATGTTTCATGGTACTCTATGTGATAAACCAAAAAATTAAAGGGATAAAAATTTGATGATAGTAGCACTTTAATAATTATTATTAATTTTGCATGCCAAAATTTTTTCCTTGCAGTTTATAAAAGGCAAAGCAATTTTGAAACATCTTTTAGTAATTTAAGGCATAAGTCTCCTTTCTGGAGGAATTTCATTAGAACTGACTCGGCATCTATGCAAGAAGTAGACACATACATGTACATGTTACCCATTTAGAGGCAGCTTAATTCTTTAAATTCTAGAGTGGTGAATTTTAATAACAATTTAGCTCCAAATTTCTGTGGTCTGGTTTCTTGCACCCATCATGATGAGAAAGCTTTATGTCATATTCTCCCCAGGCAACATACTTGTACATGTATCTCCAACTTTGCTTGACTTTCTCAGAGAACTGCTCTTAAGGTGATAAAAATATTGACAGAATGTTGTCTGTTAATGTACTTTGAAACACACTTCCACAAATTTCTGACCACAAATTGAGGAAGCTTAGAACACAGGCGTTACTTTTTAAAGCTTTTTCTTTGAATTAATTCGACATTATTCTATGTTGTACGCTGTATACTGTTGTATTGTAAAACCTTTGCCACGTATCGATCGTGTTATTAATTAGTTAAATTCTAAACTTGAAAACGTTTCGCCTTCCCGGCCTCTTCAGTTCTTAATATTATTTAAGTTTCTGGATTTGTTCTTGTATTTGCATAAGATCTACATGGTCTCCCATGGGAGGCAGAACGTTAATTGTAGAACGTGAATTGTAGATGTTTGAATGTCAATTAATCCTTTTCAATTCTTGCGTGTGGTAAACACACGGTATTCCATTCTTCTTTCGCGTTCATACTCTTTCTTTCTGGGATTTTTCTGATATGTATTGCTTCTGTTATTTGTCTCATCATTGAGTCTCGGTGAAAAGTTATCACGACGTTCGACGTTCTGCCTCCCATGGGAGACCATGTAGATCTTATGCAAATACAAGTACAAATCCAGAAACTTAAATAATTATATTAAGAACTGAAGAGGCCGGGAAGGCAAAACGTTTTCAAGTTTACAATTTAACTAATTAATAACACGCTCGATACGTGGCAAAGGTTTTACAATTATACAACAGTATACAGCGTACAACATAGAATAATGTCGATATCCAACTTTGCCTATGCAAGAATCAAAGATCTGACTAAGTTTGAATTAATTGTTATTTTGTTAATTCGTAAGAAATTTCATCTCCATACCAATTGTTCACTGTTTCTGTATTTTTAACTATCTTTTATCTTTGATAAAACCTCCAAGTGCCTTTTTTCCACTTTTGAAATCAACAAAGCCAAGGAATACCGGTATACCCAACACTGTTTATTGCTTATTGTAACAGAAATTCCAGTATTAGACCAGTTGTTTGATGAGTCATCTGCAGCTCAAACCACAGTAAAATGCACAACCCGACAAAAAAAAAAACACATTTATTACTACCTTTAAGTTTGTGGTATTTTAGCATTTGAGCTGAAATTACATGGAAATTGTTTTCTCTTTCTCCACAACCTTATATTCAACCTCAAGAGAGATGTTAAACTTTAAGCTTACCCTGCACTATAATTTTCATATCTGCTATGCCACTGCTAGGTCCATCGGCTAGGACTACCAAGGTATAATTGTTACTGTCTTTTGTGTCCACGGTACGAAACATGATTGTTACATCTGTTGCTGTAATATTCACTGACACTCGATCATCAATGGTAACTGGGTTTCCAGAAAGAGATGCTTCTATGATAGGAACAGATGCTCCAGAAATTTGAAATTCCACTCGACGAAATGAACCTCCTTGAACGCTGAAGGTCCATTTTAGTGTTAAAGGCTCTCCTTCAAAAACAAGAACTGGGCTCGAGAAATGGGGTGTAATAGTCACTTGTGATTCTGCGAGGTAAAAAAAAAAAGCCAGAATTAACGACCTTTGTATCCACTAACACAGAAAAGTTGGATCTGCACCTAGCCTTATAAGTTATTGCTGAAATATTTACTTAACTTGAGGAGTTTATCAGTTCTGTGAAAGTAGGGTTTTGCTAAAAGCAGGCCCATTGTCCAGCGGCCCACAGCTCACGGTCCACGACGGCTCAGCGGCCCATGGCCCGCGACGGCCCGGAGACCCGGTCCTAAATTTCCACAGTTTTTTTGTCCAATGGTAAATCCACGCACATGCACAGATCTGCATCGGGTTTGGGCATGCAAAATGGACCGTGAGTTTCAATTCTTTTGTCATTTAATCATTGAATCCTTGTTTCTGTTTGCTGAATGTTGTTCAGATAAAAACGTTTTTATTCTTTGTTCGTTCGTCTCTTTACAGAAAGCGATAGCACAATAGAGGACTTTCATTATCAAACAATGTAACTAAGTTATTTTCAAACCATACTTTGAAAGTGAAAATATCATAAATAATGAGATGTGAACTGCGAATCTTTTTTTTTTAACTTTCAGAGTTACACAAAGAAGGCATGCAAATGCAAATCGACCGCCTTTCAAAACTGTTGCCTGCCATTGCACAGAAGTACCAAGTGAGAATGTGATTGCCTGATAAACTGACAAAGCAATTCAGAGACAATTCGCAGTTTACATATCTCATCATTTAGCTTAAGAAATTTTCAATCTCAAACTGTGGTTTCAAAATAACTTACATCGTCTGAGAATGGACTTCCTCTCTATTGCGTTCTGTACACAGATGAATAAACAGAGAATGTCAACATTTTTCACTTAGCAACATGCAATGAAAGAAAGGATCGAAAAGGATTGAAATGATTATTAATAAAATGGTAAATGAATTCAAACTCACTGTCATCCATTTTGCACACCCAAACCCGATGCAGATCTGTGCATGGGCATGGATTTAATGCTGTACAAAAAATATGTGGAAAATCAGAGCAGGGCTGCCGGGCCTCCAGGCTGCCAGGCCGTCACGGGCTGCGGGCTGTGGGCCGCTGGGCCGCTGGGCCGCTGGGCCGCTGGGCCTTCTGGCCGCCAGGCTGTCGGCTGCAGGCTGCTAGCCTGCTTTTAGAAAAACCCCTGAATTAGTGTTAGTGTGGAAGATAATAATGATGCTGCCTTTTGATCGTAAATATAAATTCCTGTGGCAATTGAATCCAGAAATCGAAGTGATAAGTCAGTGTAGCTGGAGTCGATAAGGACAGTTAATAATGATAATAAATAATAAATAATAATAATAATAATAATAACAACAATAACAATAACAATTATAATAACAACAACAATAATAATAATAATAATAATAATAATAAGGTAAAATTTGAACTACATGTATTGTACACTAAAATTACGTTAAAATTGGATTTTACAAGAAAGACAAAAACGTGCTTAAAACATAAAATAAAATAAATAAATCCCTGAAATATACTTTTTTTCTCTATTAACAAGTATATTTTAAGAAAATTTCGAATATAGCTAACTTCATAGTGGAGCTCCAGGGCGCAAAGCACTCCACCTCAGCACCATGGGTAAGAATTTTTGGGAAATCTATCCATGCGAGAAGTAATTTTGGTTAGATAGATAGACAGATAGATACTTTATTATTACCTTAGATTGCAGTTATAACTGAATTGATAAGGTTTACATTAAATAATTAAAAAAATTAATTCAATAGGTAAAATATATTAACTATTATGATACATTAAGATAAATCTAGGACTCTTGTTACAACTATGAAAACTAAGGGGAAGGGAAAAAAAATAATTATATAAAAATATATATACAAATATAAAAATTATAAATTATAAGGTACCGAATGGAGAATTGACTAATGGTATTCGTTACATAAATAAAGAAAGTTTATTTAGAGTCATAAATCCTAGCGCTAGCGTTAATAAAGGTATTACTGAACCTATTAGTCTTACACAAGGGCGTTGCAAAAACCCTTGGATTACGCAGGGTTACCGAAGGATGATTAGTGTTAAATGATAATAAGTGAAATAACTGATTGTTAGGATTAGAAATGGTTTGTTGAAAAAAACTCTGACACAATTCAGATCTTCTTTGCGATATACTATTAATATTTGCGGTCTTAAGAGCATCAATGTATGACACATCGTAGCGATAATTATATAATACGCATGGCTCTCCTTTGTACTCTTTCTAAGGCTGAGCTAGGATACTCAGGTAGACTATAGTGAAACACTTGACAGGCATATAGTAAAACTGACTGAATGCAAGCAATATAAAAACAGACTAGATCCTCAATACATCATCGTATGTCCACCTCCCCCCCCCCCCCCCCCGGCCCCTCCTCTCCCCTCCCCCCCATACATACTGTCAGGCTGGAGGTGGGGAGGCTGGACAACCTCTGGGGACGGAAGCGTTCCGCCAATTTTCCTTGGCGCTGAAACATGAGACTCAAATTAAGTCACGAAAGCTATAAATTTATACATCATTGGGCATGTGAAAAACAGCAGTGTTAACTGAATATGCTTATCAAAATTGAAGTATGGTTAGTATACTTTTTGTATACAAAAAGTATACATTATCTGTATTACATCCATTAGGTGTATAAATTTAGTATACATCAAATATACATGTACATCATGGGAAACTTCAGCTTGCCAATTCATGGTGATGTATACTTTCAGGATCAGTGTTCAGTTGTGTCTGGCCTGTATACTTTGTGTATACATCACGAATGACCTTCATGGAAGATGTTGAAAGATGTATGCTTATTGTATACATCATTGGTCACCCCATTAACAACATAATTTGTAGTGTATACTGTGTGTATGAACTTTACGAGGAGCAATCAAAGATGTATACTTAATGTATGCATCATCGGTCAACCTTTTCACAACTCAAATGAATATCTAAGAATTTTTAAGAATTGATGATTATGGTCTCTCAACAGGCTTGAAATTCCTAGGAATTCCAAATTATGCCATTAGCAATACTCAGTGAGTCGGAACTCTAGCCAATTTTTGGGGATTGAAAGCTAAAATGGTACTGTGGACTAGGAATTTATGGGAATCTTTAGGAATTCCACTCAGTGACTCAACTTGAGGGTCACTTCAGTGAGTTGAAATTCTTGAGAATTTTGTGCAATAGTACTCAATGTGCCAGTGAGACAACAGTCAAAGTTAAAATGCCCTTTTAGGATTTGATTTTATCTGATGCCTTGAAAAAATGAGCTTACTAAACTTCAACATTTATAACAAGGTTTGGTCTTAATTCAAAGCATGCCAATATGAATGTGATATCTTTCGAGTTAATTCACTGCTTGTAATATACATGTACTTAGCTTAAGCAATGGCCTTTAAAAGCTCCAAACTTTGAACATAAAATCACTCTGTACGAGGAGAAATGAAAATAAAGCTTTTATTCTGATGCATTCTACAGATTGTGAGAAATACATTATTTGTATCATCAATTACCTTGTTTGATGCTCTCATAATCGGCCTTATCCCAAAAGGAACATGATGCATTACTCTTGAAAATTATACACTCCAAGTCAGCACTTAATCCCTTCAATGAACTCCAATATCTTTCGAATATTTTAATCTTGCTCATTTAACATGAATCCGTAGTAGAGAGAGAGAGAGAGTCATCGTCCGCCATCTTGGATAACACGTAAGAAACCAGACTGGAAACTAGTGAGCCCTTTTCATTTTGGTCAGCAGTCAGCGGTAACCAGTCCAGCTCTTACAAATTTTGGGCGGTTTTATTCAGACAAACGTTTGTATCTGCGATCACACTTTCATGGTGCCATTTTTTTTTTGTTAGTTTTACTCTTTAAACGCTGATCCAGGCAAGAATATGCTTACAACAACTCAAGTAAGAAGGTAAGCGTTAACTTTAAGCGAATAACATCTGACTTGATGAGGAACGATTTACAAGCATTTAGAATTCATTTTCACACGTTCAATTTGTGAAGCATGGATATGCAATTTGGCTTAAAAATGCTTTAACCCTTTAACAAGAAAACCTTTAACAAGAATAATGAAGTTTTAGATCAAATGGTGAAGCAAATGCTTTGGGAAAAAAGTGCTCATACGGCAAGTTACATGTATACGATCCACAAATGATTCCTTCTCGATTTGTATTAAAGTAAAGAAGCCCAAATTTATGAGTCTGACTACTCTTCACACACTTTAATTGTAATAGAAATGATCAATGATTTAGAGGAATCACTATATGCATCACTTAAATATATATACTATATTTTTTTTTAGTTGCCATGAAAGAGTATAAAGAGACACTTCCTGAAAAATTCTTTGATGGGACAGAAGGAAAAGGTCCTATACAGCAGACAAAAATGCTTAGCAGCCAATTCTGTCTCCTCAACCAGTTATGGTTTGATGTATTTGGGGATCTCTCTCTTCAGACTTGTCATAGTTTTTTGGTTTATCTGAAATGTTTAAAAGCTTTTTTTTGTATTTTAATTTAGAACAAGAACCCAATCCAAAGATTTTGACATGAATTATATGTTTAGGTACATGTAAAATGTAACTGCTTTGAAGTTTGTATTCAATTTTTTTGTCTGTGAGCTATGGTAGTAACTGTTAATAGCTTGACTGCAATGGATTTTGTGTAGTTTCCAGCACATTTCTGATTTGCTGGAATGTTATTTTACATTAGCAGGATATTATAACCTTGTTTCTTGTGCTCCACATGTGTGCACTTCTATTTCTAAGTTACTTCAAGCTATTCTTCTTGATTTTTCTGACCTTGTTCAAGAAGATTTCAGCTATTGCCCAAAATTTCAGTCCTATTCCTAGGAAATAATTCCTGGGAATTCCCAGAGTTATTTTGCAAGGGTTAGGTGTTTTGCATTTGCAAGTATCACTACAAAATGAAGAAACTGGGTACTGTACATAACCTTAAACATAAAACATGATCTCTCCATAGCAATAATCTGATGTTGAATTTAACAGTGTAGTTGTTCCTCCTAGTCATGCTCGTATATGACGGGGTCCTGCAGATTTCTATAATTCTGTTGTATTTCAAGAGTGTTTTGTAAACTAGAATGTTTCATACCACAATGTATACAAAAAGTATACTATGTGTGCACAAGATGAGAGTACATGTATAAAAGATCTACATGTACAAGAGGCATATTTTTTGTATATGTATACAAGAAGTATACTTACTTGGAGTATATTGGGTGTAACCTGTGTATACTCTTAGTATACTGTCCCCCTACATGTATGTGTTATACTTCTAATAGTATACTCCAAGCTGTTCCAAATTACTAATACAAAATTTTTGTATACTGAAAAAGTATACATCAATCATACAAAAAGTATACTTTTTGCACATACTAAAACTCTACATCAACTATACATAAAGTATACATGATGTAGTATACCATGTGTATATGTGGTGTATACTAAAAATATACTCTATTTTGTTATATTACAGTATAACCCCAAATGTACGAAACTACTGTAACAATAAAAAACCCCATAAAAGAACATGTGGATTGAGAACCTCCAGGCTGAAATTTGGTTTAAGAGAATACCATATACACTGGAACCAATTCAGCCTGATAAATTCAACTGGTTCTTACATATAAGAAAAATTGGGTACCAGTGAGATTAAAAATTACTGGGTCAGGATTACCATGTCATTCTAAAATCAATTTTCTTTATTGGAATTTTTTGTGTTCTTTATCCTTTAATTTTAATACCACAGTGAAAGTGAAACACAGCAAGATATCTCTGCAAAATTACAAATGTATAAATCAAATTGTTTTTCTTGACAATACTGTTGTGCAACCAAATCATTGATTACGCAGTACCAGTTGAGCAATACAGAGTATAATTTTTAGACAGAATTTAAGAACATGTTTTAAGAACAGCTTGAGGCTGATTTTTTGCTAAGTACCCAACATATAAGAATGTTATCAGCCTGAAACTGAAAAACAAAGGTTCTTTTATGCAGGTTTTTACTGTATCGAAGGCAGCTTTCATTCAAGAACTGTAGTTTCTCTTCTCAGAAAAACGTAAATTCTGGATAGGAACTCATTTTTTTTTTGCATTTCACGTGCTAAATCTCCTACTCTTCCCTCAGTCTGATTGAATATTGACCCGAAAGTCTCGCTTCCACGCGCTCTGACATGGACACTGCTGAAACGTGAGCTCAACTATAATAACAGCTATATTGAAACCTAGGGTGCTTACCATTAACTAAGCCAAATAATCCGGATAGAATGATCGTTGCATGAAGGTACATGTAAGCAATTTTCCAAATTTATTGACCAACTGGATGTTATGACGCCTACCATTTACATGTACCACCCGGCATTCAATGACGTGCACAACTATGGCTACAGTGTACCTATTAATCATATGCAAGAAAGAACCCTTGAAATACAAAATGGCTAAAACTTCTTATCACCTTAATGAAAACAACTCGCACATCAAAAATCAAACACATATGCAAATTGGTTAAGGTCGAATCATTTCGAACACCATCAATCCACAATGACAGAAAAATCTTACAAAAACCTAATTTACAGCCGAAAATTGCATTGAAACAAACAACATAATTTCCTATTAAAATGAAGACAAAACTTCCCATTTTACTGCATGCATGCAAGCAAGCAATGATACTCTATGTCAAAACTAAATAAATTTCCCACCAGTGTTCAGGATCAAACCCTTTCCTTGAATAATGAAGCAAAAAATGGACGGCAAGCTTTCTTTTAAATAATTCTTGACTATTAAACAACAATTTCCAATTGTTTTGTACCCGAAGACTGTGCAGAGTTTAGTACAAATAAATACAATTATTAAAAACTGAACTACAGATATCAGATTTCCAGTATTTTCATTGGCTCCCCAGACACAGGCTATCAGTTCATATACCTGCTGTACCAAATATCGACAAGGAACGCGTCAGCAATAAAGAGAGCTGAAAACATTTTTCCAGCTCTGAGAAAAATGGCCAACAAAAGCCAATAAAAACGACATGGAAGAGTTGTTGATCCTGGAATTTTTAATTCAACATTATTATTCTACTCGGGCTTGCTGGATATCAATTGATTATAACCAACAAGGCGCATTCCAGTGCACCATCATAGAACAATTATTATAAATTGCTCTCATCCAGGAAGTAGGCCGCATGAGCCTTAATCTGCAGCCATTTGTTCTTTGTTGTCCACTAACGTTTTATTCTGGTGAGGAGAATGCTGCTGCGAGTCACATGAGTGACTGATGTTTTTCAAACAAGGAAAGTTCTCCTGTTTGCCTCAAATGAATCTGCAGAGAAGGTCAATGTGTATTCGGCTATTTCGGATAATTGCTTAGACAACTTCAAAATGCATCTGTCGTTGGTGGTAGTTGATCAGTGGTGGTGAGTGGGTCATTTCCCAAACTTTTAGCAATTTGAGCTTACAAGGTAAAGTTCTCAAGAGATAGGTTAAGCAATTTTTGAACGCACACAATATAGAACAAAGGGTCCAATTGGACGCAGAAAAAAAATCAAATGTTTATGCAAATTACAAACGCCAGGAAAACTGTGGGAACAGCATACTTCACAACGAAATTCTCATTTCTCACTATGGAGAAATGATTCAGTTCCTAAAATTTTAAGGTAAGCTGCTATTTTTGAATTTTTGTAGTCAAATGATTTCATTTTCTCAACGATTTTGTCCAGCTTGAAGAGTTAAGTTCTTGTTTTTGAATTCGGAAGTGTTGCATGACGTCATCTGGGGTGCTTAAATTTAGGCGAGACAATTGCAACGTACGTAACTTGTCTGTCTTGCAAATAATGCAATTTTTTTGGAGTTAGTGTTAAAAATAACATGTTTAAATGAAACTTAAATGTATTCAATCGCTTGATTATTAACATTAGCCATGGCAATTAGTCACAGGGCAACGATGAATGGTGTATCACTTTTGTTCCTAAATTAGTGCTCTTTTATGGAAAATTGAGATTGAGTTCTCCTTTTTTTTTGGCTATCAAATTCTAGATCATTTATCAATTGGAGCTATCAGTTCCTACAGCATACAGATTCCTCGAGACATTTTTAGAGGTAATCAATGGAGCTTTGACAGCTCATTACAACTCAATTTTGATAGAGGATGAATCAATGGGCATAACAGTTTCAAGAAACTGATCATTTTATTGTACAGTGTAAGTATATATTCGAGGGGAGGGATAAGACTTCATTTTTGTGCAATTCAGAATCTGCAAAGGTATTGCAGCAGCAATCATGAGGCAATAGATCAAATATTAAATATTCTTGAATATTAATTAGCTGGACCTCATAACATTTTGCAAAATTTTTGTCTTTGGACCCCTTCTTGAAAAATTTGGGGGTCCAAAAACCCCTAAATTTGAAAATCTGAATCCATCTCTGCTTATTACTGACTTGTTAAACCTCCCAGCATTTTTAAGCCTACATGTATGACATCATAGACTCTCTTCATGGGTAGTAGTGAACTATGCAGTGCTGGAAATAACAGTCGGTCATCGGACATTGTCCGACCAAATTTTGAAAATGTCCGACCAATTTCACATTATGATCGGACATGATGACCGAACATCTCACCAGCACATCTTGACTTATCTTCTTCAAGGTGTTGTCAGTCAATAAATGATGTCCGGTCCAATTTGTCAAATGTCCGGCCAAAATGAAGATTTGAAAGGACATATGTCCTGTGAATAAAGAAAAATTATTTCCAGCACTGCTATGTGATGTAAACTTATTCTTAATGGTTTTCTCTGTTATCCAGTATAGTGAACACACTGTTTTAGGAGTTTCCCTGTTAAAGTATTAAACAATAACACCATTCAGGACAGAAACACTAGCCAATAATAATAATGTTATTATATTATTATTAGTTCGCTCTCAGTTTTTTTCAATTCTTTGAGAAAAATGATTCTTGTTTTTCTTCTGGTTTGTGTAACAAAACCAGAATCACAGAAATAATAAAATCATAATTGCAGTTTCCTTTAGCAAATCAAGGCTGTCAACCTAATTGTGATGCTATTTCAATTTGGGCCTTACAATACGACCAGATTTGTTTCCCGCTGAAGGAAAAAAGATACCGATTCTTCCTTAAAGGAACAAGCTGTCTCTTTCACTTTCACTTTATTGAATTTGTTACGCGTACAAAAGAAGTGCAGGAGAAAACACCTTCCACATTATTTAACCCCAATTAGTGTATAAGGCACGTCTCATTCTTTCAAACAGAGTCCTTAGGCAGAACAGCTGATTTATTAACCGTTCTGTGAACATCATGCTCTGTGAATCATTCCCAATATTAAAACTGCAAGTCATGGTAAATATTGCCACAGACCTAGACTCCGCAACAAAATATAAAAAGTAAAGCTATCAAAACTCGCCTGTTTCTGGGCAAACTAAGAGGAGTCCCATCAGAATACAGAAAAGAGCTGAATACATGGTTGCCGATCACGAAAGTCCGATGATCCAAAGTACTACTCGTCCACTTTCAAAGTTGGGTGGCATTTGCACGAACAAGGAAGTATTAAATTGACATCCCGGATGCAACTTCCAAAACTTTACAACCCGCCAGTACCCTGGGTTTCAGAGGTTATTTTCTCGCTATGAAAAGAGCGAGTCACGTCGCCGCTGCGTGACTCGCTCTTCCGTGGCTCCTTTCGTGGCGAGAAAATAACCACTGGAATCCAGGGTAACCCGCCAGTGGCATGGAACAAAAAAACATAAAGTCCTTCCCAGGCCTTTTTTCCCCTCAACTTCAATCCTTATTAAAATTTTAAAAGTTTTTTGCCCGACAAAATGGTTTGGCTTCTTGTCCAGATATGGTTGGCCGTTTGTTGGAAATTTTGACAATGTATATTTGTATGCAACAATCCATATTGATTCAACTTTAACACGTGTGATGTTTATTCAACAACCTTCAACTTCATCCTCAGAGACCCAGGGGTAGTCAGTCGAGACGGGACGAGAATCAGGAGTGGGCGTTAAGTTTTCAAGTAAGGCGAGAAGAGCCCCTGGGAACATACCTTTAAAGGACGAGTTCCAGAGCGAATTAAATTCTAGCCTGCGTAGCAAACGTTTCCAGCTTCCTTCCTCCCGTTTTTGTTCGGTGGGTACGGCTACACGTAGGCTATTTCTCGATGGGCTTAAATTATACTGAAATTCTTCGCCTGCTTATTATGTACCATGGAATCTGTGTCAGCATGAGACAGTCAAAAAGAATCCTACGATCGCGCGGTCTTGCGTGGAGGAATCAGCAAAGTCGACCAAATGAAATAGTAGATGCAGGCTAAAGTAAACTACACATGGGAAGCGGCAGCTCAATTGGCTATCGGCTAATGCACCAGAGAATTTGTTCTTTCTATGTATTCGTTGCTGACAGGGAGACAGTGAGACTTATAATGAAAGCTTTAGATCCATGATGTGCAAAGACGCTCAAAGAACCGTTTGATAAGACGCAAATATCAAGTCAATGGAGGTTGGTAAAACCCGTGACGCTTTAAAAAACCTATGACTATAGTAAATTCGCTTGACGTGACAGCCACGTGACAGATCCGTGACGCTTCCGTGATGGTTGTCACATTTTGACCGTCACGGATGTTGACCTTCACTGGTTTTACCAAGGCCCAAGTCAATGGACCAAACTTCCTCTGGCACATCGATGGCTATGATAAACTTAAGCCTTTATGTTTTGTATTCATGGTGCAATCGGTAGTTTTAGCCGCTACATCATGTGGCTTGAGGTAGATCGTTCCAGTCATTCCAATAACAACCTACGTATCATAGCAAAGTACTTTTTAAAGACTGTTCGTTGCATAGGAGGAACACCACGAATCGTTAGAGGGGACTGCGGTACGGAAAATTGTTACGTTGAGGCTATGCAACGTTTTCTTAGAGAAGGGCAAGGGGGCGTCTTCCAAGGGGACAAAAGTTTCATATATGGGCGTTCTGTTTCCAATCAGAGGATCGAGGCCTGGTGGAACATGTTGAGAAAATTGAACACAGACTTTTGGATAAACTATTTTAAGGATATGAGAGAGATACAACTATATAATGACAATGACATTTTTCAGGGTGCCTTAAAGTGGTACTATGATCAAAAAATCATCTCTTTTTTTCTTCAGATTTTGAAAGCGTGTTTTCTTAACACCTAACTGGCAAAATTTTGAGCTTTGAGTTTTATCCAAAGGCTGTTTATTTTGAGTGTAAGTTTTGGATTTCACGGTCCGCCATTACTCACGTTCAAAACTGGCCGATTGGACCTAAGAGGGTTGGATCTAGAGAAAATGACGTCATTTACTCATTAGCTTAAAATTTCAGCGTGTAAACGCAATTTATTACATATGCAAAACACGGGTTTAAAAGTCTGGGAGCCCGAAACTCCCGTGCTGCATATTAATTCGGCCGCGTACACACGCATTGCATTCTTAAACTAGTGAGTCTTTGACGTCATTTTCTCCTCGACCCAGCTCTCTCAAGATTTTAAAGTTAGTAATGGCGGACCAATAAATAAGAAAATTCCAGTTAAAATAAACCGGTGTCTTTTTAAAATCAGAACTTAAAACTTGGGTCAGTTAGTGTTTAATAAACATAGTTTTGAAATCCAAACAAAAAAAAGTATTGTTTTTTTGGTCGTAGTACCACTTTAAGCTTTGCTTCATGCCACTGATAAGAGAGGAACTGCATCGAGGTGCAGAGTTGTGGAATTTACATAAAATGCAACCACAGCCTTCAAACCGTGATTCCCCGTCTGGACGACCAGATGTTCTATTTTTTTGCCGCAATTAAATGGAAGAACAAATTATATTCATGCTGTCTCGTTAAATGATATAGAACTTGCAGAACAAATGTGTTGTGGTCAAAATACAGTGGACTCTTCCTTGAAATGTTTTGAAGAATTAGCAGAGTTGATAATAACATATCTAGGTAACCCAGACGAAGCTTTGGAGTTGTATTCGGAACAGCTCGATCATATCAACGGCATCATATAAGCAAACAGGTCGAACCTCTATTTCTGTAAACTGATTTTCGGGCATAAAGGAATAAAGATTGTTTTTACACGCCTGAAATTAATTATTCGGGAGAAGTACACGCCTTATTGTACTGTAATGCAATTAATGACCCTGACGTTAGAGTTGATGCGAAAAACCAGTTATCTATGCGTACTGGGCTTGGCATCCGCTGAAAGCCTGATTGACAGCTCTTTGCGTGCCTGGGGTGTATGGCATTTCCATAAGATCCTCTTATTATGTGAAAGATAGCCTCTGTAATAACTTATCCCCGTTCAGCAGTGATTGTATTTCATACGTGGGGCCCGTTTCTTACAAGTTCCGTACGGTGGCTTGTACGGGCCACCAGAAGGATGACCTTTTTTTCTGACTCTGAATACTTGTCGATCAACAGTTATAAGTGGTGATCCACAATTATAAGTGTCGACGGCCAGTTAATAACTGTCCATGGACAGTTATTAACTGTCGAAAAAAAAAAAAGAGGTACTTTTGATGGCTTTAACAAGCCACCGTATAATCCAGTGGATTACTAACCATTTTTCCCCGGACCATTGCATTCGATATCTTGTCAACTGTTGGGCCGAGGGAGAATTGGTTCTGGAAGCACGTGGTGTGAAGCGAAGAAGATACGAAGGAACGCAAAAACAGGTCTTACAAGATGTGGCAAAAACTTAACAAGCCTACTTGAAGTTGAAAGACCAGAAAGTGAGGTGAGAGATGCTCTAAACGAAGTCAAAGAAGCATATAGCAATTTAGTAACGAAACATGAACAATACACCCAAATGACTGACGAGGATGACCGGTTTTAAGAGGCTGAGAACTGGATGTCTGAATTTCAAGAAAACTTTTAAAGGCAGGGAATAAAGGCAAATTTGTATAGGATAGTTTGGTCGAGACGAAGACGAAATTGAAAGAAAATGGGCAACAACATGATGTCGGAACCTCAACTATTCAGTTATCAGAACAAAACTTGCCTTCCGGTGACGGTTCTATTGAGATCGGTGAAAATGCCGCAATCCCACAGTTCTTTTGGTTATTAATTCCGACACCCATGCAAGTGTTAATAATGACAGCCTTCAATCAGTAATTCCCAGTGGTAGTTCCTGTAATTTCAAGATTGAAAAACCCGGAAGTTGCCAAAGTTTTACGGAGATACCAGAGAGTATGTTATTTTTAAAGCAGATTTTAAAAACGCAGTTGAAGTTAAGTACTCAAATCAAGACGCAATCACCTTCCTGCAGGTCATGTCTCCAAGGCAAGCCTCTTGATTTGATAAAAGGAATTGGAACAGATTACAAGGCTGCATGGGAGTATTTAGATTCTATATATGAAGATCCTAGATTCGTTTCTGACACGATAACTCAAGATATAGTTAAATTTCGTGCACTGCAAAATGGCGAAGATGCAAGATTTTGTGATTTGGTGCATTTAGTTAAAAGGTGTTATAACACGTTAAAGGAAGTAGATGCTCCCGGTGACATGAACAACAGTCACATGCTGTCTATTATTGCACAAAAGATGTGTGCGGACGACCGCCAGGTTTGGTCTAGAGATCTGGAGCGAGAGGTAAAGATTGTCATGCTTCATCAAGGTCTAATGGAATGGATGACTGTGGAGATGAAATCGCGTATGCGCGCAACAGTGCCACTCAGAACTGATGCAAATAATAGTCGTTCACTGCATCACGTGCAAAACGAAGACAGCCTTAGAAGTAATTCAACATGGAATAAATGTTGGTTATGTCATACATCCGCTCACTGGCCAGATTAATGTCCGCGGTTTGCCGCAATGGGCGTAGATGAAAGAATCAAAACCGCCAAAGAGAATAACGTCGTTTCAGAGCGGGAATAGCAGCATTTAGCGAAAATCAAGGAGCACTTCTGCCTGTAATTTCCGCGAACATTTGTGGCCAAAACGGAGTCTACAAACCAGGCAATATTCTTCTCGATACCGGAGAACAATATCAACACTTCCATCATCCGCTTTCGCATAGGAGTGATGCGATCAGAGCGGGAATAGCAGCATTTAAAGAAAATCAAGGAGCACTTCTGCCTGTAGTTTCCGCAAACATTTTTGGCCGAAACGGAGTCTACAAACCAGGCACTATTCTTCTCGATACCGGAGAACAATATCAACACTTCCATCATCTGCTTTCGCATAGGAGTGATGCGATCAGAGCGGGAATAGCAGCATTTAAAGAAAATCATGGAGCACTTCTGCCTGTAGTTTCCGCAAACATTTGTGGCCGAAACGGAGTCTACAAACCAGGCAATATTCTTCTGGATACCGGAACACAAGTCAGTTTGATTCACAACGACACAGCTGAAGTGTTAGGTCTGAAGGGGAAGGATACATCAGTAACCATAACTAAAGTTGGAGGTGAAGAGGAAACAATGAAAACGAAGGAGTATGGAGTCCCAGTGAATGCTTTGGACGACACCCGGAAGTATTCGGTAAAGGCCATTGGAATCCCCAGTATTGGCGATGATATTACTGGAGTTCAAACGTCCAAGCTTGCTGACCTCCTTTGTGTACCAACCAAAAAAAGATCCATCGAGGAAAAGGGCCGATTGACATGCTGATTGGAATAGACCATGCTCATATTCATTCGGGTCAACGAAGCAAGTTGGACAACTCGTTGCTGGAAAGACACTCCTTGGATGGGTGATGTTTGGAGGTTCCACTGAAACGCTTCCGTCAAGAAGTCGAATACTCTTTGTTAAGTTATCAACACCAGTTGACCTAACAGACTTTTGGACAACAGAGATTATGGGAGTTCAAGTGAAACCATGCGTATGTGATGCCGATAAGCTGAATCAGGTAGAAAGGGAGGAGGCTGAAGTCATAAGCAATTCTTGCAAGAATGTTGGAGCGCAGTGGATGATTCCATATCCGTGGAAAAGGGATCCGAACCTTCTTCCTGACAATAAATCGCTGGCATTAAAGCGATTACAAGGAACAGAGCGTCGCCTGAAGTCCAGTCCAGATCAAGGCGAGTCCTATGACAAACAAATGAAAGAAATGCTCGAAATGAACTTCTGCAGAAAGCTATCGCAAGAAGATATGGAAAATTTCGAGGGTCCAGTCCACTACATTCCACACCATGCAGTTTTGAGACCAGAAAACAAAAGTACACCTGTACGAATAGTGTTCAACTCTTCGTTTGTCTTTCAAGGTCACAAGCTCAATGACTACTGAATGAAAGGCCCAGACCTACTGAACAGTTAATTTGATGTGCTGCTAAGGTTTAGAGAAAAGGAAGTTGCCTTACTCGGAAACATCTCCAAGACGTATCATCAAATATTGATTCCAGTTCAAGATCAGTATGTCCACCGATTCTTACGGCGAAATTTCGAAACCCATCGAGAACATGATGTTTACGTCAAAACGGTGCTGACGTTTGGCGATAAGCCTGATCCAGCTATGGCACAACCGCTCTAAAGAAAACCGTCGCTAAAGAAAACAAGTCCGGCCATCCAGAAGCAGCCGAAGTTCTCCAGAAGAACACATGTATGGATGATATTTGTGACTCCGTCAACACAGTCACCGAGGCGAAACAACTGGCCAAGGATCTTCATATTATTCTGAAGACAGGTGGCTTCAAGGTTAAAGGCTGGATTTCAAACAAATCACTTGAAGACCATATGCAGAGTGAGAGGACAGCAGAAATGGCGGTGTTCAGAGGAAATGTTGCTGAGAAGGTCCTTGGAATGGCATCGAATAACCAAGCCCACGCACTCACGTTCAACGTCGACTCTGATGTGATAGATCACGTGATTGGAGGTGGACAACTTCCGTCGGAAGAAAAGCTAACAAAGAGGGTTTTGCTTAGTCAAGCCGCTCGAATTTATGATCCCCATGGTCACCCAGCTGCTTTCCTTATCAGGACAAAGATCGAATTACAAGAGCTATGGCAAGCCGGAGTTGATTGGGACGAAAAGGCCCTACCACCTGTTCGTGAAAAGTGGAAAGATTTATTCAGAGAAATGAAGGATTTAAGTAGGGTCGAGTTTCCCCGCAGTTTAACTCGTGCCGATGCAGAAGAGCCTCCTATGCTGTGCGTATTTTCCGACGCTTCCCAGTACGCCTTTGGAGCTTGCATTGCGCTTACAGCCGACAGAGGATTAAGGATAACCAGTATCAAGTCAGGCTAATTGCAGCGAAGTCACGGGTAGCACCTTTGCAGCAGGTAAGCATACCACGACTGGAACTACAACCAACAGTTTTGGCGTCTACATTAGCAAAGACTATTCAAGAATTGCCTGGATACAGAATCCGTCGCACAATTTCAAGCCATTCGTGTCTGCGCGAGTTGGAGAAATCCAAAGTAACTCTGACCCTAGTGAATGGAAACACATCCCGGGTGAAGAAAATGTCGCTGATGATATTTTTAGAGGAATTTATGTAGGAGATCTGAACGGGAGATGGACCAATGGACCAGAGTTTTTGCAAAAACCAGAAGAGCTTTGGCCACAAGAAGTAGCAAAACCTGTTTCAGATGAACATTTGGAACTTCGAAAAAACGAGACAGTTTGTAAAGTAAAGAAGACTGATGAAGCCATCGACCCAAAACATTTTTCAAGTTGGAAAAATCGGTTCGAGTGACGGCCCGCATTCAAAGGCTGGCCAACAAGATACGCTTAAGAAGACACACCCAAACCGGAAAAGAAGGGCCACTTGTACCAGAGGAATTAGAAAAAGCTGAACGCTTCTGGATCAAGGAATCCTAGAAGTCCTTGCACAGCCGAATTAAGAAAGGGGAATTCAGGAGTTTGAGTCCCTTTGTTGACGGACAGGGTGCGGTCAGAGTTGGAGGAAGAGATGATCAAGCAGTTGTATTATATGGCACGTGAGTCAACAGGGACACAGTGGAGTGGCTGCTACCACCGCCAAGATTAAAGCAAAATATTGGATCCTAAAGGCAATGAAGTTGAGCAAGTCAGTCAAGTTCAAATATGGGTTCTGTAAAGAAATGGCACATAAGACCGAAAGACAGCTAATGGCAAATTTACCAGCACTCCGATTAGCCCCATACACTCCACCATTTTACTACACGGCATGTGACTACTTTGGCATTACAGCGTCAAGGTAGGACGAAACAAGACACCGAAGCACTACGGCGTGGTGTTTACATGCTTGAACACAAGGGCAGTACATGTGGAGATGGCCGTTGACTGTTCTACCATGCACTTTTTGCAAGTTCTCCGTAGATCTTTTGCGATTCGAGGTCAACCTGCAGTCATGATAAGTGATAACGGTTCACAGTTTGTCGGTGCGGAGAGGGAGCTGGGTGAAATGGTACGAGGTTTTAAGTCGAGAAGAAATTCAAGGTTTTTGCGCAGAGAAAGGCATGCACTGGAAAGTCAGGACACCTGCTGCCCCACATCAAAATGGCTGCGCAAAAGCGCGTGTCAAGACTTGCAAGAACGCCTTAAAGAGGGCCATGGGCAGTCAAGTGCTAACTTCATTCGAGTTGTACACAGTATTTCTAGAGGTAGCCAATCTTGTTACTAATCAACGGCCAATCAGAAGGATTCCTAACGACCCTGATGATGGCAAGTACATATGCCCTAATGATATTCTCCTTGGACGAGCGTCATCTGAACTACCACAAGGACCATTTAAAGAAACAGAAAATCATTGATTCATTCCCTAGTACCAAGGAAGCAGTGGCAAATTGAACGACGAAACGTCAAAATCAACGACATCGTTACAGTGGCTGATAGTAATGCCGTTCGAATCAAGTAGTTCACAGGCAGAATCATGGAAATCTACCCAGGACCGGACGGTCGAGTACGAAATGTCAAAGTCAAGACGTCAACTGGCGTCTGCAGTCGTCCTGTAACTAAAGTTGTTGTGATTTGTCCTGCGGAAGAAGAGGGAAGAGACTGTATACAAACATAATTTTTAATAGACTGCGTATAGGATGAGGACTACGCAATCATCGGGGCGGAGAATGTTTTGTTAAAAAATAGATTATTTGGTTCTGATAATTGATTCCGTGGCTGACATTTGATTACCTTAATACCTTAGAGATTAGTAACATTATTAGGACCCGATAACACGAGAAAGGCTTACTTTTTCTGGTACGTTATGCCAACGGATCTATGCTATCCTGTCTCTTCACTGACCTGTTTCAAACAGGACGAATTTCAGGACCTACTGACACAATCTGGGCAAGTTTTAAAAGCTGAAACCTTCAATCGATGCGTTATTTTGCTGGTACGTCTGGGTGGCTCGACACTTATGAAAAAAAATATGAAATGAGAATCGGGGGTCTTCCCTTGTCATGGAATGGCAGAATTACCCAGGATTCTTTTTGGGCATGAGCGAGGCAACTTAAGAAGCAAGAGACTAGCCCTCATCGAATCAGAGAAAACGATTTCTAGCCAGATACTCAAGAGTAGGCCTGCTGTGTGCTGTTAACATATACAGTCTGGATTTCTGAACAAGTTTTTATCATAGAAAATTCGCGAGAAAGTTGTGCTTTCATTTCGCTGTAATCTATCTCGTGTCAAAGAAACGGTGTAATGTAAATGAAAGAATAACGAGATTTATATTTGCAGATCACCTGTCCTCGTATCCCCTTAAGTCAAATTCTACATCTCTATGCAATAAGCGCATTGAAAATCTTCTTATGCATGATCTTCGCGGAAATTACGTTCTGTCCCTCAAAAAACCTAAAACAACCAGTTATGGTCTTAGTTATTTTTCTAACGTATCAGCTAAGTTGCGAAATGCGCTACCTGATTTTACCCGTACCACTGAGTTTACTGGTTTTGAAAGAGAATCGAGAGTCGCATTTTGTACAGCGGCTTTTCTTTTTAATTAACATAAATGTAAATATTGTGTATTTAGTTATGTACCGGCCTGTATATGCTTTGTATTTTAGCTGTTAATGTAATGTCTCGAAGATATCAGCCCTTACAGTTATTCTGAAATTCGCGATGAAATAAAGTTTATGCATGTATGTATGTTACCTTTCGCAGGGCGCGTGCGCACACTTTGTAATCTGCGATTCCAGTGCTTACAATATGGCAGATAAAATGACTTTTGTCTTAAATATATAAGCCATCGAATTCTTACGTTAAATTGACAAGGGCGGTTTGGAGCTGTGAGTAGGCGTGGTTTAGGGGACGACATAGCTCTCCCTCAATGTCGTACCGGGAGGCAAGGTCGGTAGCAGAAAGCAGTGAAGGGCCAACTGCGTCCAAAAGCGATCGCACGGGTCGAAATCCCGGGATGACTCGTTTGGTACGACACTCCAGCACCGGGGTCTGGAGGTACTGCGTTTTTCTCTATTGTTCAAACATTCCGTCAGCGCATGCGCAAAGGTTCTGGCTCTTCGATACCTAGCCTACCAAAAAAAAAAATGACATGCTTGTTTTTTTTTCCTTTATACCAGGAATTGGCATTTCAGTTGAATTTAATGGCATAAACGTAACGTAAGAACCGTGCGTGTCTGGTCTTGTCTCAGACAGAGGCGAGAGAGAGGGTTTCATGCAGACTGGGACGCCTAAAATGCTCTGTTGTAAACATGGTAATGTTATGGTACCATATAAAACACCGATTATTTGAAACAAGATGTAATCATTATTGTGATGTAACAAGTTACCTTGGCAATGGAAAAGCCCAGCAAAAACACCCTATATTTTGGATTTAGTTGCTCATATCTCAAAAGCGAACTCGGTGGCCCCCCTTTTATATTGCTGAAATGTGATTAGAAAACCACGATGAAACTTTTGGCAAAGTTTAAAACAATTCTGTCCAGAGAATTCAGAGCTACCTTTAACAAAAATCACAAAATTAAGGTGACTCTTAATTCATTAGACAGAGTTTTTTAAAACTTTTAACTATCATGCCCTTTCGATTACTTTTCAGAAATAAAAAATGGGGGTCACCGAGTTCGTTTTGGAGATATAAGCAACTAAAGACAAAACGAAGGGCGTTTTTACAGGGCCTGCCCGTTGCCACGGTGACATACTACGTCACAATAATGACTGCATCTTGTTCATTAAACATTCGTGCTTCATTTGGTACCACAATATTGCCAATACGTGATACAACGTTATGGTGCCGATCCTTCTGACGCGAGCGTCACTTGGAAGCGTTGAAACTGGTTCGAGCCCCATTAAGGATACCCGCTGCGAATATAACGGTGAGGGTAGAGATTAATTTTGTAATATGGTTTATTTTATTTTTTTATTAATCACATGTAATAGGCCTTTTGCAATAAACGATCACATGGTACAAAATCCGCCATGCTGGAGGGCAAGCTCATTATTATTCCCTCACTGGGACATTAAAACAAAGGCAAGTCACGCTTGACTGGTTCAGGTCTCTTTGTTTTAATGTCCCAATGGGGGAATAATAATGAGCTTGCCCTCCAGCATGGCGGATTTTGTACTATGTGATCGTTAGTTGCAAAAGGCCTATTCAGTCTTGTGGCTGCGAAATGTGTATTTGATTAAATTTAAACTTCACCGCGAGGGTGGGAAATGAAAAGAAAATAATTCACGTTGAGGATTAGGAATCAATAATTAACTTTTTAGCTTTCTGAGGCAGCGTTTACACGAACGCGGTTTTACATCGACACGGTTTCATGACTTCGAAACCCCGTCAAAATCGGTGTGGTTTGGAAGTGTTTACACGGAACCATTTTCGGGCATCCAAGTCGTGATGGTAGAAGCGAGCGCTGTACTACGACTATTTTGAATTGAACAATGCAAATTCCGCGCCAAAATAGTAACCGTATTCAAATCGATGCGGTTTCGCTGTTTACACAACAGATGATTGTGAAAACGATGTCGTTTCACTTTTGCACTTTTGGCAGCGGTTTCAAATCAACACGGTTTCGGCAACAGTTTCGATCGGTGTCGTGTAAACAGAAGATTTGACAGCATCGAAAACGATGCGGTTACAAACGAAACCGCGTTCGTGTAAACGATGCCTAATTTTCCCAAGCTTCACAGTCAAGTTCAAGTTATGACGAAATTGGCCACCATAACCATATCATAATACACGTCTAATAAATCTCTTACCAATCCTTCGGCTCCTTCGCCCGCACTACCTAATGTTTTCGAACATAATTGGTTATTATTACTATAGAGCTTAAACTTATGCCTTTCTTTATTAGAACTTATTAAGGTTCATTTTCATATGTCGGAAAAATCCCAGGCGATCGCTGATTTCACTATTTCTCGACCATCTCAAATTTTGCCGAGAAATTGACAAAAAAAAAAAGAAAGAAAAAAACCGCCTGACATCTGTCGCAAATACTCCCGATATGCACGGGAAAACTTGAAACTTGATGAAACAGCAGCATGGATTCACGCGAGCTTTTAATTTGCTGCGGGCGCTCAATGGGCCTTAATCACACGGCGGCCATGTTGAGTCCCGAGGGATTGAAAACTTTTGTTTTGCCCCACTGAAACTCGTTCCCAAACATTTCAACTCGAGGCTCGGGGTACGAAATCTATTGTCTATGGTCAATATGGCCGCCGAGCGAATAAGGCCGAGATATCTGTGTTCCAAGTATAGCGGGCAACTGCAGGAACGGTTTTATAAACAGGGAAACTCCTTTACAATATCCATTAAAGATAGATAATTCTCTTGTCTTGCTTCTTCTACGAGAGATCTGAAGTGTGGGAACTTGAGCCAAGCAATCTAGAGGATTGGTATCCGACCAAAAGCTGTCGCCAAAGACATATGTAAGGAATGATCTCCGACCATCGCAGAAAATTGGAATGCATCGGGAAAATATAAACGCTCCCGATTTTCCCGATTTGTTTCCGACTATCCCAGAGGATCGGGGATGTCTACGATTTTTAAGGCTAATATTCATATGTCGGGAAAATATCAGTCGATCGGGGGTGTTTCTCTTTCCTGATCGTCCCAGATTTTTTTGTGTGATGAAGACTAAAACTCGTCTTCGAACGTACCTATGCGAAATAACGTTACAAAAATACCCAGACTGTTTGTCCCAGTTATATAGAGTGCGAGTCCAGGCGTGAATATGGGCGCTCTTATTTGGTTTGTATTAAAAACTTAGCTTCATGCGAAATATCAAGAGGTTTCCAAAAATCTCATGTTTTGTGTGAATAACCTTTCTATATCTTGGAATATCTAATATCTTGAAAGCAACTCAGTTAAAGGCTGACGTTGAAGCTAGAAACCCTCGATCACTTTCTATGCTTGGCGGTGGGCCTGATTTGCGGGATAATATGCAGTATCCACTGACAGGTGGTACTAGTAAAATAATTCAGGACTGCCATCCATAATATTAATTAATATGTTACTTTTTTTGACGTTCTATGTTACCGACAGGGAACATTCATTTACTTGTGTGCACACCGTATTCATTACTGAAGAACAGCCTGGGAGCGAAAAATATGTAAAAGAAACGTACTAACAATATCACTCAATTGAAGCGAGACTCTCAACATCTCTTCACAAAATCTAAGAGGATACCTAAACTTCGAGCCAGGATTCGAGCTAGGATCTGAGCCAGGATTCGAGCTAGGATCCGAGCCAGGATTCCAGCCAGGATTCGAGCTAAGATGAGCTTTCTCCGCTATTTATTCTCGAATCTCTCGGTTAGGTTAGGTCTCGAATCGGTTAGGTTAGGTCTATTTAGGTTGGTTCTAGTCTAGTTAGGTCTAGTTAGGGTTAGGTTAGGTCTCGGTTAGGTTAGGTTAGGTCTCGGTTAGGTCTCGAATCCTGGCTCGAATCCTGGCTCGAATCCTGGCTCTATTCTTAGTTTATCTCAAAATCTAAGCGCTGGGAGTAAATCAAAGTGTAGTCCCGTAGATGGCAAAGGCCATCCGCTGAAGTTACAAAAATTCTCTTCAATCTCTCAATTTTCCAGCTATTCAGTTTGTTTAATGAGGAATGAAACCAACTTACCTTACATATTGTCGTTCTTCTTAAAACGAATGCTAAAGAAAAAGGATGAAAAAATGTCGCCGGATCGGCCCCGCTAACGCCAAAGCTGGTTCACGTCAGTGGTCAGGGTGATTTGGGTAATGATCTGTAAGACATTAATTATTAACAAATAACTGTGTAAAGTCTCACATGACGCATTGTTATGGAATGTTGTCTAAACGGTTTAGAACCAAGACAAAATTACCAGGATTTTGTATGGAGTTACTGAAGCATGGAAGGGCTAATATCTTACCCCCATATTGCAACAATATGCTGATTTTTGGCAAGCGGCCATTCTTCATCATGTTCTTTCAGAATATCTCAGTAAATCCCATAATTTCATAAATTTAGTTTTTGTGACGTCATCACTTTACCACTCTTTACCCCAAACAATTTCTCGTTTTGAGCCCGCTTTTTTCCTGCGGTTTGTCCTTTGTTTTCTCATGAGTAGTACGGGACCAACAAGCAAATCGGAACCCACTGGTCCCTTGCAGAGTTCTTTGTGATCTCCGTCATGTAAACGTCAGAAGGTGTCGAGTCTCTCGAGTCTTTCGATATTCAGCTTGTCATCGAGCCATGAAAAATATGTCAACGGATAAGTATTGCCTTATATATCCCTGATGATAAGCGTAATATTTTTTGTCCATCGACATTGGTATATTGTTTTGCTGCATAAACATTGATAGGAGCATTGACAGAAGTTACCCCACTAAACGTCTACATCTCAAGCCGACAATGCTTGGTGCTCTAATCGTATTGTTTGCTTTCAATTTCAATTTATCAAGTAAGAAATCAGTTTGGTAAAAGATGGATTGTTTTCCGGTAAAAGGTGTTAATAAAGGTTGGCACCTTGTATAGAAAGACCTTCACAGGGTAGGCGAGACTCGAATCTTCCTTGCCCTTAATTAGTGAGGAACAGAATTGCATCGGCCCACCGTGCCTAAAGTAAATTTGCGGAGGGCTTTGTTTACCCTCCCTCGACGAAGTTTTCATAATTATGTAATCCTTTTCGTTCCTTTCGACTATGGATGTGCAGCACATGGTCATAAGTAGATTACATAGCATCAGCAAACTTAGTAATCCAGAAAGGTAAGTCACAGCTTTTTTTTCTCTGTCAAGATGTTATCCTCAATGATAATTTACTTGCTTGATTCCATACGGAAGTAAGAAGTGTACCCCATTAAGTGCGCCTCTCAACAATTTTCACCTAAGACTGTGCAAGATAAAAAAATCAAAAATTGCCAAACTTTGTCACAATAAAGGACTACCAAAACCATTTTTAGAAAAATATGTTTTAGTTTGTTTCGATAGTTATTTTACCTGGACGGCGACTTTTTCTCGATTTTTCGGTATGAGGCCTTGTGAGCGAGTGAAAACGACTCCAAAATGTCGCTTGTTTGAATCGCTATTTTTGAAATAACGAATGAGTAACTTGAAAATCAAAACAACATGGCACAGCTAGAGTAATTCATGCACCCTTTAGCGTTGTTAACGGTACAATATACCAAAACTGGAATGTTTGACCAAATTTTAAAACTTATTAACCTTATTTAGATTTATTACAGACTGCCAAATTTGTACGAGATTCGACTGTCAAAAAAGCATCCTGGTACATGGCTTTCTCAAACGAGACGATTTTCATCGGAATAAGCAATGTTTCTGCTGCAATTAAATTCAATAAAATTTTTGGGTAAATGAAACGGAGGATTTTTGAGGCCCAATTTCAACATGCTGTTTGTCAACAAAAGTCGACCTTTGACCACCAAAGCGAAGACGAGGTATATTGAAATCACACACGCTAATCTCGATTTGTTCACTGAACGATTCGAGACTTTAGGTTTACTAGAACTACTATAGGTAAAATGGAACGTGTCATTGAAATTTAACTGTCTTTGGTTTAAGAGTGACATATCCGGTAATTAAAATCACTGACCTAAAAATTTGCATACTAGTAACGGTCAGTACAAAACGCAGACTGCAGACTGCAGACTGCAGACCGGGTACAAAATGCAGACTAGGTACAAAATGCAGACTGCAGACTGCAGACCGGGTACAAAATGCAGACCAAGTCTAAGGGCCTGTTTACATGGAGGTGGGGGACCCCAGGTAGGTGAGGTAACCCGGCTAGCCGTGGTCGAAAAATGGCCCGCGTTTACATGCAAACTTGTAACCCCGGGGTCCTGGGGTGACGTTACCAGACATTGTTGCGTGGTCGCTAGGCATGTAAACAAAGATAATGGCGGACGAACGACGCATTTTGGCGGTCAGTGTTCTTTTCTGTTTATTATCTGCTCTCGCTGCAGCATTTCAATGCTGCGGCTTTTTACTGTCACTTTTGATGATACAAAGCTTCCGCCAAAGGCAGTTAACTGCTCAGGCAACGCAACAATACAATGCTAGTGTTGCACGACTTCTACGCATCCGAAGAAGAATTAACCGTCGAGGTAGAATGTGGAGAAGTTCGGGGAGGACAGAACAGTGGTGGCTCAACTTGTTCAATGGAATTTTGCCAGAAAGGGAGTGGAAGAAGAACTTAAGGATGAATCGTGCGGTTTTTATGTCCGTAGCAGACGAATTGCGACCCTTTCTTCAACCTGGTAGGAGTCCAAGAGGACTTGATGTGTTGTCAGTGGAAAAGCAACTTGCCATTACCCTATACTTTTTGAAGGATCAAGGCTCTCTCACGATGACAGCAAATGCATTTGGAGTTGCGCATTGCACAGTCTCCGTAGTTGTTCGAAAAGTATGCAACATTATTACTGATGTTTTAGGTCCAAGATACATAAAATTGCCCAATACCGTTCAAGAAATGAAGGAACTTATTGATGGCATGGAAAATAAATATGGTTTTCCACAGGCCTTTGGATGCGTAGATGGTACACATATTCCCATTGCACAACCAAGCGACAATCCTCATGACTATTTTAGTTATAAACTGAAATACACCTTGAATGTTCAAGGAGTTTGTGACTGGAAAGGGCTATTTTTAGACGTCGACGTGAAATGGCCAGGGAGTGTGCATGATGGAAGAGTCTTTGGTAATTCGAGAATAAACAGACTTTTAAGAGAGGAAAGACTTCCTATGTGTTATAAAGAAATTTTACCAGGCTACGAAAACATACCTGTTACATTGTTGGGGGATCCTGCTTACCCCCTACTTCCATACTGCATGAAGGAATTCCCCAATACTCGCACAAATGAAGAGGTTATCTTTAATAACATGCTTAGGAGTGCTAGAAACCCAATAGAGTGTGCCTATGGCCGTCTTAAAGCAAGATGGCAAATCTTAAACAAAAGAAATGACATGGGATTGAATGTTATCCCCAGCATTATTTATGCCTGTTTTGTACTTCACAACATTTGTGAGTTGCAGGGCATGAATGTAGAGGATGATGTTGTTGCACAGCAAATGGCACGTGATAGACTGGCACAACCTGAAAATGCACCAGACCGGTTATATTCTTTCAACACTGCTGAGGGAGCTTATGTGAGAAACATAATCACATCCTTCTACAAGGAACACATTCCTCACTGATTTGTTTATTTAGCTTATACTGCTATCTAAAATAAACAGATTCCTTTCTGAGTGAATGTAGTCATAATCACATAAAACTTGTGAGGTTTTAATAACAGAACAGCAAGCTAACTAGTGGAATCAAGATCGTTCCACTTAAACTAAAACATAATCCTTTGGGTGCGTAGATGGTACACATATTCCCATTGTACAACCATAGAGTTGTAACTCTGTTCCTTTTTTTTATACTTGAAAGCACAGTTTTATAGGAACTCACTCCACCTGTCTATTATAGAAATCAGTTGTAGTGTTTGTTTTGTTATTTCATTAATTTTCCTGGTGGTATTGTCTAATTAAATAATTTCTTTTGTTCTTGTTCCAGAGGCAAACTCGATAGTTTTCATGGCTGTTTAGTTCATTGTGTTGTTATTTTACTTGGATTTAATAAACTGTTAAAATATACTCGAACAAATGCAAGTTGTCTGGATTTATCTTGTTGTTGCTTTATAGAACAGCTTAACTAGCCCAAATGTTGGAGTTATAACACCTTGCAATTAAAGATGCATTTAAATAACATTTAAACGCTTAAATAATAATGTTACATTCCTCATATATATTAATATGAATATGTACTGGAAATCATATAGATTAAAAATCAAATCTTTAAAGGGACCTGTAACACAACAAATGTCTTTTTGTTCATCTAGGATATCACTGTTATGTAATCATCAGAGCTGAAAGCTTTCATCTTCTAATAGTGTACGAGTAGGCCCTAGAATTGGTCATTGCTCATTGATGGACTGCATCACTTCCTCACTACCAATTCTGCTGAACTGGGAGGGTACAGAACGTCTGGTTAATGGGGTACAATAATTGTTGTTGCCATATGAAGGTGGGGATGCAAAGCCACTGTATGTATTGAAATGTGGGTGGGAAACTTGAGGAACATTATTCTGGGGTTGACCAGAGAGAGCCATTGCCAACATTTGCATCCCACTGGCAATTCCATCTCCAAGAGATGTTAAACACATGGTCATCTTTGATATGGACTCTTCCAATGTCTTGTTTGATTGTTGAAATGACTCCATCATTTCTTTCTTCATGAGAAGATCTTCTTTAGCAGTATTCATCAACAGCTGGTCTCGTTGCGCCTGGGACAGTGTTTTCTCCATATGCCTTCTCTTATTGTCAACCAACTTGGGGATGTTGGAGAGAGAGACACCTTTACTTTTTTTCTGACCTGGGGATAGTACTGGGGTTTCTGCAGATAGGCTTTCACTGGAGGAATCAGTTGACGCTACAGTTGATGCATCTACAATTTGTAAAATTGAATAATTGGAGGTAAAAGAACTGTCTTACAGAATAATTATTTCTTCTTTCTAAAATAATAGTCATTTTCATCACTTGCCATAAATCAACAAAAGTATGAACAGGCCTCTTGCCTCAGTTGTGATCAACAGCCAATAACTCTTCATAATATCCATTCAACATGCAGCACTCACTCAGGCAATGAATATCATGGGAATCATTACTAATGATAGAAAATTTGTTTTCATCTTTCAAAATAGTACCCCAAGTAGAACAATAAGAGAAGATGACTGTTAAATTTGTATGTTGATATTTGAGATTCAAAGGTTAAAATCTGTTTTTATATGGCCATGGGGTTTAGGACTCCTTTAAAAATTATCATTTGGCCTTTTAGCCATATATTGTAATAAATAGATAGATAAATAAATAAATAAATGAATAAATATAAAAATGAAGATTT
>OX421454.1:6500816-6505816 GCA_949126865.1 Montipora capitata | reverse complement strand
ACGGCTTTGATAAAAGGTAAAAGTATACTGCAGTTAAACTTTTTTAAATTTTATGTTTCATCAAAGACGAGATCCACACCAAACATTCTTGGGGGTATCCTTCCGCAAAATGCTGAACTACAACATCATAGTTCACGGGCTTTTCCTAGTGAATGGTTTTCATGGATGGCACAGTCAGTTAGTGCAAGAGGTCCTGAGTTCGATTCCCGGATGTCGCATCTTTGTTTCGACTTCTTTCCTTTCCGTATTGCTAAGTAGCTTTAAATACCCCTAAATCGGAGCACTGATGGAGAGGGGGGAGTAAAATGAGCGCACCGTCAACCTCAGGTTTGTCAGTTGAATAACTGTTACGAGTTATCGACGTAAAATATGGTTACTTTACTTTACTTTAGACCCAATCCCGACAATCTTTCCGTTGTCATAATGGTGCGCAAATATCCTTTGACAAGCTTCAAATTACTGTTTGCCATGTCTCATTGTCGGCTGGGGTGACTGCCGTAGTGCAAACACTTCGCAGCAAACACAGTTAATGTTAGGGAAAATGTTTGGATCACAAGCCTGGTGAAATAAGCCTCATTCGCAGCATACCAAAATATTCAAATACGGGTACTCGATTGTTTCTTAATCAGAAAACGTTTTAGCTAAATTTAACACCAGCGAATCAGCTTTCTTGTTTAAGATGTATTGTTTTAATATTTTGACAAGTTTTTGATGTTAGGTATTTTAATGTAAGAGGTTCGATCACACCCTCTCCCCACCCCCCAGATCCGCGTCAGGTTTTCAGCGATCAGTCCGGAGTTTGTTGGGATCATAAAGTCATCAAAATGTGGAAGTGGGATATGACGAACTTGAACGTGATTGTCACCACAAAGTGAAATCTTTAGTCCATTCTGATTCACTGTCATAGACCCAATGCATAAATGGTGGCCAAAAAAATATTATTTTGTTTTTGTGCTAATGAGACTCACTAGCCTCGTTTTGCATGGACAAAATACAAAAGAAATGTTTCTTGAGAGCAAGTCTAGTGAGTCTAATTAGCACATAAACAAAAGAATACATTCTTGGCCGCCATTTATGCATTCCGTCTATAAGGAGCAAGCTTCCAAGAAGGTCTTCCATGCAAGGACTAGGACCTTTCACTACCGCACCGAAAAATACTAAGACCTATTAAAATTGTCTTCGACGACATTTTTATAATGAATTAGCAGAACTCTCAAGTCCTGAATTTCCCAAAGAGCGAGATGCTTGCTGGAGATTGCGCCAAAGGCGCTTCTTAAATCACTAGAAATGCACCGTCGAGTCCGCCATTTTGGTATCTTCATGCTGCTTGCTAAGAGAGCCCACGTCATTGTGGTCAGCTTGAGCTAACATATCACCCTATACTTCATATATTAATGGTGAAAGTCCTGAAGAAACAAGGCCGAAGTTCAGTGCCAGTGAAGGAACGAATTCGGAATTCACAAGCACTTCTGAAAGCTCAAAAGGTAGAGTTACTTACCAGAAGAGTGCCAATGCATGAGAAAGGTTCGTGTCGGCGTGAGAGCGTGAGATTGCATCGAAATGCGTGAGGCTTGAGAGCTCTGAATTCACGTCACTTTGCTCGTCTTGCAGCATTTGGCAAGATTTCCGCACAGGTCCCTACTTCATTATGCATACAGTCCTTTGTTTCAAGAAAACAATAGCGATAACCATAGACGTCCTTTGGGATTGTGGCGCTTTGCTCTTTCTTTTTAGAGGTCTCTTAAAAAAGGCCGGTCGAACCTCTGTCTGAAATACGGAAAATCGAACAGTTTTTCCCGCAATTTCGGCACTTTTCCTGCAATTTTACCCATTTTTCAGTTTTAGAATAAGCGCAAGAAGTGGAGTTCAAGCAATCGCTGTAATAGGGTTCATATTCGCAAACATGACAAACAAATCAAATAAAAGTACTGTCATAAGAAATTTAATGGCTACCTGCTCTTTTTATCGTGAAATTGTTCTTCCTGTCTGCTTAAAAATTCACCGAGACCCTGCAAAGTGCATGTTTTCTTCCTTTCCTGTATTCAGGATCACGAACGGTGCATTTAGTGGGATTTTGCGATTTATCGCTCTTTGTAGAGATCGGCAATATGTTCACTGATACTTCCAAGTAAATAACTCTGGTAGAGATCCATGGATGTTCCCGTACGAGGCATACTTCGTTTCACTCCCCATCATGTCTTTTCAATGCCCTGCTGTGGGCTCGTTTGTCTGGGTCGACGAAGTTTAGGCGATGGTTAACTGTGAGATGATGTTAGCCCCTGTCTTGTAGGCAGTTGTAAACTTTCCGGCCACAGGTAGCTAGGGCTAATATTTTTTCAAGAAAAGTTTACGGTCAGAAAATTAATACGTGTTCTGGCGGATTGAAGGCTATCCATTGTAGTTTTTTCTTGAGCATCGCGAAACAGATCCATCTCCCGATGCGGCACTTTGTCTTTGCCAACTGACTGCGTTTTCACACAGGTTTTGGACACGGAAGACGAAAGTAAATTGTTTTCTTTGCACCACTCTATGCACAACTCTGGAAAGGCTATAAAGCAGGGACAATTTCCAAATGATCAAATCTCCCATTGCTGTGACACTTTTACTTTGGTAGCCATCTTGATTATTACGAAGACACAAATTTGCTTCAAAAGAAGGGAAACATGAAACGATTTTAATTGCAATGAACTTGTGCATGAAAGTTTCCCATGAAAGATGCACCAATCAGACTTTCAGCGTGGTGTACTCTTCCATGCAGTGAACTTATAAGTGTGCCGCACGCACGGGGCATGAAGGAAAAGCAGGTCACAGTTCACAGCAATACTGGAAAACCCAAAACTAGCACAGGGACTAACCTTAAGCCTGAACAGCCTAAATTAGGGTTACGGTTAGCATTATTAAAGGGATGGGTTATTTAAAGAGTAGTAAAACAGGGATCTCTAAAAGGGGCTAGGTCACGCAGTTTTAGGCAATTTCAGCACTGATCGAATGGTCATAGAATTAATTAAAATATCAAAATGACTGTTCAAAACTATAGAAGAACTCTAACAAAACACAGGGAAGCCAAGAAGGGACATGGACGGACAAACCTGGAGAGGATTGAAATGGATTGAAATTTGGGTAAATATGAAAAACGTCGGCCCACCTTTTTTCAAATTTATATCAGTCTTTATCACAATGTCATTTACACAGCTGGAAAATCATTCTCAGCTGTTATGTGGCCGTGATTTTGCAAATGAAAGACTCTTGCTCTGCCAATTTGACGTTTGGAGCTCATAATTAACAAAATTAAACAAAATTACCTAAAATAGCGTGACCCAGCCCCTTGAACGGTAACCTACAAGTGTAAGTTCGATTGTAGGTGCTCAGCGCGGCAGTGTATATAATTGCGTATCATTGTTATGTAAATAGTCAGCCAGAATTCAAAATAAATATTATTTTCAAGAACAGAACATTTAAAGAACAGGGACAAGTAATCCAGAGGTTTACAGTGGGTCGGAGTTCAAGGCAACCTGCGAGTGACATGTCATGGGACAAAATGGCATAAAAAGCCGAGCGGGATTTGGAGATAAGAACAAGACGAGAAGATAGAAAGAGGAAAGCTGGGACAAAAACGAGTAACGGTGTGGGCGATGAAGGAAAAGAAGAGAGAGAGAGGGAGGGAGAGAAAAAATGAGATCCGTTTTTATTCATCCCGTAAGTACAAATTACCCATGTATATATTCGGTTCTCTTGGGTATACGTATTGTGATTTATGAATTTGTCTCCTAAAAACATTTTAAGTTTTTGGCTTATTTCATTGAACGGTTTCAATTTTATTCTTTTGTTGCCTGACAGTGAAAACATATACACAAAAACAAACCAGGGTTAAATGAACTTTAAGAGCTAGCGATGAAATGATGCAATCTAGGTGAATTTTATAACACGTATTAATAATTAACGTGGATTGTCAACTACTAACGGAGATTTAAAGACAACCAACAAAGATAAAAAATTTTAACCGACTACTGACAAAGTGACTGAATTTTAACCGACAAGTGGACCCTCATACAAGCTTCGAAGATATCATTAATTATTCTAGCTTGTTGAATCGGAATGATATGTTTGTTTAATACCAAAAATTTTATGTAGGTGGACACGTTCGCACATCAAAGTTTTACGAGGCAAGTGTGTATACTGTGAAATTTTGTTTGGTTGTACAATGATCTACAACGTACGAAGTAAAGCAATCATCCGGTAAAGCGCAAACCACCACAGATCTTTAGTTGGCAGTCTTCACTAGCAGCCGCTCCAAGTGCACCTCTTATGACTCACGTGAATTAAGGCCTGGGCCCAGACCCTATTTCATGAAAATAAGTGAGGGGGTGGTCTAACTCTTGATCCATTTTATATAACACGAAATAACTTTGGGACATCGTTAGCAGCAATAAGATGTGAAACCTGCTATATTGGATGATATATTGTCATGTGACATGTCAAAGTTATTTTTAGCACAGAAATCTCAGCTAAACGGCAACACTTTTTATCGTTTTTTGGTGGCTGGATTTACCTTTATGGTGTTAACACTGTTTGCTACATCATTTCTGTGCTTGGACATTTCAGGATAATTTTAAATAAATGTCCAAAAAGAGAAATGACTTTCCGTAGGGAACTGAGCACTAGTACAAAATGCCATATATTTCAAAACTAAAGACTTGTTTCACAAAGGCCAAGCACAGTTCGTTTTCTTTTACCATTTTGACTAATCTAATAGTAGCGAAGTGAAATTAATTTTGGCATAAACTATTGCCATTTTTAATTTTAAGTTTTGTGGCCGTAACAAGTCACATGACCTCATTTGCATACGTCATCCACATCAATATAAAAACTTTTGTGACGTTATTAGTCTGCGAGAGTCTTAGGCTGTTATTACTAACCCGTCAGAAGTTAGCCCACCCCCTTACTTTTTTGTGCAATAATTTGGGGCCAGATTGGGGCCCATGCCTTGATTTACTTGAGTA
>OX421454.1:6475816-6488316 GCA_949126865.1 Montipora capitata | reverse complement strand
ACTCATTTATTATGTGCATGATAATTACCTTTATAACAATGCAACCTTTCTTTCAAGGTATTTTCTTTTGGTTTCTTAAAATGAATGGATGCTTTCCTTCCCAGTATGTACTGTCAGCACCTCCATTGCGCCATCCAACTAACGTAATCGACGCTGGACAGTTGGAGTATCGACGGCTTGAAAGTTTACGGAAGAAACCGTGTATCGTATAATCAATGTTTTATTCACTATGATAATTATTCGATCTGAAATGAACAAAATTACATAACAATTACTGAGATATTTGAATACGCGAAATCTCTGAGCAAATGAACAGAAAAGAATCAAAATAAAAGACTGAACTAAACTTACTTGTGTGGCGGGTTTCCGTAAACTACGAACTCTTGAAACTGAACAACTCAACGGTTTAAAACTGCTGAAACTGGTTGACTTAAACTACTGAAACTGGTTAGCGACTAATTCATATCCTTTCAAACACGTGCTATTAACTGATCTGAAACTTAAGCCCTAGTCACTCAAATGAATTCTCTTAAAATGCCAATCAAAGCTTTGTGCGTTTCCGGTACTAATTAATCAGTTCTATCGCTGTAACATTTCCTCCGCCCCGATGAAGGAAGCGTTCTTCATCTTACTCAAAGCCTTCGGCTGGTTGCACTACTGCTATCTTCGTGATAGGTCTTGAATATTCGCCAGTTGGTGTTTTTACTTTCACGTTCCTGGCTTTTCCGTCCTTTCCTGGGTACACTTCTATTACCCGTCCGGTAATCCATTTTCCTCTCAATGCATTCGAATCTTGTACCATGACAAAGTCGTCAACACAAACGTTACGTCTGTCTACGTTCCACCTCCTCCGTGGTACTAACAAGGGTAACACATCTCTTGTCCACCTTCTCCAGAAGGAGTCCACAATCTGCTGGATGAACTCTACTCTTTTCCTTGGGTTCCTTGTCTCACTGAATGGGCCCTGCGGAACTTGAGGAGACGCTCTACCTAACAGCATATCGTTCGGACATAAATAATCTCCATCGTCTGGATCATTTGGAACTCGACCAATCGGACGTTGATTGACTAGGTTAGCAACTTCTAAAAGACACGTATACAATTCAAAATGCGTCAAGGTGTGATTTCCCATTGCTTTCTTTATAGCGGTCTTGCAACTTTTTACAAGAGCTTCTGCGCAACCATTCTGGTGTGGTGCTCCTGGGGTTGTAAACTTCCACTGCATTCCTTTATCGGCACAATATTCTCGAAGTGTTGCAATGTCCCATCCTTCTATCATCTTGCGGAGTTCCCTTTGAGCTCCTACCATCTGCGTTCCGTTGTCGCTTATCATCATAGCGGGGTAACCTCTGATGGAAAAAAGTCTGAGAAGCGTTTAAATGAATTCCATGGTAGAACAGTCAGTAGCTATTTCTAGATGGACGGCTCTGGTGTTGAGGCATGTGAAAATAACTCCATAGTACTTCGCCGTTTTGTTTCTTCCAATTTTTACCGTGAAGGGACCGAAATAATCGCACGACGTATAGTGAAATGGCGGGGTGTCTGGTGCCGTTCGGTGTTGAGGTAGGTCGGCCATGATCTGCGTTTCTGTCTTTGGTTCCATTTCTCTGCAAAAAACACACTTGTACTTGACTGCTTTTGCAAGGTCGTGACCGCGCACTATCCAATAGTTTGCTCTCGTTTTAGCTACTGTTGTCGCTACCCCGGGATGTCCGCACCGATGAGCTTCTTGTATGATAAGACGTGATACGATGTGGTCATGAGGTAACAATACTGGGTGCTTTGTTTCATAGGATACGATTGCCTTGTCGACGCGTCCTCCAACTCGGATAATGCCTTCATCGTCTACAAAGGGACTTAGCATCTTGAACTCGTTGTTCACAAGGCGGTTCTGTAGGCTACTCTGTGCGTATCTGATAACATGTTTTCTGCCTTCCTCTAACTCTTGAGCAGATAGCGGTCCTTGACACATTTGGGACTCGTTAGTTTGCTTTATCTTGGCTAGAAACTTTCTCTTCATCCTGAGTACCCATGTCATCACGCGAACTAGTTTCGTCCAACAGGAAAATCTATTGCTGTCAACTATAGTTGGCGAGAATGCCACAGCTCCTACATTCAACGTCTTCCTACATTCCTTCTCTACTTCTTCTTGGTTCGGCTCTGGTTCGCTCTGGGGCCACTGTTCTTTAGGCAGGGGTAAAAAATCTGGTCCGGACTGCCATCTCCCTGACAACTCCGTAACCACTATACCACGCGAGACATCATCTGCTACGTTGTGTCGGCTTGGAATATGCTTCCACTGTGCTGGGTCGGTTTCAGTTTTTAATTTCTCCTATTCTGCTAGAGACAAACGGTTTGTAACGCCTGATCTTGCCACGAACCCATGCTAACACGATGGCACTGTCGGTAAAGATGACGGTTTCTTTGAATTGGAAACGAGACTCTTCCTTGATTGTGGCTTGTAATCTGGAAGCTAATACAGCCGCTTGTAGCTCAAGCCGCGGGATTGTGATCTGTTTGAGGGGAGCTACTCTTGACTTGGCTGCTATGAATCTGATGTCAAATTCACCCTTCTCTACTGCCCATCTGATGTAAGCACATGCGCCAAATGCGTCTTGAGATGCGTCTGCAAAGACACAAAGTGTCGGTTGGGAATCTTCGGGTTCCGGTGGGGATAAACTTCTTGGAAAAGAAACTTCATTAAGCTCTTTCATTTCCTTGAAAAGACTGAGCCACTTCTCTTGCACTGCTGAAGGGAGGTCTTGGTCCCACTCATATCCTTGCTGCCATAGCTCTTGAAAGCCAATCTTACCTCGTATCAGAAAAGCTGCTGCGAAGCCAACAGGGTCATAAATTCTTGCTATTTGACTGAGGATACTTCTCTTAGTCCATTCGCTTGAGTTTAGGCAGTCTATGGTTTCAGATTTCACTTTGAACTTAAAGGAATCTTCGGTAGAGTTCCACACAATGCCTAAGACCTTATCCTCTCCTGATCCATTAGGAACGCTCACTTCTTCATTCTGTTTATCGCCAGTGTCCTTTAAATCTCTATTTGATTGCCATTCTTTAATGCTAAAACCACCTTTGGCTAACACCTCATCAATTTCCGTCGTCAGCTGCCGGGTTTCTGACACAGTTTGCACTGAGTCCAGAATGTCGTCCATGTAGCTGTTTTCTTTCAGTGTCTTTGCTGCACTCGGACTGTGATTTTCTCCTTCTGCTGCTGTTTTTGTGAAGGCTATCTGTGCCATAGCTGGCGCTGGTTTGTCACCAAACGTCAAAACGGTCTTCACGTAGGTGTCAGGCTTTCGATCTATCTCCATACTTCTCCACGGGAATCGATGTACGTGCTGGTCTTTCTCTGGTATCAGAATTCTGTGGTACATCTTGGATATGTCACCACTGATGGCTACTTGATTTTCTCTAAAGCGCAGAACGACCCCCAAAATACTGTTTAACAGGTCCGGTCCTTTTAACAAATAGTCGTTCAGTCGGTGGCCTTGATATACCGCGGACGAATTGAAAACAATTCTTATGGGCGTTCTCTTTTTATCTGGTCTCAAAACCTCGTGATGAGAGATGTAATGCACAGGACCAGTGTATTCTGCCAATTCCGCGTCTGTTAACTTTCTAGAAAACTTCATTACTTCCATCTCTTGCATCTGCTCGTTATATGCTTTAGCGTTCGCTTGGTTCTTCATTAATCGGCGCTCTGTTGCTTCTAACTTTTTCATAGCTTGTGACCGGTTATTGAGGAGAAACTTGGGATATCCGTTTTCCACGGATAGGGAATCATCCATTGATTTCTCACTTTCTTGCAGGAGTTTTGTATCATTCTTGTTTCTTTTCGTTCTGACTGAGTTAACTTATCCGCTAAGCAGACACAGGGTTTCACTGCTACTCCCATGGATTCTGTGGACCAAAATTCTGACAGATCAACAGGAACAGTGTAGCTGACGAGAAATATTCTATTTGTTTCTTGATTTTTGCTGGTTGTTGCCCCAAATACCATCCATCCAAGCGGTGAATTCCTGGCCACCAGATTTTCTGATTGTCTCGTCTCGCCAATGTGCATTTGGGCGTGGTCTATACCAATAAGTAGGTCTACTGGACCAGAGCCTGGATAAATCTTCTCTTTCGTCAGAAGTGACATTTTTGAAGCATCCTCCTTCGAAATTCCGGCAATGTCATCACTTATTCGGGGAACCCCTATTGCCTTCACAACGAAACTTCTCCTGTTAACTAGAGAGGTTAGTTGTACCTTGAACTCTTTTGTCTTCATTTGCTCCTCTTCTCCGCCTATTTTGGTTATGGTAATTGAAACGTTCTTCCCGTCTAGTCTAAGACTCTCTGCTATCTCCATACGAATCAGACTTAGTTGAGCTCCAGAGTCGAGAAGTACATTGCCACGCTTGTATAATCCTTTCCCTCCTATTTCTGCTGAGATAATCGGTAGTAATGCATCTTGACTATCCAGGACTGAAGAGATGCTTACTCTGACGTCTGCATTCCTGTGCAGCAGAGGATGATGGTAGTATTTGCATTGCTTGCCGTTCACCGTTTCTGTACATTGTGTTCTTCTGCTACAGTTGGACATTCTATGTTCCCTACCCGCTCTTTTAAGGCAGCTAAAGCAGGCGTGGTTCTCCTTGGCGGCATTCAAACGCTCATCTTGAATTAACGCAGCAAATTTCAGGCACTGATCCGGCCAGTGAGTTGAACTTTTACACAGCCAACATTTAAAGGTTGATACTTTGCTTCGTTCTTCATTTCCTTTAGTTACGTAATTAACTGCGTGATGAGTACTACTTGTCCTGAGGGGCGCGGTGGCTCGCATGCGCGACTTCATTTCAGTGGTCATCCACGTCATCAGATGATGGAGAGTCGCCGGCTTGCCGTTCTTTTCTAGATCTCTCGACCAGACTTTTCTGTCATCGGCACACATTTTCTTTTCAATTAATGACAACATATGACTGTTATCCATGTCACCTGGAACTCCAATCTCTTTCAAAGTGTTGTAACATCGTTTTACAAGGTGGACTAAGTCGCAAAATCGAGCATCTTCGCCGTCTCGGAGTGGCTTAAACTTAACTACATCTTGCATGATGGTGTCAGAGACAACTCTAGGATCGCCATAAATTGAGTCCAGATATTCCCATGCTGCGGTGTAATCTGTCCCTATTCCCTTAATTAACTCAAGCGGTTTGCCTTGGAGACACGTGCGCAGAAAAGTGATGGCATCGCGCGTGCTGTACTTCGATTCAATCGCGTGTTTAAAGTCTGCCTTAAATATTGCATACTCTCTAACGTCTCCGGAGAATTTAGGCATCTTTGGTTTCTCCATTTTAAAGCCACACGAATCACCAGCGGTATTTTGATTATTTTCTTGATTATTCACAACTGAGGTGTTACTAGCGGAAGTGTTAATACTTTGGTTTCCACCCGACTGCATTCCTAAGATTCCACTGCTGTTTTGTGGTGGACTCGCTGAACCAGGATAAGTTTCAACAACATCGTTTAAAATATCATCTTTCGTACTAACTGAAATTTTCTTTACTGTTTCTGTTTCATCAATGTACTCTTTTGCCTGAACCTCTACTCTCATAAACATTTCTTGACACTCTTCGAACCACATTTCCTCTTTCTCAAATTCTTCATCATCTTCAATCAATTTTGTTAATTCTTCATGCTTCTGAGTGAGCTTCTCGTATGCCTCCTGAACTTTAGCAAGTGACTCTCTTACCTCGGTAGCTGGACGTTTGCTTTCGATTGTGTGTCGAAGGGATTTTCCAGCCCTGGTTAGCGCTGCTTTTCCATTTCGGCGGGTGACCTTTGCCTCTTTAAGAGCTTCTGACATGTCGAACTCCTCGTGACCTCCAGGTTAGCGTAGAAATCGAATGAAGTGGACAGTTGGAGTATCGACGTTTTGAAAGTTTACGGAAGAAACCGTGTATCGTATAATCAATGTTTTATTCACTATGATAATTATTCGATCTGAAATGAACAAAATTACATAACAATTACTGAAATATTTGAATACGCGAAATCTCTGAGCAAATGAACAGAAAAGAATCAAAATAAAAGACTGAACTAAACTTACTTGTGTGGCGGGTTTCCGTAAACTACGAACTCTTGAAACTGAACAACTCGACGGTTTAAAACTGCTGAAACTGGTTAGCGACTAACTCATATCCTTTCAAACACGCGCTATTAACTGATCTGAAACTTAAGCCTTAGTCACTCAAATGAATTCTCTTAAAATGTCAATCAAAGCTTTGAGCTTTTTTTTCGGTACTAATTAATCAGTTCTATCGCTGTAACAGACGCCATATTGAAATTTGTCTATAATCCTCAGGGTGTAATAAAAATTGTGGTCACGGATCCCCTAAAAACGGGCACCACACATGCTCTTAAAAGCGAATGTCGCTAAGGCTTGCGCAAAAATGGAAATGGTCAAACAAAACCTTCCTTCATACTTTGTGTGTAGTTATTCCTTGGGATGAAACTACTCACAGTGGTATTTGTTTGATTTCTAAAGAAAATCTGAGCTGAGAATCGGGGGGGGGGGGGGGGAGGGGAAGGAGGGGGATTTATGCCTGGTAATATGTTAAGGGAAATTTTGCATCTTAAAAATTGGAGTTTTGTTAGCAAAATATTTCCTTGAAAGGTCAGATCAACAGTTAAAAATCTACTTATATCATGGCAAACTTTCATTCTTCCTCTGAAGAAACATGGTATCAGTTTTTCACCCTCCTCTCCAGCCCCCAAGTGACCCCTAAGCCTTGTCATTTACAAGGGGGTGAGAGGTTTTTTTTAAAAAGCTGAAAATAAATCATGTTCTAACCAACGTTTCCCTTCTTAGCATTCAAATTTGGATCCAAAGTAAGAGTGGATGTGAATATTTCACTCTTTGTGAATCGTTTGTTGCTAAAAACTCCGCGGGCACTCCACAAGTTTCTGCAGGCCAATCAATTTCAAATCTGTATCTCAGACAAAATTTTGATTTTTCGTACTTTTCGTTCGCAATTATTTTTCTTTCAAATAACGGTGATTTCACGCAAGGCCGTTAGAATATCTCCTATAGAATATATTTAGCTAGGTTTGACAGTCAGATATCAAGCAGATTTGCAGTTATTATATTTCAAAAAATCACATCTTCTGGCAAGCCGTTCATTCATGCAAATTACTGTCTCCGGGTAACTGGGCAGCAAAATTTATAACTAAACTGTCCAGGAAAGTTAACGGCACTGAAGGGATCTATAATAGGTAACGTGAATCATACGTACCACTAACAAAGCTATCAGTTCGAGAAACATTTCAGAGCCAACGGGAAATCACACAGAAGTCTGTGATTCCTGAAAGTCTCATTCACGTGGAGAGAATGCATGCTGAGTTCTCATGTTTGATGACACCTCAAAGGGTTCCTTTACCACGACACCCTGTCCAATTTCCTGCACCTGCAAATGGATTTAGCTGACAAATATCTTGCACCTTTGTATTTCAGAAAGGGATTCAGGTAATACCTTTTTGCCATTCAGTTCGTACCGGCTGCCTTGTCATGATGTGGAGAATGCTGTTTAAAGCACTCTTAAACTTCGGGATGCTTAACTTTGAAATTCCTAGCCTCAAAATTGCTGGCAAGCCTTTAAATTGTCATGCAGTTCGAAAGCAGCGAAGTTCTATGACTTCAGGCTCACCAAGGGTTCAGTATTGTGTTTATGTTTGTGCGCGTTTCCGCTGACCACTTCTTATTGCTCGCAGCGTGAGGAATGCCTGTGGAGAACTTGAGCAATATCAGATTTCTTCCTGCTCTTTATCCTTAAAGGGAACCTCCGCTAAAACAACAAAATAACGTTAAACCACAGAACATAATGTTAACAATTAAAATTGTTACATAGCACCCTAACGGCCTTGCTTGAGGCGACAAATAGCTGGTCTGTTAGCATCGATAACGGCTTCCTGAACGGAGTAGTCTTCATTGACCTTAAAAAAGCTTTCGACACAATTGATCACGAAATTATTTTACGTAAATTGTCTTACTTTGGTGCTGACCAGGCAACTGCTAAGTGGTTTCAGTCATACCTAAGTAATCGGACCCAAAGGTGTAATGTAAATGGAAATCTGTCAACTGCCAGCACTGTTACTTGTGGCGTACCGCAGGGTAGCATCCTGGGTCCCTTGCTTTTTTTGATGTACATTAACGATCTCCCTAACTGCCTGCGGGTTGCTGCGCCGAGAATGTTTGCTGATGACACCAGTATAACCTTATCTGCAAAAACGGTAGCCGATCTTAAACTAGCAGTGACTTCTGAACTTAACAATCTTACCTGTTGGCTGAGAGCCAACAAATTAAGTTTAAATGTGGCCAAAACTGAGCTAATGATAATCGGATCTAGACAGAGATTGAATACCCAATGTGAAGAGATTAATATAAGTATCGATGACAGAACGATCAAGAGAGTTGACCATATTAAATCTCTGGGTCTTACCATTGATGCACAACTCTCTTGGTCTAAACACGTTGACGAGATAAGCAAGAAAGTCTCTTCAGCCATTGGTGCATTGAAACGTGTACGACCTTTTATTCCGACGGATGTTGCAGTTCAAATTTATAATGCTTTAATATTACCACATTTTGATTACTGCAGCCCGGTTTGGGATGGTATGAGTGGCTGTTTGAGTGATAAATTACAAAAATTACAAAATCGCGCTGCCAGAGTAATTACTCAATCACCTTTTGATACGAGCTCCAACCTCCTTCTCGCGATGCTTAGGTGGGAGAAGCTGTCTCTTCGTCGTAAAAAGCAGAAAGCTTTAATTATGTATAAAACATTGAATGAACTTGCCCCAGACTATCTTCAATGTCTCTTCACTGAACGCCACGTTAATGATTATAACCTAAGAAATCTTGAAGGAAAGCTTTCGCTGCCCAAGCCAAATACTAATTACTTAAAACGAAGTTTTTGCTACAGCGGGGCCTGTTTGTGGAACAACTTGCCCCAAGATTTAAAAAGCGTTTGTTCTATTGGGCAGTTTAAACGGGGTATTAAGAAAGTATCTGAGATATCGGATTCCCACACGGCAATCATGTAAAGCAGTTGTACAAGTTTTAATTTTTAATTATTAACTTAACTGATGATTCTCCGTGTCTAAATAAAGATTTACATTACATTACATTACATTACATACAATGAAAGCAGTTTGTATCCAAAAAAAAAAGAATTTCAAAAGCGCTTGTTTTGGCTTTCAAATTTCCCGGGTGCCGCCATAATTGTGATGTGTGGTGGTGGACCTATTGTTGGGGCACAAAAAGCCTTTGTTCTGGAACAATAGGGCAACCACGACACGTCGCAATTATTCAATATAGCGGCGCCCGGGAAATTTGAAAGACAAAGCAAGCCGTTTTGAAGGAAGAAATCTGGTATTGTTCAAGTTCTCCTCAGGCATTCCTCGCTCAGTGAGCAGTAAGAACCAGTCAGCAGAGACGCACACAACCATAAACACCGTAAACCTTTGGTGAGCATGACATCATGGTTTTTCGCGGCTTTCGTACTCCGAGGTGGAAGCTGAATAATTGGATCTCGATTATTCATTGCTCTTTGTGTGTTTTGTTTGAATTATTCATTATTCTTTTTAAATTTTTGTAGGCTATTCATTATTCATTATTGCTTCAACGCATGAAGGACTTTCCTCTGTTAAATTGGAGTTTAGGTTCAATATTATAACACATTTGGTCATAATATGATACTGTCATATTATACTGAGAGATCTACTCGCTTTAATGTCTTGTCAAAGTTACATGTAACTGCTATTACAATGTAACTTTCACATTAGCTCGTAGCCTAATCCGCAGGCCACTCCCCAGCTTTGCAACCATGGCAGAACCCCTGCGGGCAATCTCAAGGCAGGGCGTCTCATTTGTATGGAGCATCGAGCAGGAAGCATCGTTTCAAGAACTGAAACGGCACCTGGCCAGCACACACTTAAGTAATAGCGGATGCCAGTCCAGTGGGCCTAGGGGCGGTGTTGATGCCACAGAGGAATGGGGAAGGCCGAGCAGTTTGTTATGCAAGCAGCAGCTCCAGCCATGTGGAAAGATGGTACAGCCCGGAGGAGAAAGAGGCCCTGGGGCTGGTGTGGGCGTGTGAACGCTTCAACTTATCCCTGTCAGATATAGTCGATCTGGTAACAGATCACGAGGCCCTGAATGTGATTTACTCTACGGGGTCCAAGCCATCAGATCGTATCAAGAGCTTAGTACCAAGACTGCAACATTACAACAAAAAGATACATTGTGTCACATCCTGGAACAATATTGCCGATGCACTTGCACGTTTGGCAAAGATCTTTGCATCACGGAAATGCTGTTCTGATGATGAGCATGTTCGAATGGCTGCATTAGGGTCTGCACCTGTAGCCTTAAAGATTCACGAAACTGAGAGAGTCTCGGCCGAAGAATAGGAGCTGCAAGTTATGCGTGGTTGCCTTGTTAGTGGAAACTGGGAGGGAGCTCCAAAGTCATATGCATGTGTACGTAACCAACTGAAGTTTATTGGCCATGTCGTCCAACGTAGTAAGCGAAAGTGTGGTGGCCAGGTGTAGATAAGGATGCAGAACGCAAGAGTCGAGAGTGTTTTAGGTATCGGCTTGTCACCTAGGAGACTGTAACTTCATCTGTGACATTCAGAGACCATGGCAAGACCTGTCGCTGGACTTACTTGGGCCGCTAACAACAGGGGAGCACTCGTTAGTGTCAGTATTGTTAGTTTATTTCAGTCGTTGGGTGGAAGTTGACGCGATCCTCTCTACTACGTCAGAAATGATCATTAAGTACTTATACATGCACAGGGAGCAGATGAGCCCAAAATGTGTTGCCCATGGGTTACAATCCGTGAAAAAAGGAAGGAGGAGAAAACCGCGAAATACGGACCGCTCCATTGGGAATCAAAGCAGAAGTACCATGGATATGAAGTGAAAGAATGTGATATTATAATGGACGTATTCGGGGAATGGTGCTGAGACTTAGAAGTCAAGCTGAAGGAGCTGGTCGGAAGTAAGAGTAAGGGAGTTCTTCAAAACATACATAAGGCTGTATTCTCGTGAACACTTAATGTCTCTCAGACGTTTTAAGTCGCAAGAGATGGCATAAGCCGCCCAGATGGCATATGATGGCACGCAGATGTGCTTTTGATAGCTCTGCGATCTTACTTCTGTTTCTGGCTTTATCTTATACGGTCACCTTCATCGTAATTAGCCTTTCTTTAACGAAGTTACCTTGAATATTTCGCTAGAGTGCGAACAACACTCAAACTATTGAACGCGGCGGATGTCGATGAAGGCCTAGACTTAGCGAACATTGCAAGCGCTGTATTATTGGCAACCTTAATATCAACAGTCTTCCCTCAAAATTTTTAGATGTCCGAGACTGGATTGGGTCATTTGATATATGAAGCATTCAGGAAACAAAACATCGATAGCACATTTCCGAATTCTCATATTTCCGTCCAATGCTATAATTGAAACCGACGAGATTGCAAGAAAGGCGGCGGAGGAATTTTAGTCTATGTTCGTAATTCCATTCCTTCATATCAACTGAAAACCAATCGTGGAGAAGTTGAAGCAATTATTGTTGATATTTCAACTAGGTCAAGAACACTCCTCGCCTCTGTCAGCATACAAAGGTCCATCCGTAAAGAATGAGATTTTAAGGAAAGAATTGAGTGCTCTCTTGGATCTAGCTATTTCTAATCGCCCTGACGTGATTTGTATTGGAGATCTTAATTGTGATTAGGAAGAAAATTGTTGGACATCTGTGATGTCTATGATCTTCATAGTTTAATTTCAATCCCAACTAGGATTTCCTCTTCTAAAGAATCCTGCCTAGATGTAATATTGAGCAATTTACTCTCACTTACTCTGAAATCTGGTACTGTTGACATTGGATTGAGTGATCATACGCTAATTTACACAATTTTTAATAAGAAGTTATTGAAGCCGAAAGCCCGCCTTATAAAAGGAAGGTGTTTTGAAAAGTTCAATGATGAGGAATTTAATAAAGATCTGCATTTCGTTCCATTTCATGCGTTTTACGTATTTGATAACATAGATGACACGTACTGGGCATGGGAAGAGTTACATAAATATGTAGTGGATGATCATGCTCCCATCAAATGCAGAAAAGTCAGGGAAGGCTTCCGTGGATCGAAAATTTACCACCCCAGAAATACGTAACGCCATTAGTCAAAGGAATGCTTTCAAGCGTAAATATAACAAGTCAAGAACGCCTGACAACTGGGAGCCCAACTGATCATGCGTAAACGCATCGTAACCATGCGACGCAAGTCCGTGATTAAGCATTTTGATCAGTTATGCATAAATGCCGCGGGGAAACCTTAAGAATTCTGGAACTCACTTCGTCCTCTGATGCATTCAAAAAGATGCGCACCAAGTGGATATATCACGCTCAAAGAGAACAAAATAATTAAAAATCAGAATCAAGT
>OX421454.1:6455816-6468316 GCA_949126865.1 Montipora capitata | reverse complement strand
GAGTGAAATCCCAGCCAATCGCTTATTTACTCTCAACAACCATGTGCCGGAGGAAATGAGAGATGCGACTTATGCAGAGAATGAGAATGGACAGGAGATCTATTACAACATGACAAGCCGTCAGAATAGTAAATGACTGTTTTTAAATGAGTTTTTTAATCAGTGCCCTTTAAAAACTACTGGTGATCACGTTAAGACACCACTGAGCTTTTTTGCTTGAGTCATTTGTGTTCTTTCACCTTTACTGGCTACGGGTAGGCCATGCAGATAATTACGTTAAATGTATGTTGTCTGCATGGCTACCCCCTTGGTAGCCTTGTTGACCCGGACGAACATTTCAAGCTACTTTCTTTAGATCTACGTTGTGTTATTGGTTTCAATAAATGTTGCCATTCGTTTGTCCATGTTTGTGATGTGGAAAATCATAGAGAAACCATCTGGCGGTGAATAGTAATTCACCAAGTCAATTGTAATTTACAGTAATTTTTTTAACCCAACTGCTAAATAAATTTGAACATTATATTTAAAAGTAATGCATTTAAAGCAGCCATTGTGCTATTGTATAGATGTTTTTAAGGCAGTCCATGACCTTTGAATGCATTTTTTTTATTTACAGGAATGGTTAGTTCAGTTATTGGGTACAAAATAATATTAACATGAAGCTACAGGTTTCTCTGGAATATTGAGAATTTCATCACTTGAACTTGATGTACAGACTTATTCACATACAAATGTCCCATTACCAGCTGACAGCTCCTTCGTTGAAAAAATAGTCTTTGAAAGTATTCCTGATCTCTTTTGCTTCAGTACAAGCATTATGTCTTGTTGAGGGAGTTGGAAGCGGAAGCATCGTTTGCAGTATCCCATTATGACGCCATTGTCTAGGGTAGATGATACTAGTTCTGGGATTCTCATAATCAACAAGATCTGGAGGGCAGTATATGTTTCTTGATGGCCCCTTCTTCAGGAAATTGTGTAGTGTAAGGGCTGCCATTACCAGGAACTCAACTGAGGCAGGAGGTAGAAGCAACACATTTTTTAGTGCACGCCATCTGTTGATCAGGATTCCAAACAGATTTTCAGATAATCTCCTTGCTCTGGAGAGCCTGCAAGTTTAGCGGCAGGAATAAGAAAACAGTTGTGAAAATATGGAACTAACTTTGTTGAACTGTTAGTGAGAAAGCATTCTTTACATGAAAAGCCTACATTCTGGGGTTATTTGTTTTCACTGAAGAGGGCTGGTGGAATTTGATGGGGAAGAGCAGAGGGCCAATTTGAGCAATATTAGCTTACAAAGTGACGGGTACCCAAAAATTAAAAAAATCTGATGGGCTACTAGTCAATTCAGTGTCTGTCAGAGTTCACACAGCTATAAATGTTCTATAATGCCCGAAATGTTTCTGAGACAACCTTGCTGGTGAAGCAAAAATACACTTTTTCACCTTAAATATCTATGTGCACATCTCTTTTTAGACACATGTTGCAGATAAGCAACAAGGGAGGTTTATTTAAAACTTTATTATGATGATGGCAGCATTGAAAACTTTAAACAACAGTCATCACTTATCCCACAAGCAGACCCTATTAGCTGTCCCCTATGCCTAGGCCCATAGTTGTCTGCTTACAGGAAATGCAATGGGATGTTGAAATTGATAAAGCATTTTTAGAGAAAGATCACACGTGGAGGGCCATAGGCAGCCATTAAATCTTGGCAAAAGCTTCGCCTTGGAAAGCTTCCTTCCTTCAGCTAGATCCACCACTTTCCAACCGCATCCCTAGCCCCCTCTCTTCCCACACACTGTTATGATGAAGTAGGTTGAGAACACCTTACCTGTAGTTATAAACTCTCTTATCCACACTCAAGTTTTACTGGCGAAAGGGCTTCATTAAGAACTTCTTTAAGGCAAATGTATCATCTCCCACAATGACATATGGAAGCGGGTGAATTCCTTGTGGTAGTGGCGTACTTGGTGGAATTCGCAACTTGTTTCCTTCAAGTGCCTTAAGAAAGGAACACTTATTCCATATGCCACCATTTGATACGCGGCCATTAGTTCCCACATCTACATAGAGAGCCTCACAATCGGGACCAGCAATAGCCGATAGGAGAATGGAGTGCGTGTCGTTATAGTTATAATAATGAGATCCCGAGTTTGGAGGAGGTTGGAGGGTAATATGTTTCCCGTCGATGGCTCCCAAGCAGTTGGGAAAATTCCATTTCTCTTCAAACTGTTTTGCAATCTGTAGCCATTCCTGCTCAGACGCAGGCACTTTTAAGTAAGAAGGGCCCAGCCTTTTGGTTATTGCTTCACACACTTCCGTCACAATATAAGATACCGCAGGTCTGCTGATCCTAAATTGAAATGAAGGGATCGAAAACTCTCACCAGTAGCCAGAAATCTGAGCAGCAAAGCTAGTCTTTCAGCGGGAAAAATCGGTTGCAATACTATTTAAAGGTCACATAGCTCTCAAATAGCTATATATAGCTATATAAACACTATTGAAAATCTTCACATAAATTTTAAATAGCTATATATTGACTATGTTATCTGAAGTCCACGTATACTTTTCACTTACATAGTAAATAATACTATTCTTTTGGTATGTGATTGTAAAGCATAGTTTTCACAAAGCACATCAAATGAAGAAAAGGTTACATTGCTTTTACATACTGCTATCTATTTCTTATGGCTTCCTATGCATTTGGATGAAATAGTTTTTACATATTGCACCCACATAAACAACCAGGAGTGTAAAATGTCCATATACTTTACATACTGCCATCTATTTCCTACGTTGAAGCAAAGGCTTGCTATGTATTAACTACGTCTTGGGGTAAAATAGTTTTTACATAGCACTTACTAAAAAAAAAACATGGAAAAACCTTACATAGACTTTATATACTGCTATCTATTGCCTATGTTTTGGACCTGTAATGCACCAACTAAAACAAACCAGGAGTAAAAATTTACATAGACTCTACATACTGGTATCTATTTCCTATGTAAAAGCAAAGGCCTGCTGTATATATTTACTATGTCTTCAGGTAAAATAGTCTTGACATAGCACTCACTAAAAAAAAAGAAAACAGGAATAAAAATCCACATAGACTTTACCTACTACATCTATTTCCTATGTTATGAACATAGAAATTAAGCAAATTCCTAGGATTTCCAAATTATGCCATTAGCAAAACTCAGTGAGTTGGAACTCTTGGAAATTTTTGAGAACTGAAAGCTAAAAGGGCACTGTGAACTAGGAATTTATGGGAATCTTTAGGAATTCCATAATTTCAATAATTTAACTTGAGGGTCACTTGAGTCAGTCGAAATTCTTGAGAATTTTTGTGCATTAGCACTGAATGTGCCAGTGAGAAAATCAAAGTTTAAGTGTCCTTTTAGGATTTGATTTCATCTAGTGCCTGGAAAAATGACCTCAACTTCAACCTTCAAGACGTGTATAAGAAGGTTTGATCTTATTCAAAGCATGCCAATGCGAATGTGATATCTTTTGTTCACTGTTCGTAATACACGTACTTAGCTTACTCAATGTCCTTTAAAGGCTCCAAACTTTGAACATAAAATCACTCTGTACACGGAGAAATGAAAAAGAAAGCTTTTATTCCGATGTATTCAATAGATTGTGAGAAATACCAATCAACGGATTACCTTGTTTGATACTCTCTGAGTCTCATAATCGGCCTTATTCCAAAAGGAACGTGATGAATTACTCTTGAAAATTACACACTCCAAGTCAGCACTTAACCCTTTCAATGAACTCCAGTATCTTTCGAATCTTGCTCATTTAAATTGAATCCGTAGAAAGATTGTCATCCTCCGCCATCTTGGAAAACGCGTGAGAGAGACTGGAGACTAGTGAGTCCTTTTCGTTTTGGTCAGCAGTCAGCGGTGACTGGGGTAGGTACTTTATGTATGGGGACACATTATGTACCGACAGTCGCCCATCACTCTCTATCAATTCTCCCCAACATTGACCCACAGTCCTTAGTACTGAGCAACGGTCCCTAGCAATGATCAATTATCCCTAGCAATGATCTTTTGTCCCTACTAGTGATCGACTGCACCGCGACTCCACCGCGCACCGGTGGCTCAGTTGGTTGAGCACCGGGCTGTCACGCGGGAGGTTGTGAGTTCAAATCCGGCCGGACCAACACTCAGGGTCTTAAAATAACTGAGGAGAAAGTGCTTTCTTTGTAATTACATCTGCAAATGGTTAGACTCTCTAGTCTTCTCGGATAAGGACGATAAGCCGGAGGTCCCGTCTCACAACCCTTGTTCATTAACTCTGTGGGACGTTAAAGATCCCACACACTATTCGAAAAGAGTAGGGAACAGTGTTCCCGGTGTTGTGGTCTGACCTTTCCAGCAATGTGGTCGGCTTGGCAGGATTAGCTTGAAGGGCTTCTGTGTGAATGAGACCACAATTGTGTAGCCAGAAGTCGGGCTACCTAGCCAAGTGCTGGAGCCTCATTCAAGACTCAAGACTGTCCCTAGCAATGATCGACTGTCCCTAGTAGTGGTTGACTGTCCCTAGCACTGATCATCTCTCCCCAGCACTGATCAACTGTCCCTAGCATTGATCATCTGTCCCTAGCACTGATCACTCTGCCCCTAGCAAAGATCGACTGTCCCTATTAGTGATTGACTGTCCCTAGAAATGATCAACTGTCCCTACTAGTGATTGACTGTCCCTAACACTGATCTTCTGTCGCTGCCAATGATTGACTGTCCTTACTAGTGATTGACTGTCTGTAGCAGTGTAAATTGTCCCTAGTAGTAATCATCTGTCCCTAGCACTGATCATTTGTCCCTACTAGTGATTGCCTGCCCCTAGCACTAATCATCTGTCCCTAGCACTGATCATCTGTCCCTAAGCAATGATCAACTATCCCTAGCAATGATCAACTGTCCCTAGCAGTGATCGACTGTCCCTGGCAATGACCGACTGTCCCAAGCAGTGATCAATTGTTCCTTAAGTAGTGATTGACTGTCCCTAGCATTTCTCCCTAGCACTGATCAACTGTCCCTAGCATTAATCATCTGTCCCTAGCACTGATCATCTGCCCCTTGCAATGATCAATCGTCCCTAGCAATAATCGACTGTCCCTAACAACGATCAGCTGTCCATAGCATTGATCAACTATCCCTACTAGTGATTGCCTTTCCCTAGCACTGATCATCTGTGCCTAGCATTGATCATATGTCCCTAGCACTGATCGACTGTCCCTAGCAATGATCAACTATTGTCCCTAGCAATGATCAATTGTCCCTAGTAGTGATTGACTGTGCATAGCACTGATCATCTCTCCCTAGTACTGATCAAATGTCCCTAGCATTGATCATCAGTCCCCAGCACTGAAAAACTGTCCCTAACATTCATCAACTGTCCCTAGCACTGATCATTTGTCCCTGGCGCTAGTCATCTGTCTCTAATATTGATCAACTGTCCCTGGTATTGATAAACTGTCCCTTGCACTGATCATTTGTCCCTAGCAAAGATCTTTTGTCCCTAGCACTGATCATTTGTCCCTAGCACTTCTCCCCAAACTTATCTGTAATTGCAACTTCTGAGAAGACAAAAGAAAAGAATAGGCTACGTACTAATAACATATTCCCTTATCGCCAGAGCTGAGCTGAGATCCTCTAAAGAGAGGACACGATGTTTACAAGACGTAAATTGAGGGGAACGTAGTACCAAGCAATTCATTTAAGAATTTCTTCTCAGGTTATATACCAAAGATAACCTTGGTCAAAAAGGAAGCGAAAGCATACCCCCAACCATTAAATTCACTGTCTGTTACCAGCTTGTTATTGTCATTCTTTAGGAAAAAATTATTTTTGATCAAGTTTGATTGAACATGTTCTTTTTGGTGATACAAGACTAGTACTTTTTTGTTTGATTTTACTGCTGCAAAAACTAAATAAATTAACAGAGTAAAGAAAAATTAGTAAAAACCAGATTTTATTTGCCATGCAATGCCTGTAGATGCCCAGGAACGGGTTTTCCAGATTATGATACTTTTTGCGATTTTTAGCTGCATGAAACATGTTTTCTGGAGTACATTAGTGGACATTGAACATTTGTTGGTCAGTATTGCACAAAAGGTAGCAAAAAGAACAGTAGAAATAAGAATTAAGTATTGGTTGAATATTATTGGGGGGGGGGGGGGATTTTCAGGAGAGTGCAGACAGTTGATTAACGCAAGGGACAGATGATCGATGCTAGGGAAAGATGATTGATTGATTGATTGATTCACCTTTATTTGAATACGGTAATTCCATAAGTTACATAACTTCTTTACATGAAAGCCGTATAGAAACAGAAGTAAACACTACACAACTACACGAAAAATATGTACAAATAATAAGATATACTAAAATGTAGTCAACAGTTTGCCTGCCTACTAGCCAGTTTTCTGTTAAAGATAGCTTTAGATTCCTCCTCTGTATGAGAAAGAACCTTTATAATATTCTGTTTTTGGAATGTGGTCCAGTACAACATTATATTTCGTATTTCTTAACATAGACTTATAAGGGTTGTTCTCACAGACATTCGAGAAGAGATCGCTTAAGTAACTAGGTACATTTCCATTCAGTGTATCATACATTAATAGACTTAAGTGCCTTTGACGCGTTAAGGCAAGCTCTTCCCAGTTTAGTTGTTTTCGTATTTGTGCTGAGCGAACGTCATAACCTTGAAAGGTTATTATGCGTGCAGCACGATTTTGTAATTTCTGGACCCTAGTGGCAAGTCCCTGGTCTAAATTGTCCCAAACAACATCGCAGTAGTCGAACACAGGCTGGATAAGCGATTTATAAATAGTATTTAGAACATCTAATGGTACATAATTACGTGCCTGTTTTAGACCACTGATAGACCGATTAACTTTTGAACAAAGTTTGTCAACATGCTCGTTCCACTTAAGATTTTCATCTAAGTGAATTCCTAAATATTTTGTTGTTTGGACTCATTTAACATGACTGTTGCCAATCTTAATTGGAAAGTCTCTTCCTAAGTTAGATAATTTGAAGATAATTGTTAAGAAAATATACTCCGTTTTAGTGACATTTAAGCTTAACTTATTTGCAAGAAGCCAGTCCCTAACGCGAGTTAGGTCATTATTTACCTTGGCATGTAGTTCAGCAGTGAACACAGAGGACACATGTATCGTGGTATCATCGGCATACATGTGTGCTTTGGTATGAATAAGACATCCAGGGAGATCATTAATATATATTAAAAACAACAAAGGGCCCAAAATTGAACCCTGTGGAACTCCACAACTTATCAACTTAGGCTTAGATACACAGCCCTCTACTACGCACTGCTGTTGCCTACCTGAAAGGTACGATGAAAACCAGTCGAGAGTTACACCCTTTAGACCATAGAGCTCAAGCTTTTTCAATAAAATATTATGTGAAACAGTATCAAAGGCTTTGGCAAGATCGAGAAACACAATCAAATTGGTCATGCCTTTGTCAATGTTGAGATACCAATTATTTGTTAAATGTAACAACGCTGTCACTGTAGAGTGAAGGGAACGAAATCCAGACTGGTTTTTTGTTAACAGGCCATTTGAATTTAAGTAACGGTATAGTTGATCGTAGACTACCCTTTCACAAATCTTAGAAATGGCTGGCAACACAGATATTGGTCTATAATTTTGTGCATCAGTGCGATCATCCTTTTTATACAAAGGAAACACTTTAGCCATTTTCCACTGTGAAGGAAAGAGGCCAGTATCTATGGTTTTGTTTATGATACAGGCTAAAGAAGTGGCAATAATTGGGCCTGCTTCTTTTAGAAGCCGACATGACATGTTATCAAGGCCAGTGGCCTTGTCAGTCGGAGATAATTTACCTAGTAACTTTAAAACTTCAGTGGCAGAGGTATATTTTAAATTAAAAGTCGTGGAAGCAGGCTTTATGTAGGAGTCAAAACTTGTATTTCCACTAGGCAGTGTTGAGGCTAGGGTAGGACCAACAGATGTAAAATGGTCACTTAAAATCTCACATATTTCTGCGGGTTTTGTGAAGGAATTATCACCACTTTTTAGTTCACTTATTGAAGAATTACTTGTGCACTTACGATATATTAACTCGTTGATTGTCCTCCATATTTCCTTCGGGTTACCCACATTTAGTTCCACTTCTGATTTATAATAATTTGCTTTTGCCATTTTAATCTCATTATTTATTCTATTTCTGTCTTTTCTATATTTATCCCAGATAGATGGCTGTTTTGTTAATATAGCCTACCTTTTCAGTCTATTTCGACCTGTAATCAGCTCCCTCAGCTCAGTAGTAATCCAAGGGGATTTTTTATTTCTTACTCGCTGGGTTCTTATAGGCGCATGAGCGTCAGCTATTTTTAAGAACATATTTTCCCAGATTACAATCATTTCATCGGGAGTAGTGCAATTTCTTAAGCTATCCCAGGGAGCTGACTTTAGGTCTTCTCTGAAGGCGTTTGCATTAAACTTTTTAAAAGAACGAGTGGTCACATGCTTATGAGTGTTTTTAGATGAAATGGCAAACTTACGTATTGTATAGACCATACTATGATCACTTAATCCCATATGCACCACTCCTGATTTCAAAATCCTTGAGGGTTCATTTGATAATATTATATCAATAAGTGTACGGCGTGATTCTAGTAGGTTCATTGATTAGTTGTTGAAACTGATAGGTCTAACTTAATTGCTTCAACTGAGACAGGTGCATATTATTTCTATCCGATAGATAGTTGCATTTTAAATCGCCTAAGATAATTTGTTCCTTAGATTCCATGTCAATAATGCGAACAATAGCTTCTAAAGCTTCAAAGAAGCCAACGGTACAGCTAGGTGGCCTGTAGGCCGCAGTTACGTTAAAAGCTTTAGTATTAGGCCTTTTAATATCAACACTTAACATTTCAAACTCGTTATTGGGAATTATTTCATTTCTAAGGCAATAATTAATATTCGATCGAAGATAAATGCATACGCTGCCGCCATTACGGTCTCGATCCTTTCTTAGGATTGAATAGCCGTCAATATGAACCAAGTTGTCAGTTATTGTGGAATCGAGTCTAGTCTCATTAACTGCTAGCAGATCAAGACACTGATCAGCCATAATTAGTCGAAGCTCTTCAATATGCAGCGAGAGACTTGCAACATTAATACTCGCAATTTTGAAGCCCCTTACTTTCAAGGCAGAGGTCATATCATCATAACAATTTGGTTCACATTCAGGCAAAAAAACTGTTCACTTCTTTAAATCAATAACAATTACTAATATGATTCAAAATATTCTTAGCAAGTGCTGCGCCACCTTTCTGACTTAGGTGCAGGCCACTACTGTTCAGCATGCTGCTTCCTATTTTGCTGTTGTCGATAAAACTTAAGTCGCGGCCACTTACAAATAACTTGATAATCCTGTTCCTTTCGGTTACTTTGTCCCCCATGCTTGGCTCGTCTGTTCTATGGGTGAGGCCTGAAATGGTTACACTAGCTGTGGTATTCTGCGATATGTCTTCGCACAGATTTATAATATCTTCTGCGACTTCCCGAGGAGATCTGTCGCGAAGATCGTTCGTGCCAACATGTAGTATGATTTCACTTGGGTACGAACAGTTGGGATAGCATAGCTTTCCATATCGCTCACTGTAGCACCAGGGAAACACTTCATCTGAACTTTAGTGTTATTTTTTGACATTTTCCACCATTGTAATCCCTTCACAGTAGAATCGCCAAGAATAACTACCCGATTGTCTGAATCTTGTTGCTCAGATTGCCGATTTAGGCTTGTGCCAGGCCGTGAGTTACTTGATTCTAACAATATATTCTGCGGGCCGTGTTCCTGCTCTTTTTTCTTATCTTTTCTGTTACCACTGCCTTTCTGGTTCTCCTTCTGACTCTGGTTCTTTTTGCCGCTTTGATTGGTTTTCTTTGCAGGCCTGACAACAGAGATACTTGTTGGCGTGACTGCTTCTGATGGCGTGACAGCTTCTGTTGTTGTCCCAACGGCCGTAAAATTATACGCTTCTTCTTGACAGAGCTTTAAATCATTTCGTTGGAGAATTCTTATCGTTGAAATAAGAGTTGATTTTTCGCTTTCAAGGGTTCCTATCTCTTCCTTCAGCTTGGCTAGATTATCTTTCGCGATATTCAGTTGATAACGAAGTAGATTATTCTCTTCCCGTAATTTGAAATTCAGATTTTCATTTTCAGCAGCACCAGCAGAAGATATGTTAATTTTCCCGCCATTATTCAAAATATACGAGATATCATTTTTCATCCTCTTTATCTCCTCTTTTATTAGTTGTAAATCAGATTTTACCTCATCCTGACTTGTAGTAGTCAACGCATCCGTCGGATCTAGTTGTTCTATTGCATACATCTCAATATGTCCATCTGCTGCCGACGCTTCGCTTTGCTGGCCGCCATTATTACTATTCATTGCTTCATCACCGTTACCTTTAACGTTCAAAAAGTCCGAGAATGCTTTTGTTAAACTTGCACTGCCAGAACCCTGAATAATGATCTTCTTTGTAGTAGTGTACAATTTAATTGTGCAGTCCGCGGCCTTGAACGAGAGCATTCTGTGATGTTTATCGTCTTTCACCTCGGCTAGAGCAATCGCCGTGTTCTTCAAAATTTCTGACACCAAAATCTTGAGTGAGTCAACCTTACTTGACCAAAGAAAGTAATTTAAAGTACTATCATATGATAAACAATCCCTTATGATCAGTGCTAGGGACAGATAACTAGAGCCAGGGACAGATGATCAGTACTAAGGACAGTTGATCACTGTTTGGGACAGATGATCAGTGCTAGGGACAGCTGTTGATCAATGCTAGGGAGAGATGATCAATGCTTGGGTCAATTGATCAGTGCTAGGGGCAGATGATCAATTTTGCTAGGGACAGTTGATCAGTGTTTATCAGTGTTAGGGACAAATGAGCAATAATAGGGACAAATGAGCAATAATAGGGACAAATGACCAATACTGGGGACAAAAGAACATTGCTGAGGGACAGATGATCAGCGTTAGGGACAGTTGATTGGTGCTTTAGGGACAGATGATCAATGATAGGGACAGGTGATCAGTGCTAGGGACAGATGATTGGTGTTAGTGAAAGTTGATCAGTGCTTAAGGGACCGATGATCAGTGCTTAAGGGACAGATGATCAGTGCCAGGGACAGATGATCAGCACTTAGGGACAGATGTTGAGTGCTGGGGACAGTTGATCATTGCTAGGGACAGATAATCACTACTAGCGATCAGTTGATCAGTGCTAGGGACAGATGATCAATGCTAGGGACAGATAATCACTGCTAGTTACAGTTGATCAGTGCTAGTGACAGTTGATCAATGCTAGGGACAGTCAATCATTGCTAGGAGCAGATAATCACTACTAGTGACAGTCAATCACTCCTAGGGACAATTGATAATTGCTAGGGACAGTAGATCATTACCAGGGACAGTCGATCAATGCTAGGGACAGTCGATCAGTGTGAGGAACAGTCGATATCTATTAGGGATAGTCGATCATAGGGACAGATGATCAGTGTTAGAAACAGTAAATCACTGGTAGGGACAGTCGATCATTGCTAGGGACAGTGGATCACTGCTAGGGACAGTGGATCACTGCTAGGGGCAATTGATCATTGCTAAGGACAGCCAATCAGTGCTAAGGACAGTGTATCATTGATAGGGACAGATGATCAGTGCTAGGGACAGTCACTCACTTGTAGGGACAGTCGATCATTGCTAGGGACAGTTGATCATGGCTAGGGACAGTCCATCATTACTAGGTACAGTCGATCACTACTAGGGACAATAGATCATTGCTAGGGACAGATGATCAGTGCTAGGGGCAGTCACTCCCTTGTAGGGACAGTCAATCATTGCTAGGGACAGTTGATCATGGCTAGGGACAGTCCATCATTACTAGGTACAGTCGATCACTACTAGGGACAATAGATCATTGCTAGGGACAGATGATCAGTGCTAGGGGCAGTCACTCACTTGTAGGGACAGTCAATCATTGCTAGGGACAGTCGTTCATTGCCAGGGACAGTCAATCACTGCTAGGGCCAATAGATCATTGCTAGGGACAGTCGATCAGTACTATGGGCCAATAGACCATCGCTAGGGACAGTCTATTATTGCCTGGGACAGTTGATAATTGCAAGCGATGATTAATCATTGCTAGGGACAGGATGATCACTACTAGGGACAATAGATCATTGCTAGGGACAGTAGATCATTTCCAGGGACAATGGATCATTGCTAGGGACACTTGATCGTTGTTAGGGACAGTCGATCACTACTAGGGACAATAGATCATTGCTAGGGACAGTCGATCATTGCCAGGAACAGTTGATCATGGCTAGGGACAGTTCATCATTGCTAGGGACAGTCGATCACTAGTAGGGACAATAGATCATTGCTAGGGACAGTAGTTCATTGCCAGGGACATTCTACCATTACTAG
>OX421454.1:6390816-6443316 GCA_949126865.1 Montipora capitata | reverse complement strand
ATAATAAACATCTTATTAACCCAACATATTCAAATATCTTACTGAATAAATAAAAAAATCCTCCTCAGCAAAACGATTAAAAAAACGATGCATATCTCTGAAAATATTTCATTATCGAAGAGAAAAAGCGTAATATGTTACTACCAAAACAGGTGCAGCTCACTGACTTCGACTCCAAACATCAACAAGTGTCTCTTCCGGTTTACATCAACTCCTGTCAATGCAAAGAACTGGAAAACGATAACCTAACATATCTTTAAATGTATTTCATTATCGAAGACAAAAAGCGTAATGCTGCTACTAAAACAGGTGAAGTTCACTGACTTCGACTCTGAACATTAACAACTGATCTTGAGTGTCTCTTCCAGTTTACGTCACTACTTAGTCCTTATTAACTGAGCAGGAGGTCTGTATGGGAGAATCTTGACCGAGGTCGTGAGTACAGACCTAACTCAGTGAGGTCTGTACACACGACCAAGGTCAAGATTCTCCCATACAGACTGACTAAACCGGTTAATCCATCCATATATAGTAAATTGAAAGGATTAGTCTATGCCTTTATTACGTGTTATGAAATGTAGAGAGCCCGATTACAGTCTTGATGGTCATTGTCATAACACTGTGAAATCCCAGTTCACTTCGATAGTGTAGAAATCGGCAAGAAAGTATGGCGCGTCGTGGCACGAGGGTAGACGAAAATTACCTTAATTGGCCTCAAGATGGATGTTTACGGAGAACAAAGCGTATGAAACTTTTCATGTGACTTATACTTAGCTTTATTTGATGACCGGCCGGGGAGACATCGATGGGACTTAATGTATCGCTGAGTGGAGATTTTTCCTCGTGAAAAGCTGCATTTTTTTGCCCTGTTTTTGACAACTTTGTGAAGGTGTTACCGAGTTATTCTGGATGGTTGTATGTCATTATGTTTGGTATTGTTTTTCAATTAAAAAAAAAAAAAAAAAATTTAATTTTTTGAAAATTTAAATATTTTTAATCATTAACGTCATTAAAAGAATGGGTTCCAGTCCACAATGTTTCCCCGCTTTCCAGCTAGCCCGGTTAAAGCCATGAAATACTTGGTATTGGTTCTTCTTAGGTGGTTTCTTTTGTTGTGGACCATTGTGGATCGTTGTGGCTCGTTGTGGGATCGTTGTGGATCATTGTGGGATAGTTGTGTGGTCGCTGTGGGTTGTTGTGGATCGTTGCGGATCATTGTGGGTCGTTCCGGGTTTTAGTAACTACGGACTTTCTGACGGTTGAGCGTGCGAATAAGACAGAAATTGATATTTCTACGGCACGAGAACAGAAGGGTCTGGGTACGATTGGTGTAAGACATGATGGGTAGCAGGTTGTCTATAAAGTGCCAGTTCATCACGTGGTGAGGCATTCCAGGCCTGCATCAGTCCGATTAACTTTTGTTTCTTTTATAAATCATTATTATTTTGTAACTAGAGGTCCTCTAAACCCCGGAGGGATCGTGGCATTGCATTGGTTCGGGGAATACGTTTCCAGTTTTTTCCCCCACGGGGGTTTTTTGGGTTTTCGTATCTGGCGATGTCACAGGGAATCGCTTCCCCGTAGTCAATTAGTTGTTGTTATTGTTCCACATGTAGGTGGTTCATGCTTGCTGCTGGTGCGAGGCCGAAAGATACCAAAATAAACCTAATGGATTGCATTTGTCTGTGTAGTGAAGTTGAAATGCCTTGATTCATGTTACAGTTTATATAGTTCATTGGTAGGACAGTGGGCAGTGTAACAACATAACATCATAAACACCGTACCATTTGACCACCACCTGAATATCATGCAGTAATTGGCTGACAAAACACTTAGATCAAACTTTACCCCTTTAAACTTAATGTTGTAAAAGAAAGAAACATTTGTTGATTAAGGAACTTAATCCGACGCTAACCTCGGTAGCGATAAGCTGTTACGTTATTAATATTAAGTAACTGCTATGTTTAGATTTTTGCTAAGGTCGTTTTTCTTAATCTCGGTCCCAGACCTACAGAAATTTGTATATAAGTAATGTTTCAAAATCATAACCAGTTACTTTAATTTGAAAATGTTATTTTGTAGCATATGGAACGTCAAGTTTATAAAAATGCATTGCTTCAAAATGTTTATTACTGTGACCTATGTTTTATTTTTAATTAATTAAACTTTGATGGCCGAAGAACAAGACTTAATCGATTAATTGATATTATTTCATGATTCTTATCAATTTTTTATTCCATCGAATAGATACCCTGACCACACAATGAGTAATGTTTTGGAAACCTGGGTATGCATACAACAATTTGCAAGTGCATTACCACCAAAACAGTCCAAATCAGGCAAAGAGATCACTCATATCGATGATCCTTTTTCATCAAGTTTCAAAGAAACCGACTGAAGATCGCAAAGTCAAGTCACTTTGGAAGAGCAGATTTTTTTACTATATGCATGCCCTTACTTTTCCTTAGCAACGGGAAAACAATTATGGAACGGAGCATTTATATCAGCAAAATATGCCAGTATCAGCAAGACAAACATTCATGAAACAAGAAGCTAATTTCAGGGTCAGGGAATAAGAATGTATTTGCTTTCATGACAAGTTTTTCTCAATGACCTGTCTTCATCAGCGACTTCCAGTTTCTCAGAGGCATGTCCACGGAACCATAACTAGTAATCCCTGGTTTACCAGATCATAGAAGAGCTTTAAGTCAATTGTAAGAATTGGCTTTCAAATGACTGTCTAAAGAACATTTAAACTTCTCAATTCGTTTGAAAACTTATTCTTGATCAAAATCTTTTGCTGGTTGCAAAATCAGATTATCAAAATAAGATCAGACGTTTCAGCAGCCAATGTTTTAGGCTCCAATTGAGCCATAAGCTTCTTAATAAGTTAAGTTTAAAGTTATGTTTTTTTCCATCCTTGGTTGGATTTGGCCCTCTGCGGCCTGTTTATTCCAGTCTGCAGGGTGTTTTGCTAATGTTGTCCAGGTCGAACATCCAGCCACTGTGAACTAGAAGTGTAAATATCTTGGACTTCTTATTTAAAATTAACATGACAGAGGCCAACTCGTATTCTATTAATTAATAGTACTTACTCCTTTGGCCACTGCACACAATAATTTATTATTTATTATTTATCTAAGTGCACATGTATCTCCGTTCCCTCTAAACCCATTCACACCTCTGGCGTTAGACAGAATAAAAATCGAATTGAACTGAATTTAATGAATCATGCCAGTGTCTGGCTGGCCTGCCAAAGTCAGTGGCTATTTTTTGTCTGTAGAGCGGGCAAAATGTCCAACCCACTTCCACTGAATACTTGTAGATGAAATATGACTGGTTGTGTGGTATCTTTTACCTCTGATTTATGAATAGAATCTCCCTTATCACTGCCCTTTGCACAGGTTTTGTTCCTCCTCATGTTGGTTAAAATCGAGGCCTGGCAGCATAGGTCAGTGTTGGTACAATGTATATTACAAGATTCGGCTTTTTAGTAAGCTTTTAGCTGTTTCAAGTTATTGATTTACAAAACAGTTCATTCTAATATTTTAACTTTATTCACAGTACTTGTGCAAAATGGATGGGCATCGAGTAACTTGTTTGTGATTTATTTCAATTTTCAGCTGAGAAATGTACATGTACCTGCACAGTTTTCGTCATTGTGACTGTCATACTCGCTGCAATTAATATTGGTCTTACTGCTTATATTATTTGGCTCCATAGAAGAGGTAACTATCTTATTTTATTATCGTAAATGTTAATTTTTTTGCTGTTTGTGTTTACTGCCTTTGCGTAAGTGGGCACTGGGTCACCATAGCAACTCAGTACTGCCAATTTTTAAAGTAAAACTGAGCGTTCAACCCACTAGCTTCTCTTTCCTATCTGTGTGTGAGATCTTAAAGGACTATAGAGTTTAAGATCAAAGGTGTTGTGAGATGGGACTTATTGAAGAAGAACAACACTGGTTTATTGTCCCTATTTGAAAAGAGTTAAAAAGTGGAGGGCGTAAACTGCAGGTCGCAGGTCATTCTTTCTCCTTAGCTGAAACGACCAACTAATGCTAACATTATTCCTAAGCACTATGCTTTAGAGAATGTTTAAGCCTATGGTTAACATCTTTGTAAAGGTTTAGGTGGTTTCAGTTGTGGTAGAACTATGACCTGCAATCCTATCCTGCAACCTGCAGTTTACTTCCTCCGGTAAAAAACAAGGACATGCAGATCTCCCTGCAACGTTTTACGACGTTAAATGTTAGCACAGTCTGGGTTTGAACCCAAGGTTCAGTGTTCTTTGAACTGAGCAAACTTGGGATTTGCCGCCCTGCTATTGATATTGTTGTTCCACTTTCCTGTGTGTCTTTTGGATCCTGTTTAGTGAACTTGTGATCTTTCTCAACAGCACGAAAGCCTGTTCCAGACATAGAGATTTAGGAGAGAGAAGGAAATTAATGTTTTGTTGCCAAGAGGCAGGGAAAACAATGAGACACCGACTAGAGTGACCATATACCTTTTTAGCTTGTACGCCTTGTTTTCCCATTTCAGACCAAGTGATCGATTACTCTAGGAAACAGTTTCTTTCAAATGTTATCTTACGTACGTGCATATGTATGCATAACTTATGAAAAAACAAAAGGAAAATTCCCTTGACGACATCACGTGGCCTACAATGGGAAAACAAAACGTACAAGCGAAAAGGGTCACATATTGTTTGCAAGAACATGAGCCATTAAACGTTTTGGTAGGAGATATTAACTCTTTCATTCCCACGATCGAAATCTTAATTCATTTTCGTAAACAACACCATACTTTTTTTTGCTTGGTAGTCATGAGAATCTGGTGTTATATCAATATCACACTTCTAAAGGTGATAATATTTTTCATTCTCAATACCTGACTGGCTGACATTCCTTTGAAATTGTGAGGAGGATTTACGTACCGATCAATCCCGAGAGTCAAAGGCTTGATCTTGGAAGAAGGAATTTCACAGCCATGGGTTTCTGTTTCCCCAATATTTGTTTACATTAACTCATGTACATGTACTCTCAAGGCAACGTTTACTGTATGAAAGTTTGCGAATTACATGTAAAGTAGTTGAGGTTAGAGAGTTTTAGGTGTGAGTTCTCTTGGAGGGTAAGGGTGCGTTTGACTGGGTGTCTTCCAAAATGATCAAAAATGCATATGGCAAATTTATTCTTAATAATTATCTGGTTCCACAAAAGCTTTGAATGCAGACGGGACAAAGTTTGTCCAGAGTATTTGTGCTTACAGTTATTAACAGGCAAGTTCGGTTCACTTTCCTTAGAAGTAAATAACTTTTAGGTCATTCAATATAGAGTACTCTTGCTCCTGAAGGGTAAATCGAATACGACCATACCACCGCCAGTTACCCAGTAATTTATTGACATGTTCTCTCTACCATTTGTTTTGTAGGCACTGGAAAACAGAAAAGGTAATCAAGAGCTATTTGCCTTTACGTATAAGATTGACATTTTTTATTAAATTAATCAGAAAAACTAACGCGGACAGATTTCGACTTTTCGATGACATCCTGTCATTATTATCAAGAAAATGAAGAAAATTTACATAAGTAAGTAGACAAAAACTAAATCGAAAACAATAGCCTATTGTTCTAAGCCGGTGAATCATCCAGTGACCTCACACAAAGGAAAACCCAAAGTCAAGTGAATACTTTAGCTCGTACTTATGTAAATTTTCTTCATTTTCTTGATAATGATGACAGGATGTCATCGAAACGTCGAAATCTGTATTTGCCTTTAGTGTCTTATATTTGCTTCTCTCACTCCCAATGGCAAATGACTCAATTTCACCAGTACATGTATGTTTCTTTTGTCAATAATTTTTCATTATTTGGAGACTACCAAGACTGGTTGCTGCGAGCGAGCAGCAACATATTCTGGATTCATGAGAAGGTAGGACGAATTCTCAAATTCACCACTTTTTCCCAAAACCCATCATAATTAGCCAGAATGCATCTTTTACAGAATGCATTGTATTTGAACAGAACGCCGCGAAACACTCTGGAGATTGCTTAAGTACGAGGTCCCGTAAATATGATGCGTTGTTTCATCGATTATTAACGCCACCTGGTGCTTAAGCAATCTCCAGAGTGTTTGGCGGCGTTCTGCTCAAATGCAATGCATTCTGGTAAAAGCTGATAAATGGTGCAGTGCATGCTTGCTAATTAAGATGCAATCTGGGAAAAATTGGTGAATTTAAGAATCCGTCCTACCTGCTTCTTCCACGCATGAGACTTCCGAACATCGCTTTAGTTCACAGTTCGACTACTGTCACGTAATTATTTTTTTTGTGTCAGCAGTTTGTAGATAGTTTTAGCCACTCGCCTTGTTCGTTAGTGTGAGTGTTAATTACCAATTGTACGATTCTCTAGTGTATTATGCATTACCCGATTTAGTGTTATAGAATTTCTAAGTGTTGCAATGTAGTCATTGCTTGTAGTCGTAATTTGAATGAATTAGTTAACTATATATAGATGTAAAAAGTCGTGGGCGTTGTTTTTGGTTGTTGAAGTGGCGCAAGGTTTGTTGACGTACAGGAAAGCAAAGAGTTGAAGAGCGAAAGCCTGAGGGCAAAAAAGGAAAAGAACGGAGTACACTGCTAAGAGCCATTAGCGGGAGCTGCCGGAAGAATCGATGACAAAACCCCTTTGTCAATGGCGGCGAGTTAGGAAAACACTTCAAAGAATTGAAGCTTGAGATAAGCAAGAAGAAGAGAAAACTCGAAGAAAGTGACGCGGCTGCAGTAAAGTGTAAAAGAAGAAATTGATTGCCGGAAGAGAAGGAAGCGCCGAGGTGGGAAAGAACTTGTCGAAGGTTTTGCTACTAGTTTGGCACAGGACTGAACTGTTTGACTGTAAACATTAGAGTAAAGTAATTAGTATAATTAGTATTATCGTTCAGTTTTGTAAAGGTATATAGACAATTATTTAAGTGAGGTTAGTTTTAAGCACCCTAATTAGTCTGTAATATTAAGCAAGTTTAGGTTTTTCTTTTTTTCCAAATAATATTGGGATCTACAATTTTTTTTTCCCTTTCCTAAAGTAAAACCTTTAATTATTTTCGTTCATAAGTTTCATGCTTGTGCGTTGCGCAATTGTGGGAAGGGCGTGTGTGTGTTACTGTTTGTTTTTCGTTTTGTGTACGAACCCATCATCACACAAGGGAAAATAGCTTGTGCCTTACTGACTTCTATATGTACCGTTGCTTTGCTTACCAATGCTACACTCTTTTTTTTTTTTTATAAGAATATCGAGTCTGAAATTTGCGAAATTTTAAGAATAAACGCGAGGCTGAAATAACGATATAATTGTGCGTGTTGAAAATCTGTAAATACAATGCAATTATACGTTTTTAACTTAACCGTATAAAATTATTTCTTTCTCTAAACGTAATTGGGTACTTTCGTTTGTATCACGTGTTTCTGTGAGAAATTCATTTTTAAAGCCGCTAAAACGGCCAATTGTGGTCTGACGTGACATCTTGACCTCTCTGACTGCAATGAAAAGCGATGGAGCACGTTCACAATGTAACGCGATACACATCTAGACACCGAACACTTGTAATTGCCTAATACAACACGGAAATGTCATTTAAGCGCAATACAAGAATATTTTCAGCCAAAAATCGGCAGAAAAATTAGAATATAAATTCATCCTAGGTCGAAAAAAAAAAGATTTTTATTTAAAAAAAAAAGTGTACACGAATCAGTAGAAACAGAATGTTCCGCAGCATTACTATTTGCGAGATACACTAGTATAGGCCTTTTTTGCCGTTTAAAATCGCATGACACCTTTTCATGGGCTGTTTACTGAAGGTATATTGATCTCTGTAAAGAGAATCAGAAATTCATCTGTTTAGACTTATGGAGGATGTGTTGGTTGCAATGGGCCATTTCCGAGTTGCTGTTTGTCTCGGTTTCGAAGTGAGTCTTGGTGCTCAACTATTGTAAGGGAAATGAGTTTGATTTGCATAAGAATACGCAACTCGTTTCCATTTGAATGGTTGTGCACCAGGACTCGCTTTGAAACTAAGGCATGCAGCAACTCTGAAATGGGCTATTAAACGACTTTGTATACTGGCTGTAGAAGTTACGCTATTGCTTGTTTCATAAATATAATTGCCAGCAATAAGTTATACAGAGGCAGATCATGAGATGGACGCCAATCCATGGCGTATTCATCATTGTTTAAGTTTCAGTTTATGATTAGTGAAAAATTAACCTTTGATTATCTTTGTTTGACGTTCTTTCTTTCTTTCTTTTTCACTTCTTTCTTTTCTTCGTTTTTGTTTTCTTTTTTTGTCCTTCTTTTTCTATAAAGGGCGTATCAAGAGTCGTCATGTCAAAATGCAACGGAAAACACGGTATACTTCTATTATAAGTATTTCCCTCTGCTTTTTCCTCTCTTATCGTTTTTTACAAAACAGAGATAAGGATTGAACTTTAAATTATTTTTTAGCCTTCAGTAGAAATGAGAAATGTTGAATACCAAGTTCGACCCACCTCTCCTAATGAAACGAAACGGAGATTATTTTTGAATTATTTTAAATTTTTTTTTAGCATTCGGTGGAAATGGTAAATGTTGGATACCAGCAGCCCACCCCTCGCAATGACTCGCAAGGGAGTCAATACGCGCCTCTTAATCCTTCTACGCGCTCGTGGGAAATACCTAGAGATCATGTGACCATTGAGAAGATTATTGGAAAAGGCGCTTTTGGTCAAGTTGCCAAGGCAACAGTGGATGGTCTCCGAGGAATGCCTCAGAAAACACTTGTTGCAGTGAAAATGTTGAAAGGTTAGAAGATTAGTCTTTAGACATGATTAAAATAGTGGCTAGTTAGTTACAATTTCTGTAATCTTTGCATCAATAGTGAATACAGCTGAAAATATCCATTGCAGCAAAATCGCACCTCGTTTTAAAAGTTGACATGGTTAAATGTGTTTTCTGTGGATTATTTATGCATCATTGCAAGTGGCTTTTGGAGAAAAGAATTTGTAAATCCTTTTTTTCCTGGTGGTTCAAGCGGCTCCTACGAAAAGTCAGCCTTCCAAAACAAAACTAAGTTTCTTTTTCGGCCTTTCGCAGTTGCCGCTCCTGAGTCAGACAAGAAAGACTTATTATCAGAGCTTGAAGTGATGAAGACCTTGAAACCACATCCACATGTTATTAAACTTATAGGCTGCGTAACTCAATCAGGTAAGCTATCAGTAAACATTGTGTATTGTGCTAGTAACAATTCATTTGATGAGGCTGAATATGATATGAAGAGTAGAGCGTTTTCACTCACGTGACCAGGAGCCATATTGGATTACCAAAACAATAGGAAAGGAAAGGAAAGGAACTTTATTTAAGTGTCTAGTCGTTCTAGCGCTGAAGCACTAAGTGGGGACACTGTAAACTGAAATCAACAATCAACGCAAATTAAGACAAATGTTTTCTTTTTTGAGGAGAGGGGAAACCGGAGTACCTGGAGAAAACCTCTCGGTGAGAACTAGAGAGCCAACAAACTCAACCCACATATGACGCCGAGTCTGAGAATCGAACCCGGGCCACACAAAAGACAGTATTTGCATAAAAATAGAGTTCAATTGCGGGAGGATTATTTTGGTACACCATCATGGCCGACATTTCTTTGTTTTGGAACACCAAAATGGCCGCTGTGACGTCACGTGAAAACGCTCTATTGTACATATGGAAGATGTACTCCATTGAGTGGAATAAAGCCCTCTGGTATTGCGATGAAATTTTTTCACATCCTATCATTTCAAAACCGAAATTAACAATTGTTTTAAATCCTGAATACTGAGAGCTCTATCAAAGTGTACTTGGCTTCGTTATAAAGTGTTTCTAAAGTTCTGAGAAAAGGTCATTGGCCACCCTGCTAGCAGAGCCTTTCTTTTGCTTGCTCGATTTTGGCGTTCTCGAGCGAGGCTCTGCATGAATCGAGTAAGATCTTTATTGAATATGCGCTGCATGTTGCCAGGATACAGTCTCGAACCCAAGCCCAATATGCCAGATCTCGCCGCCATCTTGGTTTTTCATGGTACAGCGGGCTCAATTATAACCATCGGCTTTGTCACTAAACGGACGCTCGCACTGGAAAAACCGGTTTGCCGAGAGAAAACAAGATTGACTAGTCCAGAAGCTCGGGCTGCGGCGGCTTCAAAGAGTTGACGCGATTCGGGCAGAGCCTCCCTCCTTTTCTCCTCCTCAGTAAAGAAAAAGACAAAAGGAGGCTCTGCTCGCAGGGTGGTCATTGGCCAAATCATCGTTTGAGTGGCCATTTGAGTCACAACTTTTGTTCGAATGACGTTTTGTCGGCTAGCTGAGAATAGCTGTTTAAGGAGTGGCTTCAAAATTTTCATTTTATGGCATCTCGTGCTTGGGACAGATAGACAGCTTCCTTAAATGCCTTTAGGGAAATAAAATTAGTTTATCTCGTCATTTGCAGAGCCCGTCTTGGTGTTGATCGAGTATGTCCCATACGGTGATCTCTTGGGTTACCTGAGAAAGAGCCGTGGTTTGCATGACACTTACTACAAAGACCCAGATATCAAATCCCAAACAACTCTGACGTCACAACAGCTGATGAAATTTGCTTGGCAAATCGCTGATGGGATGAAATACCTTTCTTCAAGATCTGTAAGTTGGCTTATCCTTTCAGATAATTACAGCTCTAGCGAACTCTATTTGGCCGTAGCAATGAGTGCCATGGCAACTATTTGTCTAATAATGAAACTCTTCTGGTAAAGTGTAGACTGCTTGCAGTTTTTTTCTGAGTCGAGCCGCCCTCTCGGGGAGAATGGGATAAAGGAATATAGGGACTGCACGGTTTTCTGTAACCGACGCGTTCAGAATCCACCGTTGACTGTATTCTGACTTCACTGATTGAATGATAGATGATGAGTTGTCCGTTCTAAACAAGAATTTGTCCCGAACATCACACCGTCGAAACTTGCCAAAACACCCCAACATTAAATTAAGCTTAATACAGTAGTTTTTTCTGCGGTTTCCTTTCCGAATAGTTGATTGAATTCGACATGCACATAGATATTCCCACGTTAGCAATAAAAGAGGCATACTATGCCTCTTTTATTGCTAATGTCATATCTGTCATCAGTTTCAATAATTAGAATATGGAATTTAACATCTACGACACGACGGTAGCGAAAATGTCATTAAAATTGCAAGTTCAGGTTTATTAATCTCTTTTGTCATAATGTCGGTTTGTCTTACTTCTAAAAACTAGCGCAACTTTCCAGGAACTGAATTCGGAGTTGCGGTGTTGAAGCTGCGACAGAAAATTCAAATTCGCTGCCTTGTGTTCACATCCTCCGTAAAACCTGAGAATTGGTCATTTCACGTCGCAGATTTGCTGAAAACTTGAAAGAAATGTATAAAAATGAAAAATTCGCGTGCAGAGCGTGCAAAGCTATTGCTTTTGTTCATGAACAATAGGGAGCTTAAGATTTTACGACGGCGACGGCAACAAAAACGGCGCAAAACAATGATATCATTGGTTAAAAGAGCATAAATAATCGTGCTGCACGTGCAGCACGGATTTTGGGATGGATTCTTGCGGTACTCTGCTTAAGGACGACGTGAAATTACCAAATTTGAGGTTTTGACGACAACGTGAGCATGCAACAGAGAATCTTTCATTTTCTGTTTTCACTTTGTACCTGCTCTTACCAATTTAGTTTTACGATACTTCCCCCAAATTGTAAGAAGTGAACGAGATAGAATAACCTCGAGAGAATTATGATAAAGCAAAGTGATATTTTGAGGTGACGTTTTCGTTGAAGTCGTCGTCGTAGATGTTAAGGTCCCTTATGCAAAATTTGTAACGGTTTTGTTGCTGTTGCGTCTTAGATCTTAACTCCCTATTAGCAGATTCTGAACGTGTCGGTTACTGAAGATCGTGCAGTCCCTATATCTTTGCTCAATCAACATTCTCCTCTCGGCTCGCTTGCACGACCAAATCGGGCATTTCGACTAATTCAAAAGGGACTGCGAGAAGTCTAGGTGAAGTGCTGATAGAATGAATGCATGAAGTGATCTTCATGAAATTCAAGTTAAGTAGTTCAAGGAAGTACAGCTCTCTGATAATTGTACCAGACCTTCACCAAAGCAACATGACTTTTTCAATGAGTAATATGACATAATGGCTTTTCGCATGAGGAGATTCTCTCAATTGCTGTAATTAATTATTCACTTTCCGAGGTACAAGGCACCCTGCTATCGTCTTCCTGCTCTGTCTTTATGATTCCCCATAACGGCCCAAACTATACTGATAGGTCAGCTTCTCTCAAGGATAACGTTTGACTATTAGTAGCATAATAAAGTTACCAAGTTACCTAAAGTAAGTTCAAATACATGCTTCCAAGCTTTGACCATCTGTCAAGACGAAAAAAGCCATAGTAAAGTTACGACCTCAAGGTGATTTTAACGAGTCTTTCTCTATTCATTCATTCATGGAGCTACAAAGTCTTGCCTCAATAACACCGTGTTCTACCGCAGATCATTCATAGAGATCTTGCCGCTCGTAATGTGCTGGTTGGGGAAAGAGAAATTTGTAAAGTGACAGACTTTGGAATGGCCAGAGATGTGCAACAGGAAAACGTTTATGAAAGGAAGACGAAGGTATAGTGAGAAATTACCAAGAGAGCAGAGCACAGACTGCATCGCAAAAGGAAACTTGCGTTCCTTTACCATATTCAATCTAGAAAAAGTAAACATGTTCATAAGCGAGTAATGTAAAAATGGCCTGTGTTTGTAGCTTCCAAACCGTGTGCTTTGCAATTCAACAAAATGAAAAACTTGCATGTTAGGTAAAGCTCTATTAAAAAGTTAAAACATTGGATTAATGGTCTGCAGAGGTGGAGATTGAAAAAAGCTTCACCTTTTTCCACTTAAAGATTACCAAGAACTGTAAGGAAAAGCCGAAAATACCCGACTTTCTAAGAGCTTCCTAGTATTTTTTTTCTGAAATACCTTAAGTTACAATATTCAATTCGTTATTGTCCAAGTTAACTTGTTCTTTGTTGGTGGCATGAAGGAATGTCGGGTTTCACATGTGCAGTCTTGCTTTTGATGTTGACCGTTCTGTATCCTTAACTTGGAACACTTGATATCCCTCCCAGGCTGGTGTTATAGATGAAAAAACTTACCAAAACTCTATTGGCACCAAAAAGGCGGCGATGATAAAGCAAATAATTTAAGGAGTAAACCCAGAGACAGATTGTTAAGAAAAAGAGGAAAACTAAGCAAAGAATGCTAAGAGTTAGACTATTGATCGAGTTACGAGTTGAGTTGAGTTTGAGTTGAGTTTGAGTTGAGTTTGAGTTAAGATTGAGTTAAGATTGAGTTACGGTTTTTGGCATTTTTGGCACATAAATCTAATAAATATTAAGTAGAAGTCAATGAGAAGACCATCAAACACCATTTTCGTGAAGTGCACAGGTGTATATTTGCGAAATGGTTTTAAACTGATGAAAACAATCTTGAAATTTCATGCACGGCAGTATTCTTGTTTAACACTTTACCAGTTTCAGCACTTGGACTCCTTCGATTTGACTACTGTCTGTTTTGCTGTTATGTGGTCTCATCGATCAGATGTTCCTTCAGAAGATTATTCCAAGTCGACCACATGGCTGATGAAAAGACCAGACCACAACACCGTACTCTTTTCGCGACTAGTGAGAGCGATCTTTAATATCCCACAGTTTATGAACGTTGAAGGTTGTGAGACGGGACCTGCGATTTATAGTCCTTATTCAAGAAGACTTGAAAGTCTAACCATTTGCGGATGTTATTACAAAGGCAGCGCTTTCTCCTCAATTATTTTAAGACCCTGAGTGTTGGGGATCCGGCCGGAGTCGAACTCACGATCTCCTGCATAACAAACTGATCCACCGGCGCGCGATTGTTCTTTAGCGATCAAGTCTATCGACGCAGAAAAGATGTCTTCTTGTAAGGCTAAGGATGGGATTTACTGTTAAGCCAGCTTATAGCCCTGGTGGCTAAACGATGAAACGTACCGTTTGTCGTCCAGCAGCGTTGGTTTTCATGATCGGCTAAACGTTATCGGAACTAGTGAGCTGCAGGAGTGTTTATGTAAAATAAGGAATCCGGAACCTGGAACGCGTTTTTTCCCTTACTGATCCTAGCCTTTGAACAGAAGTGCCTTTGTCAGTTCTCATTTATGTTCTTGCAAAAACGAAAGAAACCGTGCACGAAAAACCAAAATTAATTAACAAGTAAATAAATAAACAATGAAAAATAACTGTAAACTGCTTTATGCAACATGATTTAAAGCGGTGCAAGTTTTAGGATGGTAGAAGTGTAGACAGAAAGAAATGTTTATCGTGATTTGGTCAGATCATAGACATACTTTCAATTTCAATACTCTGATTTCAAAACTTGTTTGTAGACCTTTTTTTAACCGGTTGAGTAGGGATCCAGACAGACAATTTTTAATTAACAATTAAAGATCACCACTTCGAACGCTTGCCAACGACTCTGTGGTTAACTATCAACATTCCATTGTGTGAGAACCAGAACCTGGACTGCGCAAAGATCCCAAGTCTTACCATGTAGAAATGGGAAACAAAAGGTGAGCCAAACAAACTTCTTTTCATAGTGTTTTCACTGCTTAGTAACAAGTCATATTTTAAAAAGGGGCCAGTATAGATTTCGAAAAACAATGCAAATCGCACTCGTCACCTTTCTAGTCACAAAGTAACTCGTGAACCGGGCACCGTGACACAATCCGGGCTGCACGTCTAAAACACGGGTCACTTTTGACGGGTTACTCGTGGCAGGTCATTATTTTACCTTTTCGAAAGTAACCCAAAACCCTACTTGATTTGGGTAACCATAGACCTAAACTTGGCTTTTAGGCCTAGGGTTATAGGCAAATTGAGAGTTTGGGGTTACTTTCGAAAAGGTAAAACAATGACCTGCAAGTACGAGTGACCCGTCAAACTGAAAGTGACCTTTGTTTTAGACCCAACCCAATCTCGGTCATAAATTTCTGGGACACTTGATGCCACACATAAATTCATCCCTTCCCCCCTATTCGAAGTTGTAGGGGGAAAAAAAACTATTGACTTTTTTCACGAATGCTTAAAGTCATAGCGCGATCAACATTGAAAAGGGGGGCAGGGGTTGTATTTTGGGTTGGTGTCACCATCTTTTTGGCTGGGATTGTAGCTAGGCAACTAGACGTCATAGCGGACCGAAGTAGGGATTAACGTGCAGTTAATTTCATAACTTACAGGTTACCACTTAATAGCACTTAAAAGAAAAATGTAATACCATCAAGGCCAGGCGAAACAATCAAGCATTACTTTCAGCATCTTGTGTCTTTCAACTTTGCAGTGAAATGGTTTTCCGACATGTGTGACTAGGTCAAACATTTTCATTTATTTAAATGCTCGGCTCGTTTAACTGCCAACATTACAAAATTTCGGTGAGTAGCAAACGTAACAGTGGTTGTGTTGACGTATTGATGTTTTCAAATTTCAGCGGTTATGAGCAAAAAGCGTAATGCGGGCTCACTTCGTCAAATGTTTCCCTCTCGTTTACGACGTGTTGATCGACCATGATGCCGGACGACAAATACGGTTCATCGTAGCCGCCGGGCCAGCTTTAACTGGCTTAACAATACAGCCCATGTATCTCTCTAAGGCATCGTTTTGACGTCGATAGACTTAACAGTAGCAACGAGAATGATGCCGTCAAAGGTGTAATAATTATAAGATTGTTTTGATCATTGGAAAGCCATGCCATTTTGCAAAATTTTATGCAAATATATCTTTCAACGCGAAGAAAACAGTTTTCGAAGTGACTTGTACTGAATATTTACTACTTTTAATTCCGAAAAACTGTAACTCAATCTTAACTCAAACTTAACTCAAACTTAACTCAAACTCAACTCAAACTCAACTCAACTCGTAACTCGATGAATAGCCGATCCCGAATGCTAATATGTTTTTTTCTTCTTTCAGCATGAGGCCTGTATCTTTATGAATGATGATGCATTTTTGAAATGATTTCTTTTCTTACAAACACTAGGGCCGCCTGCCTGTAAAATGGACGGCATACGAAGCTCTTATGTATGGAACTTACACAACCAAGAGTGATGTGTAAGTTCTCGCACTCACACCATTGCTTAACACCACCGCATCATTTATGTACTTACTGGCGCATGTTCAAAATTTTTGTTGCAGTAATTTTATGGCTTGTTGCACTAAAAATGCACACAAAACATTTTTTTAAACAATATATTTTATTTTACAGTGCATAACTCACCTCTTACTAACTGAGCGTGATAAGGCGTGCTGTTGAATATTGGCTCGAGTTCGTGACGGTACATAAAATGTTCAAAAGAAAGAGTATTTTCTTGAATCTTCAAGGTGCATTAAAATGATATCAATTCCATTCCTAATTAGCATAAATACTGATATTCGAACCTATGACGAGACCTTAACTTGTCAGTTCTATGTTTTATAAAACAATGCCTGTACCCTTCAGAATCCTAAGAAGATCAAAAAAGAAGAAAGACAAGGTTGATGAAGTGATTGATGCTAGCACATTAAATATCTTGGTCAGTCTTGTTTATCATTTTTATAGATGGAGCTTTGGAGTTCTTCTTTACGAAATTTTCACCATCGGTAAGCCTATCACTAAGGTCATTGTTAAATTGCGGCCATCTACCTCACGGATGGCATTTAAAATTGAGACAACTATATAGTTTTTATGGAGAGATGATTTTTATCGAATTTACAGTATATAGGGCCAAAGTGAAATCAATGATTGCATATCACAGTAAAGTTCTCAATAATGGAGAGCAGATGGTATAACTAATTGTCAGAATGTTTAACATGAGAAATGCAAAATGGTCTTTTCTTTTGAGGTGGATCACCATATCCTCGGATGGATTGCAGAAACATTGCAAATTTCCTTCAAGAAGGATACAGGATGCCCAAACCACATCACGTGGACAATGAATTGTAACTATAACCCTTGATTGCTGCATAACAAACCGTTATCATGCAAATAGGATGATAAAAGCAGCCTTTAATTGGTTCTGATAAAACCTTCTCAAACTCATTAATAATTCATAAGGGCTTTAGCCAATCGGAGTGCCCCGTTGTGGTCAGGTGCATATGTATCTTGATACCCAATGAAACTACAGATCAAGAAACGTCTGAGTTACTTCAAAAAATGATCAAAACACTGATCGAGACGCTTGAGTTTTAATGAACGTTCATACTAATAAACCTACGGGGAAAAAGAAACAAATCATCTACCAGAACCCAATGCATTTTGAATTTCCCGAATATTCAAGATACAACTTTTGTAGTACCTTTCATCGTTAGTGTCTAGAGGATTAAAACGAATTTGGATACCCAATAGTTCGGTGAAAGAGCATCCATGTCAGCAATGTGGGAGACACGGAATGCTCTGTTGAGTTTTGGCTATGGAAATACTGCGAGAAAGTTGGAAACAAAAGCGAAGGCCGCGCGCGGTTGTGGGCTACGGCGATAAAATTTTTCTTCCCAGTCCTCCAAATAACGTCACCAGATCAGCTGGTGGGAGCTACAACGTAGTGTGATGATCTCCAGACTTAACTTGTTTCATTCCCGCAGTTCAAATGTATGTCTTTAATACATTGTTGTTTCATAAATGATATCTTTTGTCCAAATCTCTGTCCTATTCCTTGCAGGTACAAAATAATGATGTCTTGCTGGTTGAAAAACCCCAATGCCAGACCAACATTCCTTAATTTGAAAGACAAGCTGGAAAAGATGGAAAATCAACATAAGGTGCGAATCTAAGCCAAGCACCAAGTATTAAAATAGTAACTCAAATTTTCTGATCCGTTTGTTCACATATTATCATCTTTAGGAGGCTCAAACCAGTTCCAATACTTTCAAGGAACTGCACTATTCTAAGTACCGACTCTGTAGCGCTATATAACCAAAGCATCTATGTTATAGTTTCATGAAAAAAGCAAATATCGCTTAACAAAATGCACTTAATAGAGTCACTTTATAAGTCACCATAGCAACATGCAACTCATCAAAACCCCTAGATTTTGCCCTTTAATGGTGATCTCAGAAACGCCCTTGGTGAACCCCATTTTTCTCTTACTGGAGAGCAATTCGTAGACTAAATAGAAACTCTTTGCAAAGTTAAAAAAAAAAAAGAAATTCAATTCAGAGCTATCTTCACAACTGGGATATTTCAGGTAGTTCTGAATCCACTTCAGATTGTTTTGTTTTTGTTTATTTAATTTGCAAAGAGTTTTACTTTAGCCTGCCCATCAATTTACAGCAAAAAAAAAATCGGAATTACTGAGTTCGTTTTTTAGATGTAAGCGTTTTCGTGCAAAATATATGGTGTTTTTAGATTGGTTTTCTGTTGCTTTTGACACCTTAAGAACTACATCATAATAAGGTGTCTGTCTTCTTAAGCGAAAATTGTTGTTTTATATGGTATCACAACATTGTTGACGGGTCATTTAAAAGATGATATTATCAGTACCTCATCGCATCTCAATTGCAATCAATAAATCGATTAAAAACGTTTTGTCTTGGTTTTCATGCCATTATCAACTATCATCTTTTTTCAACCTAAACAAAAGAAAACAAAAAATGAAGGAGTTTAACGTGAGGACACAAACAAGGCTGCCCATTTTTTATTGGACATCAACATAGCTTCTTTGATGTCATAAGAAAAACCAAGAATTTGTGCTCTGCTTATGATTGTTGTTGTTTCTTTTGGTTTACAGAGGTTAATCAACATGGACATTTACGACAATACACAGCTGTACGCCAACGTGGAAGATTTGGGTGCATGAATATCGTGATTTCCCAATGCAAGGATTTGCATGTTCTTTTAATTCAACTTAGGGTGGGTTTTTTGGGAAAATTCAAGGCGTTTTCGAAGATTTTGCCTTGGTTCTCCCCATGCAAAGTCTCGGAAAATAGCCAATTTGGACACTTTTGGAAAAGCAAAAGTCGTATCTAAGGCTTTTAATGCGGTGTTCTGGAGAAAAATCTGTAATAGTGACGATTTCAATATATGCCAACTGCGCCATTTGGCGACTTCTCTTTTTTAGTTTTTCTTGCCTTTTGGAAGGTTGCCTGAGAAATCAGCTATTTTCGAAGATTTTGTCTTGATCTCACCTTTGCAAACTCTCGCAAGACTGCAGTTTTCGAAATTTTAAAAAATTTGCTATTTCTCTTATTCTTGGTCTTTTTTGATGTGTTTTTTTTTTGCATAGAACTAATCTATGATAGTTAAGCTTTCGATACATACAAGTTGGGCTATAAGGCGACTTGTATTTTCTAATTTTTTAACCTTTGGAAATTTTCCTAAAAAAATCAGCTATTTTCGGCCATTTTGTAAGGGTCTCCCCTGTCCAAATTCTCTGAAAATCGCAATTTTCGGCACTTTTTGAAAAGTAGCTATTTTTCTTGTTCTTGGAGACCTTTTAGGCGGTTTTTTGTATGTATAAAAATCTATGATGTCATGGTGAATTAGCTAGTTGTTCACTATCTGTGGATTGGTTAGCGTTAAAGGCCTATTTTAACATGGACTCATGCCATGTTTGCTTGTCAATGACACTCTTTTCTAATATGAGGGGTTAAACCCCCCTTCGCGCTTCGTCAAATAATGATTTAGTCAATATTGTGAAATAAAATTCGGGTGGGAGTGAGGTGTTCCCATGCGGTTCACCCTTTGCCCTATAGACTCACTGTACTAGGGTTGTGTGCCTTCTGATCGTGCACGGTTACCATAGAAACCAGAGGGCGCAATCCTAGATTGGTGAGGACCTCTCATGTGAGGGATTGTAACCCTCTGGAGAGGATTGTGGTCTTGGATGTTGTAACCCCATGGGCTAGGATTGTAACCTCGCATTGCCAACTTGTTGTTTTGGCCTTGGGGATTCTAACCCCTTGGAGAGGATCGCGACCTCTCTTTACCGGGAAACTTAGTTAACCTGCCTTTTCATGACCTGCTTATTGAGTGCTTCATCTCCCACTCCATTACCCTACAAACTGTTGTCTGTTACGCTTGTTGTCATGGGTTGGGAACATTAATTATGTATTTAGACAAATATTCATACAAACCTGTATACCACTGTATACCCATATAGACCCGTGTATACCCGCATAATTATACACATTTGTAATCTGGTTAAATAAAGTTTTCCATTCCATTCCATATGGTCATACACGGGCCTGAATGGTATGCATGGGTATACGGTTTGTATGATTGTTTGTCTAAGAATACACAATAATAAGGGATACACGAAATACCTACGAACCTCGAAGATGGCGTCCAATTCGTGAACTGCATCGAACAGTAACAATCGGAGAGCTAGAAAAGGTATGTACATCTAAATGCCTCGCCATATTGATAAAGTATTCAATTTGATCAATAATTTGGGTACTCGAAAGGGTACTTCATGGAGTAGGGCTCCGCGTTTTGTCCTCTCCCAGTGAAAATTGTCTTGTAGTTAAAAATAGTCCTTATGACGGAGAACCCATCAACCTTTCTGTAAAAGTCACTCTCTACGCAAGCTAGTTCTTGCTTGAATCTTTTTTCAAATTGCAAGTCATCATGGACTATATTGCCTGAGAGACCTGAATACCAGTACTGGTTTAGAAACTATTTAAAAGTGAAGCGATCAACCACCTGTTAATTCGGCGCAAAATTAGAGGATTCGCATCAGCATACAGTAAAGTGCTGAAGAAATGGTTGCCGATAACGAGATCCTGGTTTAATGCAGCAAACAAATATTCCATCACAGTCCGAACTGAGTGGAAATTGCACAAACAGTGAAAATGGAAGTATAGACAAGCCGTGATGTTACGAACACGCTACCGGTCAGTGGAATGAGAACGAGGAACTTGATTCGTTTCCACGGCTTCCTTTTTCGCTTCTATGTTCATTTATTTGGGTTATTTTTGGTATGTTTGCTTTTTGCTCGGACTATTTCTTCCCCAGGAATATTTGGTAGCACATGTTGAGAATATTTCTAAATTTAATATGCCTTCGAACGGTTTCCGCCTTTAACCGCAATATACTGAGGTTTCACGCGATTTTTTTTTAATTCTGCAACTTTAAAAATCATACCGATCTCCCTCTCTACCCTACCGAGTCCTGTTACCCTTGACTTCCTTTCTTTGTTTAAGCTGTCTAGCATAATAAACCCCTTTCTATGTAATAACGTTTAGCTGTTCATCGAGCCTTGAAAAATATCTAAGATGACAAGCTATATCGCAAGCGGCAGATATCAGTAATCAGCGTTCAGACAGAGCTTTGACCAACATCACTTCGACAGTGTTTGGTGCTGTTACAGTGTTTTCTTTTCTCCTTTTCAATTTGAATTTATCAGGTAAGAATGAGACCAGTATCAGATAGCTAGCTTTCTTTTTTTCAGTATAAGCATACACCTTATTCCAAAATGGCCGCCATTTAAATATTCTTTTGTTTTTATTCAAATTAGCCCTTGATGCCTGGTTCTTAAGCTTAAAATTCAAAAGAATATTTTATCTTGAACGAGGCAGCAAGGGCCAATTTGTATCCGCATAAATCAGCGGCCATTTTGGAATAAGGTATATTGTATTAACAAAAGTTCCCTCGCTCCTGGGATTCTACCGTGGGCTGCGGGTATGCATTGAAGATGGAACAAGTGATCGATGATTTGCAACCGCCTGCTGCATTTTTCTCGTCTACGGCGTTTGTCTTTCGTATGCAGCTCTCTTTAATTCGATTTTGCACCATCATCACGGTTGTCAGAAGACCCGTTCTCTTTTGTCTTTTTGTGGCTCCATCGTTTCAAGAACGAACCATACAATAATAAGTTCTATAATAATAGATCTTGTTTATATACAAATAAGTGAACGGGTGTTCTAGGTCTTCTAGAGTCAAGCCTTAAAAAGGGTAACATATCATCCAAAAAGTAATGTAGGTTGCATGTGCATCCAGGTTTTAAAAGTGGCAATTTTTAATCCTGATGCTTTCATTATAATGCCCTCATTAAATCTGCTGAAAAATAATGAAATTTTTCTGGGCTTCATAAAGAAGTAATATGTGTGACGTTGTCGCTGCATATAATGAAATTCCAGCCTTCAGTTTCTCATTCACCCCTAAACTGATGCATCGTCATGCGTGTAAAACGTGGCGTTTCTAAAACGAGGGTAAGGGTAAGACCAAGGGTCAGGGTAAGGGTAAGGATACGAATACAGAAAGTATCCTAAACATGCATAAAAGCTAATCTTAGGCCTAATTAGGCCTAAACAAAAGTTTAAGGTTAGCTTTTATGCATTTTTAGGATACTTTCTGTATTCGTATCCTTACCCTTACCCTTACCCTGACCATTGGTCTTGGTCTTACCCTCGTTTTAGAAACGCCGTGTAAAACGACACCGTAGTGACTGTGAAATGGCAGTCATACATCGCTAACATGACAGCTGCCTATTTGGAGTTGTATTGGAGTTACTTTGGCTCCACAGTCTTCCAATTCTAAAACTTTTAAACAAGAGTGGCAGCACGGAAAATGAATTTCCATTAATAGTCATTAATGATCAACAGAAAACGAAATAATAGTTTCATTTTCCTCAAGGAAAACAGAGGAATACCGTAGTATGTAAACAAACAGCGGCTACAATTATAATGATAAAGCCCATTTTACTTTTGACTTGACGTTTCGTATACTACAACATACATCTTCAGAAGTGACGGTTGAACAAATTCAAAGAAGATAGATATAAAATTAAGAAGACTGGTAACTAGATAGAATAAGATAAAAATAGTATAAAAATAGTATAAAAATAGTAAGATAAATAGATAGCAGTGAACACTGACCCTCTAATAAAGCCACTGCCAACGTTTTCGTTTAACGCTGGTTTGAGGTCGCGTATTGATGAAGTTTCCTTTATTTTACAGTGCAAATCAAAGGTACCATTCGCCAGAACATGAAAATGGTCCATTCTAATTCCACAAAATATGGTTTAAGTGAGGAAAAGGCTACAGCTATATACGTGAAAAAAGTTCTAGATGGATAGTGTTAAATCAAACCCTATTGTTTATTAGCCAATCAAAATCCAGAATTTCGATGTTTAATTTGCTTTCGCAACATTTCAACGCAACTTCTTGCAACATTATTGCATGATATTGCAGCATGTGTTGAACGGGCTGACCAAACGCATTCAACATTTACAACGCAACAAGTCGATTTTTTTTGCCCCAGGCCTTTGGCGCGCAACAAGTGGACCTAGCGCGCATGCCCTAATGCAACGATGTTGCGTGAACGTGGGCAAACGTGAACAACATCATGCAACATTCAAAATGTTGCACGAAAAATTGACCGTTTTCAAAATTGATCCAACATCAACCAAAATGTTGCAACATATCGCAACATATCGCAACAGGGTACATTTTGGTTGATGTTGGATCAAATTTGAAAACGGTTAATTTTTCGTGCAACATTTTGGACAGGGTGGCAACATGTTTTGCTCAACATTGTTGCAAGATGTTGTGTTGAAATGTTGCGAGCGTTTGGCCTTCACACCTAAACTGCACAGCACTTCTCTTAGCCAATCAGAATCAGGTAATTTTTTCATGTATATTATTAATGAACAAATTGACGGATAATTACAAAAAATTACACTACAGTATACTGTAAGAAAACAATTTAAAATTTATTTTCCATGGTTGATTGTTATTACTACTATACGCACTTGTTTAATGACTGACCATTTCGAATAAACGATTGTATGAAGGTGCAATTGATTATGCGTCCCTATGCAAGTTGCATTATTGTATGTCCCTATATAATACGCCATTGATTGTCTATTGGTGTTAATGATTAACCATTGCGCAAGATTGAAAGTATATTTGTTACCTTTGATTGTCCAAACGTGTACTTGTTCAGCCGTTGATGCTATTGAATGTTAACACATGTCAGCTCTCTACTCTGCACAGAGAGGTTTTCTCCGGGTACTCCGGTTTACCCTCTCCTCGAAAACCAAAATTCGACATTATTTGCTTTCATTGTTAATTTCAGTTTACAGTGTCCCCGATTAGCGCTCCAGCGATAGAATGACTACACACCTAAATTAAGTTCCTTTCCTTTCCTTCCCTTTCCTTTCCTTTCGTATGCAAATAGCGTTATTGAAAGTTCTTTCGTGTTAATGAAGTTCGTGGAAGTGCTAATGAACGTATATTTGCCCTATAGTTTCATTCACGCAGACGTAAATGAATGTATATTTTGCGTAAATGAACAGTAATATTGAGCTTGTCATCGAGGCTTTTAAAGCATGCCGACTGATAGATATTGCTTTATCCCTGCTGATTAGCGTAATAGTTTCAATTAGTACGTATATTCGTCTGCTGTATAAACACTGATAGGCGTATTGACTGAGGTTACTTTACTTCACTTCCTCAACACCTCAAGCCCGGCGACAATGATTGGTGCTCTAATCGTCTTGTTTGCTTTCAGTTTCAAATTATCAGGTAAGAAATCGGTTCTGTAAATTTAGCAATAGATGTCAATAAAGGTTGGCTCTTTGCATCCAAAGACCGTCACAGGAAAGCGAGAGTCGGATCTTCCTTACTCTTGATTATTGTGGAGCGGATTTCCATCGGCCCACAGCCTAAAAATAGGTCGGCGTGTGTTGTCCTTTTCGTTCCTTTCGGCTATGGACCTGCAGCACATGGTCACAAGTAAACTATATAGCATCAAAAAACTTAGCAATACGGAAAGGTAAGTGACATGTTTTTCCCTCTCCCAATAAGATGATATCCTCAATGAGAATTTAACTTTGCTTGATTCCATACGGAAGTGAACTGTGAAGAAATGTACTGTATCCCCATTAACTATGTTCATCATTCGATTGATTTATTGATTGATTTCTTAATGCTTTCCAGTCTTAAGAGCTGGGTGATGCTGTAAAATATCGGTGGTAAACACCATAAAGCAGGGGCACCCAACGAGAACATAGTTCAAAACCACTTCAACATAGCATTGTTAAACGTATTTTAGTATTTAAACGGTAGATATAGGCATATTTTTATTTCCTAGCTGAAAGTCTAGTGATCCGAAAACTATAGGGATGCAAACTTACCTTTCGAAAATTTGAGCCAGGAAAAAGGCTCCCGAAAATTGTAGGTGACCTTTTTAGGGTAAAAATCCGATAAAAATGGGAAATTTTACAATTTTTCAGACGTTCGAAAAACCTAGGATAAGCAGGCAAGCAAGACATTTTACAACAAATGTTCCGAAAATTCTATATCTCAAATCGTCTTCCGAACAGATATTTTCCGAAAATTGACCTTGGGTGCCCCTGATAAAGGAAATACGTTAGAGCGGAATATCGTGCTGTATATGTCACTCGACAGGTCAGCGGATGTTAGAGCAAAGTCAAGTTTTTTCTTTGAGTGGAGTAAGTTGTATGGTTGCCGAAATGTGTCAATATTCGATTTCGCGTATATGCGTTTTATCAGTTTCCACTTATTGATAATAAAATTCAAATATTTTTGAGTTTGTCCAATACATTCGATAAACTACTATCAAAATTCGATAAATTTGCCTTGATACGCATTCGATTCTCTCCTCAATTTATGAAACAATTCAAGAAATATTCATTCGATAATTTAAGCAATATTCATTCGATGATTCCAGCAAAATTCATTCCATAATTCAACAAATATTTATTCGATGATTCGAAGAGCATAGTTAATAGAGAGGTCTGGTTTTAAAGATGCGGCAAACATCAAAGGAGCAAACAAAGATGCCTGGTGATAAAGCACTGATTACTTTCCAATATGACTTAACTTGCTTAAGGGGCACCCAACGTCAATTTTCGGAAAATATCTGTTCGAAAGACGATTTGAAATCTAGAATTTTCGGAACATTTGTTATAAAATTTCTTGCTTGCCTGCCTGTTCTAGGATTATAGAACATCTAAAAAATGCTATAATTGCCCATTTTAAACTGATTTTTACCCTTAAAAGGTCACCTACAATTTTCGGTAGCCTTTTTTCTGGCTGAAATTTTCGAAAAGGTAAGTTTTGATCCCTACAATTTTCAGATCACTAGACTTTCAGCTAGGAAATCCGAACAGATGAAAAATTTTCAGTCGATAAGAATATGCCTATATCTACCGTTTAAATACCAAAAAAACGTTTAACATTGCAATGTTTAAGTGGTTTTGAACTATATTTTCGTTGGGTGCCCCCTTTGCTTCGGAGTTGCTGAATTAAACTTCTCAAATAAACAAAAAATGGTGAAGCTACATATAGGTTTCTTATCTTGTTGAGGTCGAGATCGACTCAAGACAAAAGAGTAGTAAGGATCAGGGGACAAGATTTCACGCGGCTCAAAACTTTCGTTTCATGTACGTCCATTTGGATGGACATTTCACGCTTCAAAACAGGAAAGTGCCATTTAGATTTTAAGAATTACATCGTGGTGAAGCAATATTGAAATGTCTGTGTGATGTCGATATTTAAGGTTTTGGTCACATGTTCTACATAGAGATTCCTTATAGTTATAGATTTTGCCAGTAATTTGATTTTCGTTAGACCTTAACTTTTGAATAGACACTCATAGAATAACAACCGGTACCTACCTCGAAGTTAGTAAACCTAGCTGACATTTGTTCTCCGACAGTTTAATATAACCTCAGTGTAAAGATGGCAGATATTGCGGATGTTGCAAAACGACACAGATTGATTTGTTTAATTTCTCCAATCCACGAATGTAAATGCCAAACAGATACTGAGATTACAGAGTACAAAGCATAATTAGTTTATCATGCCAAATTACATGGAAAGGAGAGGGGCACATCTAGTAAATTAATATTGTGCCCCTTTGCTAAATAAATAATTAATCGTTGTTATGCAAGTTCTAAAAAGTAATTTTGATCATTATGGTAAAAGAAAACAAAAGAAAAGAAAACCGAAAAATAACAAAGGAATTATTGATGACTGGAAATAAATAATTATTATTATAACATAGCGTGCGTGCTAGTCCAGTCCAAATCCTATCAAGCGACTATGGTGTATTTCTCTTTATTGTATGACTACAATAAGCGCCAAAAGGGTTGACATACTTTCCCTTTTAAGGAATCTAGGACAAATCCCTTCCCCCCCCCCCCCCAAACAATGTTGTTTTCTTATCGCCAACTCTTCCTTTTTCCGTTACCAACATTGAAGGGGGAAAGCGGGAGAAGAGAGGGGGGGGGGGGATGCAAGTGGAAAAAGTAACGTTAACTTAAAAGTGATTTTTTCCTATTTGTTATCTTCCCAGTTCAGTGTCTCAACTATTTTTGTCGCTTATTGTAGCACCGTCAGCGGGCATGATAAACCAAATCCTGCGCTGTGATTGGCTACCCTAGCGGACAAGATGGAGCTATACTGCCCGCTCGGGATTTCTCGCTTGTTCCCGCAGGATCAAATATCATTTTTTCGGTGTTTTATCCCATATAATAAATCCTTTGTTAACCAAGCGTGAGGTCAAGATGGCTGGATATTGGCCAAGTTTTTTTTTTGCATGTTTATGGACCGAGACGAAGTTTACAGTGAATGAAGTAAGTGGAAGAACCCAGGGAAGACCAGCCAAATTTTTGTCCCGGCATTGACTTAGTTTTTAGCGAGCAGGGGTTCAACCAGAACCGGGGGCGATAAAAACAAAGCACAACAGGCCCTTTCCACACAAAAAAATGTACAAAATTGTGTTTGAAAGGAACTTAAGAAGAACGAAAAAGGCCGCAAGTTGGTCTGTTGCAACTTTCAAAGGTATAAATTCTTGTTGTCATTCTTTTTTTTACTATATTTGTTCAATCCGCCGAAAATAAATTAATCACAAAATCAACAAAACAACCGGAAAACCACTGAAAATATTAAATCCGAATTTCATGTTTAAAAATACAGCTACACTGAAACATGTTCAAAATTACCTACAAACTAAACGGTATTACCGGATTTCCTTTGGTGTCGTGAGAAAAAAAACCCTGCACGTTTCCTGGAGTCCTTCTTCAGAAACTGCATATGAACTGGGCATTATTCGCCACAATCCAAACCCTTGTTTATTTGGACATTTTGACTTTGTTTGTCAACATTTTCATCGCGTGCCTTGACCTTGTGTGCCAATAGTTTCTAGAACTGAATCGAATCCTTGATAAGTGGACAAGATGGTCTACAGTGTTGGAGATAATAGGTAAATATATAACGCTCAAAGAAGGTGAATTGTGTCCACTAATTTTGCAACTGGTTTTAGAATTACCCTTTTTTAACTCCTTTATTCTACCTCCTTTTCATTATTGCCATTACTCTTATGGCCGAGATACAACTTCTACGTAATACACCTGAACTCGGACTTTTTCTAGATCTCCGCTTCCTTCCTTTTGCTAGTAGAGAGCTTAGGAAACGACGAGTGCGACCGCAACAACAACAACACCAGAAACAATGATATCATTGGTTAACGGAGCGTAAATAACCGTGCAGCACGTATTATTGCGGTTCTCTGCATAACAACTACATGAAATCACCAAATTTGAGGTTTTGACGACAATGTGAGAACGCAACAGATGATCTTTTTATATTCTATTTTCACTCTGAAACCGCTTGTGCCAATTAATTTTAGGACACTTGGCCCAGTTTGGATCGTTTCTAAAACTACACACTAGAGCCCACGAATTACTACTAGTGTCTATGAATGAAAATCAGTTAAAAAGTTTAATTAAGTTTGGAAAACCGGGCCCCAGGCTCCACTCGATCTATGTATGTTCAACATCCGCTAGGTATTAATTAGTTGATTTATTTGGATTTAATATTTAAATTTTACAACTGATTCAGATTTCATAAAACCAATGAAACACGAAATACATTTCATTTGTTTTATTATATTATTGTTAAATAAGTCAGTTCGAGTACAAACGATATACATACGAACAATGCTAATCAAACAAAAGGAAACAATACACTGATTATTGCTCATGTTCCACGGATTTACTACAAGTTCACGTTTAAAAGCAGTACCAATGTACGTTTATCTAATATAGCACGTCAGATTTCTTTTTTTTTTTTAATTTATCAATTAAATTTTTTTTTAAACGATTTTTCATTCGTGGTCACTCTTGGTCACTCTTGGTCATTCGCGGTCGCGCGTGGTCACTCGTGGTCATTCGTGGTCACTCGTATGCAGTTTTAGAAATGATGGGGTCCCCAAATTGTAGGATCACTGGCGCCCCAAGCTCAGCAGTGTAAGGGAAAGCCAACAAAAATAATATATAGATTTAGTCAAGCCAAAAAGCGGAGTTCCCTGGTTATTTATTTTTACTGCCGGTAGGGTTAGTGAGAACAACAGGTTTCGAATTGTCCTCGTTTTGATGTTTCCGGTTGCTGCTTAATTAAATCATTATCTTTGCTTTCTTCTATGAAAAAATTCATTGCCTAACTAGTGAATTCCAAGATACAATATTCGCTAAAAACCGATATCGCATGAATCACGAAGCGATGAGTGCGATATCGGTTTTTCGAGTGAAATTTACTTTGGAATTCACCAGTTTGGCAATGAATTTTTCTTGAACCCCGCCATTCCAGAGTCAACTGTCAATAGCCAGCGAATAGGAATCATGCTAAAATTAGAAACCATAAAAAGAACTGTGTCAGTTCAAGGTCAAAAAAAGAGTGTTACTGATGTACTTTATTCCACCTTTTCTGAAAACAAGATCATTCACATTTTGATATATTTCATTGAAACACGCCAGGTTCGCTTGGAACAAGAATCGGCAAAATACAGCAATGCAGCCAAGAAAGGACGAACTTCAAACAAGATCCACTCCAACACTAAATTACTTTTAGGTGCTTTAAACAAACTTCTGAAAACACAAGCTAGTGAAATTTCCCCCTAATTTTACGAGAACTCATTGCGACACGTGTTTATAACATAAGGGCAAAATTTTCTTGTCACTGTCGAGGCACATCGAAAACCAGTTGGGCAAACGGATTAAAAAATGCATTTGTTCGCGCGCATTTTAGATTCTCGATTTTCATTCCTGAACAAGGGAAAAACCGATTAAACCACTTTTCAAAAATACGCGTCCTTTTTAAATAAGGCATCCGTAAAGATAACAACGGTTTACTGCCCAAGGAAAGAATTTGTGGAGTAACTTCTTCCACCAAGTATGAGCTATTACTGGTATTCTGTTTTGTCGCTGTCGTTCTCTTTCGCTCTCCTTTCGTTTCTGTTCTAGTCATAGGTCCTCCAGGCATCATGCAACCTTCTTTAGAGCTTCTAAAGATATGCCAAAAATTGCAATACAGAGAAAAAAGCAGCTCTAAACAAATTATAATTAAACACTAAGCTTTAAGTTTGTATCTCTCGGATGCTTGAATTGAACAACTGCGTAGCAACTAGTGTGGACCACAGCTATCATGATATGTCAACCTGGATTGAAACCAGCGAAAAATACAGAAACAAAACATTTTCCAAACCGTTTTCCACTTGGACACGAAAAGCGTTGACTGTGTAAGAACTACAGTTGACGTAGAATGGCCGTGTAGCCGCGTCGAGCCACAGAAAGCACGCGACAAATGAAGCCTGGTTTATGTTTAGGTGAGTTAACCTGGGTAGAGCCTGCAATCCAATCGAAAACCAGCACCTGGTCGGCGGTCAACTTAAAAGAAAAAACAGCTGACCTCGGTTAGCTCTAAGCTTGAGCCCGCAATATGGTCATGTGATACTAGTAAGCGGATACCTTGTTTCGACAGGTTTCAATTGATCATAGCATAGATGCCCAATATCAAAGCTAGCGTGATACTGGTCACATTGGCATACATGGACGGGTGGACGTACGTACGGACGGACGGGCGATGACGTCATGGCTATAAAGCAAAAATTTCTCGCATCGATGGGTTACCTACCATATTTTGTTAACTATGGTGCGCCTTCCGCGTGCGCGGAGCTCCGCTATAAATAGGTCAGAACATTCTGTCATGTCTATCTTTGTACAGGCTTTTTGCAATCTTGCTGCATCCACTTAGTATGTGCATGTGATGTTGATTCTGTCAGTGAGTCACACAATCTACATGGTGCTTGGGACTTGTGTTTTCAGTTTCGGCTTTTGGTAAGTTCTGATGGGGAGAAGTTATTGCCTGACATTCTTGTTGACACAAGCCTAAGACAGTGTGTGAATCCCTCCCGCACTCTATCTAATACTGAAGTATTGCCGTCTGGTGTTCCCCAGAGCTCGATCTTAGGTGCTGTGCTTTTTCTCCTGTATATTAATGACCTACCGCTTTTCTGGGAAAAAAAGGAATGGCTTATTTGCTGATGATGCCACTTTCTGTACTAGCGCCTCAACTTTAACTGGCGTTCAGGCACAACTTCATAGATCTTAACAGTATGGCGACATGGAGGAAAGAAAAGACAAAGTACATGACCATTGGTACTAGACAGAAACTGTCCCCTTCTGAAGAAATGTTCACTAACACTCTCGTTAGATGTCTGGAAACTCAAAAGAGGAACGTCTCTTGGGCCCGGATGTAGACCCATGGAAAATACCCCGGTTTCTCTTGACTGTTGCAAGCTTATTGTTATGTGCAGTTTATTGAATTTCAGTACCCTAAGCGAATAAAGTCTCAAAGGGCGCTCAGCGCAACCTATGAGACTACAAATTGTTACACTTCTAAGGGCCCGATTACATGGCGAGTTTCAGGCCGGGCTGAAATTTTGTTGCGATTACATGATGAATTTTAGCCCGGGCGCAAAACGCAAATTTGCGTTAGAAAATTTACTGAGATGCGAAAACACTATTGATGCGCGTGCTCACGTTCCTTTTTCAGCCCGGCCTGAAATTTCATTGCGATTACAAGGACTTTTTGCGCATTTTTCAGCCCGTTTGGCCGGGCTGAAAATCCTAGCCCTGTTTCTGAAACCGGGCTAGGATTTTCAGCCCGGGCTGAAACTTTTTCCATGTAATTGCCACTTTCATTTCAAGAGGATTTCGTTCAGAACCCGGGCTGAAATCTCAGCCCGGCTAACCGGGCTGAAATTTTTTGCCCGGGCTGAACTTCTAGATCTCCATGTAATCAGGCCCTAAAAGTTATAAAAACATATTTGCAAGTATTGGTAAATAATTTACAACCTAGTACTAGAATAACTTATGCACGTCGCTTATTTCCAATTTATATTACTATACGATTATATAAATAACAACAGCTGAATTGCAATCTGTAGACAAAAGTTATGTAGAACTTATAAAATAAATACTTTGCATAAATTAATTTAGCTTTTAATGTATAGAACCTAAGATTTAAATTCCTTTACTGTTTAAGAATATCCTTTAAATTAATGTTCATATGTAAGAATAAACTTTATACTTATCTTATGTTCTTATAATGTTCAGCCTTTCAAGAATTCCTTCTAAAAAAAAAAAGGAAAGGCTGTACTTTTACTGTTCACGTTATAATCATAAACATCCTTGCAATATTCAACGTATTTGACACTACTAATTTCTGCGTGTTTCGTAGCACATCTTTTGTCGTTTTCCCCAGCAACGTACGTAGTTCTTCTTCTGTAGTTCTTGACCAGTCTCCAAGCACGTCCACGATAACATTGTACTGGTGCATTGTATATCTTGTAAGTACCATCGCAATGGGCCATACTTTACTGTCTTCTCTTCATCTTTCTTCTCTCTGTTCTCGATCCACGGACAATTCATCTCCAAGACTACCACTTCCTTGCTTTCATGGTTCACTATTTTTGCATCGATTCTGTTAGCTTGCAATTCATGGTTCTCCCCATAAGTTGGTATATCCCACAATGCTTGGACATCCTCCGAGACGTTTCCTGGTTTAGGCTTGATTGGTGAATACCATGCAGGAAGACTTTCGACCAGTTGTAACTCTCGTAGCAGCTCAAATTATAACACTTTCAGCGCATCGTTGTGTCTTGCCAAATACTTATTTTGGGCGAGGGGTTGAGCATCCTGATAACACGTGAGCTACGCTTTCCGGTGCCTTGTTGCACATAAGACAGGACACGTCACTTGGCCTTGGTATCGTAATCTATATCTTATAGATATCTTGACCGAATCAAAACTTTCAAGTCTCTCCATTGAGCCAAATGGCCCTTAAAATAATTCATTACCCCTCTGTGGATCCATTTCAAGTTGAAAGGCGTAAATTTGGTATCTGCAATGAATAACAGTGAATAATTATTGAGGAAACAAATGTAAATGTCGCTCATTCCTTAACATGAACACAAGAGACATTTGCGGTTCTTGCACTTTGCGAAGAATGAAACATTTTTGTTATTGTTGGATCATCTTTCTATTTCTTGGTCGAGCATACTTTTTAGCTTAGCCACATCACTGCGCTCATTCGAAGCTTCCAATTTGGGGTTACTATGGACACTGCAGGACTGCCAGTATCTTCAACATTAATTAACTTGTAGCCAAATGAGTGCTTTCATTTGAGTTTTATCTCAGTAGTAATAAGGTTGCCACATCATCACACTAAGTTGATTGTTAACTCTATTACAAATAGTTGCAAAAGATAAGTCAAAAACCTAGTCTATAGTAAATCACCAAAACTAACAGATCTATTGAAGGCATAACATAACTAAGAAAGATATGATCAGTAGTATTGGCCAAGATCACTCCTGAGCTGGCAATTCTCTATTGGATTTAACAATTGTTTCCTGATTGTTATCGTTCAACCCGCCTTATATTATGTATTGGTAAGAGGACTGAGTGGAGTCCAATTCGGTCTCTAATCATACGAGTGATAACAAAATCGGACGACAGCGCAGCGGGAGTCCGATTTGTTTATCACTCGTATTTATTACAACCGAATTGGACGCCATCCAGTCCTATTTCCTTTAACAGTCATAAAAATTACAATGTCCGAGAAAAGAAGAAGAGCCAAGTTATGAAAGAAAGGGGAAAATCTGCATAAAAATACTGACAAATGTTCTTGGCCAACCAAGTCTCTCCCTCAATTGAAGGATTATTCTTCATTGTCACTTTCTTCCAAACGAAGTATTATCGTTCATTTTGGACACTGAAAGCTTGATAGGGATCATGGGAAATGAACATATTTCTTTTAAAAGCAGAACCCTAACGTCTGGACTCGCAGGACTCGAACCTGGGAACGTGTAATTAATAACCCCTTCACTTAACCACTAGACTACTACATCACTAACTGCGAGGATGTCAATAATTTTTTCTTCCAAAAGTGCCGCTGTAAACGTGTATTAACACCCGCTAAGAAACAAGCTTACACTGAAAAATGTCGGTTACCAAACTTCAAGAGAAAGCTAACCATTTTAAAACCAAGATTTAGACTTAACCATTATTCAGGAATGATTTTATATATATACAAATTAGTTTTGGTAACTAATCGGCACATTTTTAGTCAGTTGATCGTTAGTGGTTAAGTGGATAAAAACAGTTCCGTCGAAGTGGGTGCTCCGGGTTCAAATCCTGTCCAGGGGCTGAAGTCTTCATAAACTCGTTGCTGCCAGTGGAGAGGTATATGAGTGGGCGTGTGGCACGCCCTTGGATTGGCGGTGGGGTCGACATGAATCTCAACAGGGGGCCCCTCTATACAGTGGGATGCCCGATGGGGACAAGTGTTGAACGTGGAGGAAGCGTATCCGTGGAGTGGCCATGCTTTCATCTGTTCGTTAATCTCTGGTGTACACGGGAGCGGAAGCCTGGAAGGGCGTGATGGTTCGACTTCACGCTCTACGACATACATCAGAAGCTGGTTCGGTCTTGTCAACCAGGTAGCTAACTATGCCCCGCTACACGACATAATGGCGCCCTTCAAGCCGTTCCTCAGCCCACGCTGCACGTTCTCATGGTCCCCTGCATTGGCGACAGCCTTCCACGCCTCTAAAAAAGCCATCGATGATGGCGGGCAAAATTTCGACATGCACAGACGCACTTGCTTGCACCCTGACTGGTAAAGACGATGAAACAGGCTACTTTCTACTCCAGTAATATTGCAACTGCCCTGTTGGCCAACCGGTTTGTTTCCCCGAGGTACGGAGGATCAGCTTGGCCGACTCACGCTTCCTGTCCCCAGCAGAGTAACACTATGCAGCTATTGAAGGGGAAGCCCTGGCCGTAGCTTTGGGTCTTGAGAAAACATGCTACTTCACACAAGGGTGTGATAATCTTGTGGTAGTCACCGACAACAAACCACTGATGAAGATTCTCGGCCACTGTAAGCTGGACGAAATAACCAACTCGCGATTGTTCCGACTAAAGCAACGAGCCCTTCCATGGGGCGTCGAGTTCATCATGACACCCCTCGTCATCGAGTTCGGCTAACAGTGTCTCTCTTTGATTGCCGAGCCTTTCTGACATCCTGGCGTCTGCACTCATGGAGTCAATCGGCAACGACATCAAAGAGCTCATCATCTCTTGGTCCCTCAAAGCACAAGAGACAGCAGCAGACCCATCCCTGGGTCACCTGAAACTGATCGAGCAAGGAACCGACACCTATGACAGCAACTATCCTCCCCTCGCCAACTTCTAGCCCATTTGTCAGTCCATATATGCTCAGGAGGATGTCGCCTTGTACCAGGACTGCGTCTTGATCCCCTCATCCCTTCCCTGCCAAATCCCACAGCACCTCTGCGCAGTTCACCAAGGATCCCGCCTCCTTCCCGCTAAATCACCGTCAACCCCTTTTGAAGCAGTTTCGCAGACTTCTTCGATTTTGGAGTCTCTCCCTACGTAATTATAGGAGACCGCCTCTCAGGCTTGGTAGAGGTTTTTAGCTCCACACCAGTTGCCACGTTTACTGTTCCGGAAGATGATGGTGGTCTAGAGTTCACGGCGGATCACACGGTGTGTCGTCCGTCGGCTTTCCTCAGTCTAATGACAGGGCCCAGGTTAAAGTAAACACCGCCAACCGCCTACTAATATTGAACACTGGCCAGAGAGGTAGCCTCGACCATGACCATTTCCTACGCGCTATGTTACAACTGCGCAACACTCCACATCCAGACTGCAACCTATCACTTACACGGATTAAACTCTTTTTTTGTCAATCGACTGGAGAAATTCTCAAATCCATACTCTGGCGCCAGGGATGGTTGGCGAAAGAGGAGGCCCTCCGGGAAGGGATCAATTGCACTATAGAATCTCTGAAAGCCTAATCCCGGCCATTCCGCCCGTTAGCCATTGTGAGAGAGTCTTCCTTCAGAACTAGTTAGGTCCCAGACCAACCAAGTGGGACAGATCAGAAGTAGTCGTAGAATCACCAAGCCACGATTAATAGCGGATAAAAGTGGATGCATCTGGAAGGCTCACACCCTGCAACTATTTTTTCCTACATGCCTACACTCCGGCAACCCACTCTACCGAACCACAGGCAGCAGCACACCTCCGCTTACAACCGGGATGAACGACAACGTTCCCCGTCCCACCCACGTCCAAAGGTTCCCTCGCCGCACCCCCAGGAGTCTCCACCACCTCCAGCCCTTGTGCCTTCTGGCGTGCCTACTGATGAACTTTTAAACTTTCCGATGACAAACTGTCCGATAACAACTTGGCAAGTGAATTAGTGGAAAATCGAAGTTTTTTAAACCAATCACAATCGAGGAAATTGTAATTTTTATGATTAGTATAGGTAGTCACATGAGGCCGAGTACTATTAAGGATTAATTGCACGAGTGTTTTGGAAATTTTCCAAAACACAAGTGCAATTAATCCTTAATAGTACGAGGACTCATGCGATTACTTGTTTATCAATAAAGGGCAAAATTACTCTTGATTACCAAAAATGCCCTCGATTAAGAAAAAATGCCCTCTGTCTCAGCCAATCAGCGCTCAGTAATTTTGCCCTTTATTGATAATAGAGGTTATCATTACACATGTAGTCTCAGAACTTTTCAGAGGCTTCATACTGAAGCTCCCTTTCAAATTCTTTCGCCTCAACTGAGCTCCCGTAATTTTTTATCTTTATTTGTAAAGCTTAATTTCACCATATGGTTGAATGTTGCGTAGCCTGGTCAATGATATGGCTCTAGTACGTGAATCACGGCTTGACCAAAAGTGCATGTTATCTTGTTTTTAGATTGTGTCAGTATAGAATGGAAGGCACCTCCTCCGACCCAGAACATATCAGAAACAGCATTAGGTGGCCCAGAGGAGCACCTAAGCAGGACTAGCCTCCTTGAAGGAACCATCAATGGAACCCTCAGCTGGCAGTTCAGTTTATCATCAGATTTGACTTTTTTATTATTAGGCTTAAATTCGATGGCACCTTGTTCGGAAGAATTCTGCGAACAGGAAAGGCTCAAGTACTGGATAATTTTAGAGACAAATACGCTATCAACTGGCGTCCTTTTCAAAGAACCACTCTGATAATCTTCTATGTAACAACTGAGATGGATGGCATATTTTCTTGTGAAGTTTTCGCACGGACGCCAGGAGGCTTTGTAACATTTACAAGCAAAAATAAAGTGGAAGTCGTTGGTAAGCTCTATATTTCTCTTATTAATTTCATTTTCACTCCTTATTTGCTTAGCACATTTCAAAGTCATTTTCGCAGCCCCCTTATAGTAAACAAGACATTGACACATGGTCGCTGAATATTAAAACTACTGCTAAATCGTGTGACCAACAATGTGTTTACTACACACTTATAGTAAGAGACTGATTATCTTTTGTTTTAAAATGATTTAATTTGCCTGAAAGTCTCTCTGGGAAATAGGAACGAGATGGTTGGCTTAGCAGCTGCCTTTTAGTTGAAGGGAGAAATGAAAAAGGGCAGGCCTTTTAAGTGAGATTTGGGATTCTTCATTTTCTGTCTTTAGTTTTCGTTTCTTTAATCTTAGAGGGTCGTGGGTTCAAATCCAATCTGGAAGTCGTATTTCTTTCGAGTTTCCAATTGATGTAATTTCACAACATATGTCATAATCCCATTTGCCTACTTAGGCGGTTTTTTTTGTTTCACTGTCATTTGAAGGAGCCTCTAATGATTAATTTTGTAGATCCTCCAAGCAACATTGCCCCCTCGAGTGACCTAAACATAACAGCACCTACTAAGTTGACGTCGAACTGTTCAGCTGATGGAAAACCAAAACCAACAGTTACCCGGACAAGACTCTCTGATAATACTGAAGTCCCCAGGCATTTGAACATCACTGGTAAAGAGGATGCAGGACGCTTCAGGTGTACTGCTGCTAATGGTTTTGGAATTCCCCTGACCAAAGTTGTCTTTGTTAACGTTCTGCCACAGAACTTTAACAAAGAAAATTAAAATAATTAAGTCGGACAATGTTAATAAGAAAGTATAAGTTGCTCTAACTTCGAAACACAGCAAAGGACAAAGGTTGTTTAACGAGGGTACTGTATACTTATTAACAACAGAACCTAGAACGTTTACGACTGCATGTATTGTAAATTTTATTAGTGGCGGTTTATTACCTCGAACAGGAACGTACAGCTTTCAGAGCTTTAACAATGAAACGGGGGAGTGAAAACGTACCATATTGTATTCACTCTATAGTATGACATTGACGAATTACGCAGCCAAAATTCCGTTGAAGACCTTCCTCTCAAGACAACTTTTGAAGACCTTTTTTGTGAGCCAAACGCTAACAAATGCTGCGTCTCTTCCTTTAAACTCTTCCATCTCGTCCAATCACGTGTTTATAGCTGTTTGCGACTTCGGCACCCGAAAAAGTGAAAAGTTTACATTGGAATGTCTTTTCTTTTATGACAAATTTGTCTCTTCTTGCATGACCATTCTTCATCAGTGGCCTTCAGATTTGACTACGAGTACAAAGTTGGATATAAGTTCCAGTTTCCCTGAAGCATATCCACATAACCCTAACTCATCATCTCTTCTTTACAAGATCTTACAAGAGCTTTATGTGAATTGTAAGAATCAGCTATCAAATGACTGCCTAAAGTACGCTTAAATTTGAAAATTAATGTGAAAACTTATTCTTGATATAAATCAAGAGAAAATCAAGGGGCAAGAGAGGGCATCCCCCGTACATGCCTTTTTCCATAAGTAATACGTCTCAAGTTATTTTTGGATCCAAACTTTGCAAGGAGGGGTGACTGTCAATCAAATTCGTTCACCCTGATTGGCGTATAAGTTTTAATTAAAAAAACTTTGTTAGGTGGCCACGGTAATGGCGCGTCCCACTGTAATTCTATGACGGAAAATATCCTCCACTCTGGTACGTTTGCGACTTTTTTTGTGTGGTATCTTTTGCCTCAGATTTACGGGTGAAATCTTCCTATCCATTACCGTTTGAGCAGATGTTGCTCTTCCACATGTTGGTTAAAATCCCGCTCTGGCAGCGTAGGTCACTGTTTAGAGTAAAATACACTTTTCAAAGATTCAGCTTTTAGTAAGCTTCTAGTACTTTCAACTTATTATTATCATTTATTCACAAAACTGCTTATTCCAACAGTTTAACTTTATGCACAGTTTTGCAAAACCGATGGACGTTGGGTCACTTGTTTGTGTTGTATTTCCCTTTTCAGCTGAGAAATGTAGCAGCACGATTTTCATGACTTTGACCGTCATACTCGCAGCAATTAATATTGGTCTTATTGCTTATATTATTTGGCTCCATAGAAGAGGTAAATTTTGTTTTATTTATCATCGTAAATTTTATTTTGATGTTTGTGTTTAATGCCTTTGCCTAAGCAGGCTCTGGGTTATCATAGCAACTCAGTACTGCCAACTTTTTTAAGCAACAGCTACCTCTGTTACCTCTTTCCTAACAGTATGTGAGATCTTTAAGGTGTCATATAATTTATGATGAAAGGTTGTAAGATGAGAGTATAGAAGAAGAACTTGGCTTATTGCTCCTATTTGAAAAGAGTTTAAAAAGAGGGATGTTCAGATCTCCTTACAATATAAAGCACCTTCTTCTGGGTGATTTTATGACTTGGAGCGATTAGAACATAGGCCAAGTTTCAGTCTTCTTTGAACTAAGCAAACTTCCTATTGGCTGTCCGTCTGTTACTATGTTCGTTCCACTTTCCTGTGTGACTTTGGGGTCCTGTTAAAGTGTGATCAATCTCAACAGCAAGCAAGTCTGTACTAGGCGTTGAGATTGATTGGAGAGAAGTAAGTTAATGTTTTGTTGCCAAGAAGAGGTGAAAACAGTGAGAGAGTGAAGATTTGTTACAAGAACATGAGCTACTACTGAACGTTTAGTAGAAGAAAACCCTTCATTCCCAAGATCGAAACGTTCAATACCATGAAAATTCTTCTTTGGGTAGTCATGATAATTTGGTGTTATATCAATATCACAACTCTTAAGATGATAATATTATTCATTCTCAATACAAGACTGACATTTTATTAAAATTGTGAGGCGGATTTACGTATCAATCCTGGGAGTCCAAAGGCTTTAGCCTGGAAGAAGGAATTTCACCGGCCTGGCTTTCTTTTTCCCAATATCTGTCTACATTAACTCATGTACTCTCGCCTGTCTCAACTGTTGCCGCACGAACGTTTGTGAAGTAAAATACATGAGATTAGAGGTATGATCTACAATCTTGGACAGAATAAAATGGAACAGAAATGCCCCCTTACCCCCCCCCCCCCCCCCCCCACCAAAGCAAGGATGAAGCCGCGTGAAGGCCAAAACGCGCCATTTTGCCATCACTGACTTTGGGGGGAGGGGTGGTCTCAATTTTCCATTTAATGTGTCCAAGATTGTAGCTCCCTTATAGGGTAAGGATGCGTTTGACCGTGTGTTATTCAAAATGATCAAAAATGCATATGGAAAAAATAAATTCTTAAAATCTGGTTCCACAAAAGCTTGGAATACAGACGGGACAATATTTCTCTAGAGTATTGCATGTGCCTACAATAATTATTATTATTAACAGGCAAGTTCTGTTGACTTTCGGTAGAAGTGAATAAGTTTTAGGTTTTTCAGAGTACTCAATCATGCTACTGAAGGGTCAACCGATTGGCCATACCAACATCAGTTACCCAGTAATTCATTAACATGTTATTTCTACCATTTGTTTTCTAGGCACTGGAAGACAGAAAAGGTAGTCCAGAGCTATGTGCCTTAGTTTCGTATATTTGTTTGTCTTACTGCCAATGGCAAATGACTCAATTCCACCAGTACATGATACGTTTCTTTGGTTTATGCTTCTTTCAGTATTTGGAGACTACCAAGAATAGTACAGGCCATTTTTTTCCTCATACACCACATGATTCCTTTTTCATGTGCTGTTTAGTTAAAGATATATTTAGATTAATCGCTGGGGGAAGTGTGGGTTGTAAAAGATTTTACAAACTTAAGTCACACAAAGAGAAAATAAAGGGGGAATAGAGGGCATCCCCCATACCTACCCTTTCCGTAGGTAATATGTCTCAAGTTATTTTTAGATCGACTCCTACGATGTACATATTCCAAGGGGATTAAGCAACATCCATTCATATGGCGGGAATGTGTTCCGCGTGGATAGCCCATGCTCACAGAACACATTGCTGCCATATGATTGGCTGTTGCCTAATCCCCTTGGGATATGTGTGAAGCGATATAAAAAGAACTTAAAACATATTACCTATTGAAAAGGGTATGTATGGGGGACGCCCTCTCTTCCCCCTGTCTTTTTCCTTGGTTAAGGTGAGGGAGATGGAGGACAATCCGTTGTTTATTCATCACTATTTAAGTTTCATTTTAGGATTAGAATTTACTTTAAAAAGTAACCTTTAATGTATATCCATGTTTTACCGCCTTTCTTTTTCTTTCTCTCTTTTATGCTCTATGTCTTTCTTTCTTTTTTCTTTCCTTCATTACTTTCCTTTTTTTTTTTTTTTAATAAAGGGCTAATCAAGAGTCATCACATGAAAATGCACCGGGAAAGACGGTATGCTTCTATAATGAGTATTTACCTCTTTCTCTCTTATCGCCTTTTACGAAACGGAGATTATTATTTAATTCTTTAAATTCTTTTTTAGCATTCTGTGGAGATGGGAAGTGTTAAAAACCAGCAGCCCCCCACCCCACCCAATGACTTGCAAGAGGGACAATACGCACCTGTTAATCCTTCTACACGCTCGTGGGAAATTCCCAGACATCATGTGACCATTGAGAAGATTATTGGAAAAGGTGCTTTTGGTCAAGTTGCCAAGGCAACAGCGGATGGTCTCCGAGGAATGCCTCAGAAAATAATTGTGGCAGTGAAAATGTTGAAAGGTTATTAGATGAGTCTTGAGACACGATTAAAATGGTGGCTGTGTGGTTACAGTATCTGTGATCATTGCATAAACAGTGAACTCTATTGAAAATATTGCTTGCAGTCTTGTTTCGTTTTGGAATGTGACATAGTTAACTATGGTTATATTTGAATTATTTTTGCATCCTTGCAAGTGGCTATATATGGCGACAAAAAAATTTTCATCCTTTTTTTCCCTGATGGTTCAAGAGGTTGTCCCTGCGAAACGTCAGCCTTTCAAAACAAATTAAGTTTCTTTTTTGGCCTTTCGCAGTTGCTGCCCCTGACTCAGACAAGAAAGACTTATTATCAGAGCTTGAAGTGATGAAGACCTTGAAACCACATCCACATGTTATTAAACTAATAGGCTGCGTAACTCAATCAGGTAAGCTATCAGTACACATAGTGCCGTTCAGTATGATATGAAGAATTGTGCACATGGAAGATGTACTCCATTGAGGGGAATGATCTGTTATTGCCCTAATTCTTCATATATTATTTCAAACCGAAAATGACAAATGTATCCAATTTACTCATAGCTGTACCAAAGTGTACTTGACTACGTTTTAGGGTGTTTCAAAAGTTCTGATAAAAGGATATTCACCAAATCTTTATTTTAGTTGGCATTTAAGGTCACTATTTCACTTCGAATGACGTTTTGTCCCCTAGCTGAGAAAAGCTGTTTAAGGAGGGGCTATAAAATTTGTATTTTATCGTATCTCATTCTTACGACAGCTAGATAGTTTTCTTTAAAAATGCCATCAAGAAATGCATTTAGGGCCATGAAACCGTGTTCAAATTCAATGTATTACTGATTTCCGCACAAGATACTAATACATGTAACGGACGATGCTTCTCATTTGTATTCCTTGATAACCATACAAAGTACGCATAAATAACCGTGATGTACGCTTAATATGTAACCTTTCCTTGATTCACGTTCCTTGCTATCCATACAGTGAAAGAAAGATCCGTGTAAAAATCCAATGTAAGTTCATCTAATAAATAAACAACGTCGAGGTTTGACCTAAGCCCGGAATCGCAAACCTCGCTGAATCACAAGACATATAACGTGACCACGCGGTTGTGCTGGACCGAGGACACATGTATGCGTTATAGCATTTACATAGATCCTCTAAAAATGTTTACCAAAACTGATTTACGCTTAAAACTACACATCGTTCTCTTCCTTCAAGAATCTGAATCAGCACACGGCTCCTCTGGCTGCCCTGGATACCCTGTCTTCTTTCAGGTGACTCTAACTGTAGCACACTGATCCATTGGAGGACTGAACAGTTACGGACTTCACTTGACCTTGATCATCTTGATTCGCCTTGAAGACTTTAGTCATGGGCCACTTGTTTCTGCAAATACTGTTATCCTTATTTATTTATTTATTTATTTATTTATTTATTTGTTTATAGGCTTCGCCATTTGGCCGGGTAATCTTACAGAGCTCCAACAAAAGATCCTCGTAAATTTAACTAATTAAAATTACAACAATATATAAACAAAGAAAATAAGGCTGATAACAGCAAGTTGAAACAGCAAGCGATGGAATAGGCCGACAGGCGTGGCACTTGACACATACAGCTTTAAACGTTTGAGGCCGATCGACATCAAAATAAAGACTGGTCAAGTTCATATAATAGGAATAAAGTTCCTTCTTGAGTTGGCTTATGGGGATGCTGCAGTCTCTGAGATGCCGTGGTAGAATATTCCACACATGCGGAGCTCTACAATAATAACTGTTATGAAAAGTGACGGTTTTAGGTCTCAGTATATTTTAAATTAAGCATTTTGACGGATCTGTGCGACGCGTGGTTCTAATAGGAATATTTACACAGATGTATGGATCGCTTGCAATGGACTTGAAAACAAAACTACCTTCCTTCAACAAAACAACATTCCCTTCAGTAAAATTTCTTCTCTGCTGCGTGCATTTTTGTCTTGTTTGAAGATGCTGCAGATAATCCTTACTCCATCTGTTCCAGAACTCATCTGCGAAATGCTGAACGCGTCTCCAGCGTCGATTGCCGTAGACGTATTCTCTTTGGAACGTTCCAGGAGGTTGCAAAATAAGCTTGGTTTTGCTAGTAAGAAGCGTGTTGGGAGTTAATGGCAGAGGTGACCAACGGTCGCTGGGGGTCTCAACAGTAAGTGGACAACTCTTTACTACGGCTTCTGCTTCACATAAAATGGTGCATAATGATTCATCGTCCATGCTATGGCCATGTCGCCTCATAAGCGCAGCCATGATGTTCGTTACAGATAGAATTTGCCTTTCCCACACTCCTCCAAAGTTGCTTGCCGTGGCAGTATTCTTGATCCAGTCGATGTTCTGTTTCAAGAGTTGCTTCATCCATTTCTTGAAGGGCTCTCTTCAATTCATTTTCAGCTCCAACGAAGTTAGTACCTAGATCACTGTGCAGTCCTCTCTTCGGCCCTCTACGGCTGATAAAGCGTCTTAATGCTTGCAAGAATGAATACGGGTTTTCCAGTTACTGTGACACTTCTAGGTGGATGGCACGACTTGTCTGGCATGTAAATAAAGCACCGTATCGCTTAACCTCCTTTCTGCCCTGTTTAACGGACCAAGGACCAAAGTAGTCGACTCCACAATATGAAAATGGTGGTCCTGGCCCAACGCGTTAATTAGGAAGACTGGCCATTTTCTGTTCTCCAACTTTACCTCGAAGGTAACGACATGTAACACCTATCGAGATAAACTACCTGACAGCTGCGTTTCCATTGATAACCCAATAACCACATGAACCTAATTCTTTCAGGATGACACTTTTTCTACCGCGGCGAGTTTCCTCATGGGCATGCCTGATAATCAGCTTTGAGATTTGACTAGCGCTGGGTAAATTGACCAGATTCTTTAGGTCATCTGCTAGGTTCGCCTCTTTATCCGTCCACCAACTCTAAGTACTCCATTGGTATCTAGGAATGGACCCAGCACGATAAGGCTGAAACACTGACGGGGTGTACATGTACTCTCAACTTGGGCTTGAAACCTTTCAAAACCTTGACGTCCTTTTCAAACGCATCCCTTGCAGGAGCGTGGTTTAGGGTTAGCGTAGTTTCTGCTCTCTCTAGGCCATTTACTAGGATGGTCCCTGTTTCAATACGTCCATTATCTCCTTGACACCATCTTTTCAACTGAAGGGTTTCATTAAGTGCAGGTTTCTTGTCAGCCTTGACAGTAGTCATCTTCAGACGCTGTTTGTATTTCATGGAAAGAGCTATCGCGGTCTTCAACCTTTGCCAGCTGGAGAATCTGTCAAATCTGCTTAACATGTCTCTTCTCTCTTCGACTGCTGTGACATTGGCTTTAATCCTTCCAACGTCTGGGGATCTGGGGTCGACTTCATCTTCATACAAAGTTTGTTGTGGCCAATGATCTTCTGTTTGCCACAAGAAATCTGGATCTTTAATCCACTCTAATTTCACCACAAAGTCCTTTGAATTCAACCCTCTTGATCCATATTTGGAGCCAGGAAAACTTTGCTGTCCTTCCAGTAGTACGTTTCAAGCTCTTCCAAATCTAACTCTTCCTTTAGCATGTTAGCAGCTCTCAATGAGACAGTAGCTACAGCAAGCTCAAGCCTTGGGATGCCGACTATTTCCATTGGTGGTACGCGTGATTTTCCCATTACAAAGCAACAATATATCTTGTTGCTTTCATCAACCAGCCCGAGGTACGAGCACTGCCCATATCCAACTCGTGAGGCATCAGACATATTGTGCAATTGTGCTGTGACAATCTTGCCAAAGATGGGAGGCTTGAAACATCTTAGGATGTCAAGTTGTCCCAGTACTGGTAACAGACGTCTCCATTTTTCCCATCCCAGAGAATTTCTCCTTTAACTTTTTCATCCCAGCCTTTTTTTTTATGACAGATCTATTGCCTTATCTGCGTTTGTACGAGGATAACAGTATCCTCACACGATAACCCGATTCCACTCCCTCTCTCTGAAAAATCCAACTCGAACATTTGCAGAAGTGATTGGGGCGTCAACTGCTTCTTCACTTTTCGCTCAGTAACGACGAACCTGTTGCCGCTCACACCCACATGATCATTATGAACGTGAATTATGTGAGAACGTGCCCTTCCCGGCATTGTTTTTGTGATTTACAGGACAGTTTACCCGAGCAGTGAACCTACAGCGTAAGGATCTAATTCTTTTCCAAAGATGATATCAATCGGTCGCACCGTGCTGGGGCAGTTGAGTCCGATTAGGATTCCAATTTATTATATTGTACTCCAGTCATAACATTTTCTTGCTTGCTCAAGGACCCTGTTCCGTCGTTTGGTTTCACAGCAGGCTAGTTTTTTATTTGTTAGAGGTCACCAAAGTGTCTCTTCAGAAGCCGTCTAGCCTCTTTGTAGGAATCTCCATTTTTCATTTGCAAACAACTTATGAGCTGTTCCTTTGCCTTTCCACTAGTGTACTGATCCAAGAAATACAGGCACTCAATAGAATTGTCGACCTTAATCTTAAATGCTGTTATAAATCCTGGATATGCCATAACGTCTCGATAAAACACAGGTGGTTTGTGGGTAGGTAATAGACCCCTGGCTTGTTGTGTCACAATCACTTCTGACAGCTCCGCTTGCTTTATTTTGGACGCCTAGAAAGTCTCGGTAAGCACTAGCAATTTCAAAACAGCTTGAATCCCTTCCAGATATATACATGTTTTCTTCATCGATAATTTTCTTTGAGGTAGCATAGTAGCAGTGAGTAGCGTTGCTGCACACTCTTTCCAGCATAAGATTTCCTTGAAATAAAGGGTTGGACATCTGGATTCATGCAAGTGCTTGTTTTGGCAATGCTATTTACAGTGGACATAGTCTCAGATGTGAGCGTTGACAGTAGTGTAAATAGCTGAGCCTTGAACATTGGCAGGCATTACTTTACTATGTGATGGAACCCTGAATTTTCTTCTGGTGACTAGGCATAACCTCAGTTGAAATGGGGGTTGAATTGAATTTAGCCTTAATGTTTTCCAGATAGTCATTCATACCATCAACTTTTTCTTTCTCATCAAACTGCTGAGAAATCTTCTCTTCTACTTTGGCAATTTGTTGCCGAAGCTCAAGCTCTTCAGAAGGCATCTTTAATGCTTGTTTCTCCTTTTAATTAAGACTGCTGCCTTGACCTCTAGTGCTGCAGCCTTAGCCTTTGCTTCAATCAACTTTGACTTGGTAGATGATAAACAAGAAATTGAACGTTTTATGAAAGGGACGACTTAGATTTCAGAGAGCGTGTATCACTTGCATCGCCACGTAACTTCTTTGCCTCATACAAAAATTCAATAATTCTTTGCTGTAACTGAAATACGTTTTTGTCATGGACATCATACCATTAAACGGCTAATTGATATATTTATCGTCATCCAAAGTCTCACTATAAGCATCTTAACAAACCACCCTCTCTCACTGCATGACTTCAATACGCACTTGTTTCTCATTCCCAGAACCTGCCAACATAGGCCAGATTCTGTTCACCTGCTTACTAATGTTAGTCAAGGCAGTTTTCCGATTATCTTTAGCTTATTAATCTCATATTGCCTACCCCCTTTCCGTATGAATTCTCTTTCGTGCAAGTTGGATTTCTCCAGCTTCAATGATACCAGTCAACGGTGATATTGCACGTGGTGACGAGTCGCCACTTGGCAAAGAAGCACACTCCTTTTGTTCCATATCTACTTTACAGGAAATACCGTTTTCTTCTTCCTCAGAACGATTTATTTCGTCTATGAATCGTCTGTAAGTCTGTTAGTGAATTCGCTCTAAGTCAAACTGTAACCGTGCTCAAATTCAATTTTTTACTTATTTCCGCACAAGATACTAATACAAGTAACGCTCGACGCTTCTCATTTGTACTCCTTGATAACCATACAAAGTACGCATAAATAACCGTGATGTACGCTTAATATGTAACCTTTCCCTGATTCACGTTGCTTGCTATCCATACAGTGAAAGAAAGATCCGTGTAAGAATCCAAAGCAAGTTCATCTGATAAATGAACAACGTCGAGGTTTGACCTAAACCCGGTATCGCAAACCTCGCTAAATCACATGACATATAGCGTGACCACTGGGATGGGGTGGACCGAGGACAGATTTACGCGCTAGCATTTACAGGCCTTACATTTCGCCTATCTCGTCATTTCCAGAACCATTATTGGTGTTGATCGAATATGTGCCCTATGGTGATCTCCTGGGTTACCTGAGAAAGAGCCGCGGTTTGCATGACACGTACTACAAAGACCCAGATATCACACCCCAAACCAGTCTGACGTCACAACAGTTGATGAAATTTGCTTGGCAAATCGCTGATGGGATGAAATACCTTTCTTCAAGATCCGTGAGTTAACTTATCGTTTTAGATAATTACAGGTCTAGCGAAATCTATGTGACAGTGAGTGCCGTGGAAACTATTATTTCTATAATCAAACTCTCCTGGTAAAGCGCTGATGGCATGAAGTGACTTTCTTCAAGAAATCAAGCTAAGTAATTCGAAGAAAGTACAGTTCTCTGATAACTGTACCAGACCTTAACCAAAGCAACCGCAACATTTTCAATGAGTAGTATGTAAAAATCCCTTTTCGCATGAAGAGATTCTCTCAATTGTTCTAATTAATTATTCAGTTTCCAAGTTACAAGGCACCCTGTTATCGTCCTCCTGCTTTGTCTACTTACAATTTTCCGTAGCAGCGCAAAGCACTGATAGATCAGCTTTTCTCAAGGATGTTATCAGGCAAACTCAAAGAAATTCTACCATTAGTAGCATTACGAAGGTGATTTTAACGAGTCTTTCTCTATTCATGCATGGAGCTACAAAGTCTTGCCTCAATAACACCGTGTTTTACCGCAGATCATTCATAGAGATCTTGCCGCTCGTAATGTGCTGGTTGGTGAAAGAGAAACTTGTAAAGTGACAGACTTTGGAATGGCTAGAGATGTGCAACAGGAAAACATTTATGAAAAGAAGACGAAGGTACAGTGAGAAATTACCGAGAGGGCAGAGCGCAGACTGCATCGCAAAAGGAAACTTGCGTTCCTTTACCCTATTCAATCTACAAAATGTAAACATGTTCATATGCGAGTAATTTATAAATGTCTGGTGTTGGGGCTTTCGAACCGTGCGCATGCAATTCAACAAAATGAAAAACTTGCACGGTAGGGAAAACTCTCTTTAAAAAGTTAAAAAAGTGGATGCATGGTCTACGGAGGAGGTAGGTTAAAAAAAGCTTGATTTTGTTCCACTTAAAGAGTACCAAGAACTGTAAGAAAACTCAAAAGGGAAAGCCGAAAATACCCGACTTTCTAAGAGTTTCCTACCATTTTTTTTCTCTGAAATACCTGAATAATATTTAATGAAACACGTCCTCCATAACTTGCTCTCTGTTGGCGATATACAGGAATGTTAGGTAAAGATAAAACAATTTAAGGAGAAAACCCGGAGACATATTGTTAGGAAAAAGAGGAAAACTAAGCAAAGAATGCTAATATGTTTTGTATCTTCTTCAGCATAAGGCCTATATCTTTATGAATGACGATGCATTTTTGAAATGATTTCTTTTCTTACAAACACTAGGGCCGCCTGCCTGTAAAATGGACGGCATACGAAGCGCTTGTGTATGGAACCTACACAACCAAGAGTGATGTGTAAGTTCTCGCACTCACATCATGTCGTAATTTATACACTCGCACATTTTAAAATTAAATAACTTTCTTGCAGTGATTTTGTGGCTTTTTGCTCGAAAAATGCGTAAGCAAGTATATTTAAAAAAATATATATATTATATTTCATTTTACAGTGCATTACTAACCTCTTACTTGCCGAGCCTGACAAGACGTACTGGAGAATATTGGCCCGAGGTAGTTGCACGCACCGAGCGCGGCTCGGTCCCTACAAAAAAGGTTCAACTTGACGCGAAAGAATATTTTGAATTTAAACCCATAGTCAAGGAGCATCAAAATGATGTTAATTTCATCCCCAATTAGCATAAGTACCGACGAAATAACAACATTTTAAGTAACTGACAATATTCTAACCTATGACGAGACGTCGACCTTAACTTGTCAAATTCTATGTTGTAAAACAATGCGTGTACCCTTGAGAATCCTAAGAAGAGCAAAAAAAGGAGAAAGACCGGGTTGATGAAGTGATTGATGCTAGCACATTAAATATCGTATTCTTGTTTATTATTTTTGAAGATGGAGCTTTGGCGTTCTTCTTTACGAAATCTTCACCATAGGTAAGCCTATCACTAAGGTAATTGGTAAATTACGGCCAAGATCATCATTACCTTCCTCGTGACATCTAAAATTGAGAAAACTATACTATGGAGAGATGATTGGTTTCGGAATTTACAGTAATATATGGCAACAAGTTTTAACCAGTAGTTACGTATAATAGTAAAGACAAATGTTTGTAAGATGTTTTTTTTTCTTTTAAGGTGGGTCACCATATCCCAGGATGGATGCCAGAAACATTGCAAAGTTGCTTCAAGAAGGATACAGGATGCTCAGACCACAACATGTGGACAATGAATTGTAACTATGACCCTTGTTTTGGAAGGTTTCTGCTTTGATTGTTGCTCAATAACCATCCCTTATCATGTAAGAAGGATCATAACAGCAGCCTTTGTTTTTTTGTAACCAAACCATATCCTTTCGTCACTCACATTCCAAGGAAATCGTCATTAAAAAAGTGAGGGAGCGATCATGCCAATTTTGATGAAACGTTCTGTCACGATCTTTGTCCTATTCCTTGCAGGTACAAAATAATGATGTCTTGCTGGTTGAAAGACCCCAATGCCAGACCAGCATTCCTTAATTTGAGAGACAAGCTGAAAAAGATGGAAAATCAACATAAGGTGTGGATCTAATTAAGTGGAGCACTAAGTATGCTCTTAATAGTATGACTCAATAAGTTACTATAGCAACAGGCAATCCATCCAAAATACCCTACATTTTACCCTTAAATGGTCATCTTAGAGACGAACTTGGTAAACGCCCATATTTTTGTTAATAGTGCTGGAGAGTAATTCGTGAGCAAAATATAAACTCTTTGCAATGTTTCTAAAGAACTGTCTGGAGTGGATTCAAAGCTATCTTTACATCTGGAATATTTAAGGTGGTTGTGAATCCACTCCAGATTGTTTTTAAAATTGAAGAGAGTTTACTTTAGCCTGCCGATCAATTTACAGTAATAAAAATGCCGGTTACTGAATTCGTTTTTTAGATGTAAGCGTTTCCATGCAAAATAAAGGTTTTCTGTTGCTTTTGTCACCTATTACATCACAATAGCGAGTGCGGCTTCTTAAGCAACAAGCATATGGTACCACAACATTGCTTAAGGGTCATGATATTATCCGTACCGTATCTCATCTCCATTGCACGCAATAAATCGATTTATCGTGGGTTTCATTCCATTATCAATCATGTTTTTCAACCGAAACAGAAGAAAACAAAAATAAAAGAATTTAACTCAAGGACACCAACAAGGCTGCCCATTTTTTGTTCATTGGTCATCAACACAGCTGCTTTGATGTCATAGCAAAAACAAGGAATTTGCGCTCTACTTTTTTTTCTTTTTTTCTTTTTCTGCTTTGCAGAGGTTGATCAACATGGACATTTATGACAATACACAGCTGTACGCCAACGTGGAAGATTTGGCTGCATAAATACGGAATTGTAACCCAATGAAAGAATTTGCATGTTTTTTAGTTCAACTTAGTCTCCATAACCAGGAGTATCCATACTTTGTGACGATAGTTACCAGCCTAGGAGCACGCAGGCAACCGTTTATTTACCGAGGTTCTAAAGAATTGTACAGATAATGCAGAAGTGAGGATTGTCATGGTATGGCCATGTCCTGAAGAAAATTGTGCGTTACGAAAAGCGAAAGAGACGAAGTGGGAGGCCGAAACAAAGATGATGGATAACATCGGGAAATATCTTGGGGATAAAGGACTTGAAGGAAGAGAGTGGAGATGACTGACAAGGAATGTTGATCCCACATAGAGATGCATGCAAAAAAGTGCATGTGAAAAAGGAGGAGGAGGAGAAGAAGAAGAAGAAGAAGAAGAAGAAGAAGAAGAAGAAGAAGAAGAAGAAGAAGATCGTCTCCCTTGTTTCTTGATTCCTTTTGATTTAAGGCTTGAGAGAGAATGGTAACAAGAATATCA
>OX421454.1:6373316-6385816 GCA_949126865.1 Montipora capitata | reverse complement strand
CTCTGTGACACTCACACAAAATCGGATTGTCTCACATTTTTGGCGTGGATCGGCATGACATGCGTTGACATCAATTTTTGGAGATGGGAAGATACGTCAACCCAAAATGAACGGTATTGGTTTTTCAATTTCTCGGAATAATTGCTTTCGTTTTCGGTTTTATACAACACTTTATTGAAATTCGTGTCATTCATGATTACTGTATAGCAATATTTGTGCAATGTTAACTCAGTTGTATGTATAGAGATTAAGGAAATTAAAACCCACAATAGGGTACTATAAATAATCATACCAGTGTTTACGATCTCCGAGTTTCGCAGTAAGAGTTTGACAAACTGTATTACCTTTCTTTGCCCTCTCTGTTGATGGAGTTCTTTTAAAAGGAAGCTTTACCACTATTTCGTGATCTGTCAAAGTGCAGGAATGGTCCACCCTTAATTCAATTCATTCAATGGGTGTCAGTAAAGAGGTGACTGGATTGTGTCAACAATATCAATTTCTAATGTACAAAGAGTGGAGGAAAAGAAAAAACCTTGTTTCTTTTTTTTTCAACAATTAACAAACGGTTGTTGACAGTTTTATTGTACGAAGACTAGCCCGCGAGCAGGCTCGCAGTGGTTCGAGGTACATGAACAGCATGCTCGACTGCTCGAATGCGCAGGCTAAACAAAGGTGAAAAGGTGTTGTCAGATGCGGTTTCACCGTCAGTGGCCATCTCTTCCTATTACGTAATAATTCATTTAATAAGAAAAATGTTCACATTTTAGCAACAATTTACAATTTAAAAGGCACAAAGCCAAGAATGTTGCAACCGCTCATTAATCACGACATTAAAATTGGATTAAAAACTGGCTTAAAAATCAGGCTTAAATAATATTGGTTTTTAAAAATCATGGCTTAAAACATTTTTTTTCCGACCAATGAAAAAGAAAACTACTAACAAATTTCTACTTTTGCGCTAAAAAAACCTTGCATGTAGGTAGTTCGAATTCTGATTACCGATCCCGCTGTTTGTGATATTATTTGTTCCTTGGATAAAACGTACTTTAAATTCGTGGAGGATTATCGAGAGGGTATAGCAGTACAAAACCTCATATATCTAAATAAGAATAGACTAATTCAATTGCATAGCGGCACCCGTGCATTTCATGCCAACAGGAAAATATTTACATTTTTTGTCGCTATCACTTACAGTTAAGCTCCGCCGAATGTAAATACTTTTTTTTTCTCTATTTTTCACTTTTCTGTCTGCTCTTTTGGTGGAACAAATTTTATCCTCACTGTTTTAGTCTATAAAAATCCATATTTGTGAAAGAGAAATCGTTGTGTTATTAGATTAGGATGACTTGGCCTCTAACTGTGAAACTGCAGCTGATAACAAAGGCCCTTCGTGTACTTTGAATCACCGAGAGCCTGCTCGCAAGGTATAGTCTTCGTTGAATAAAAGGGCCAATTATTATCGAAAATTGTTGGAAATAAGAAACAGGATTTGTTTTCCTTTCTTCCACCCGTTTTATGTTGGACGTCGATATTGTTCACACACCGTAGTGACCTCTTCACTGACACCCATTTAATTAATACATCCGAATACGTGTTGGAATCTATCAAGGCAATGGCTTGAGATTCATGTCACAAAAGTAACTTTAAATCCTTAGCATATTTAAGCAATGAAAAGAAAAACGAAAAGATGCAATGGGTGTTGGCCGACTTAAAATAACTCCAGGGCCCAAAAGGAAAAGTGTGCAAAAGCAAAGCCCCGTTGCACTTAGAGAGACCCACTGACTTCAAGCACAAAGATAGGCAAAAAAAGGTGAAAAAGGTGTTGTCAGATGCGGTTTCACCGTCAGTGGCCACCTTTTCCTATTACGTAATAATTCATTTGATAAGAAAAATGTTTATATTTTAGCAACAATTTACAACTTAAAACGTTCAAATCCAAGAATGTCACAACCGCTTATTAATCACGACATTAAAATAGGATTAAAAATTGGCTTAAAAATCAAGCTTAAATAATATTAGTTTTCAAAAATCATGGCTTAAAACATCTTTTTTTTCCGACCAATAAGAAAGAAAACTACTAAACAAATTTCTACTTTCGCGCTAAAACACCTTGCATGAGGTAGTTCGAATTCTGATTACCGATCCCGCTGTTTGTGATATTATTTGTTCCTTGGATAAATCGTTGATAAACGTACTTTAAATTCGTCAAGCATTATCGAGAGGGTATAGCAGTACAAAAGTCCTTAACGCGCAAACACGTGATCTGTCAAAGTAAAAGAATGTTCCGTCCACATCATGATCAAAAGACTCTTTGGACGAAGTCGACCAGCGCTATTAACACCGCGTAGTTCATTCCTTCAAAAACAAAGCACCCATTGGGGATCCCGGAGGAAAAAGAGAGAGGTAGGTTTTCAGTAAAGGGTAGTATTACGGTTTGTCGCATAGTTTTTGTTTAGTGGTCATGAAAAAAATTCCAACAAAGAATTCTTGGTCCAATATTTGATCTAATCAAAGGAAGTGTATGAATCGCCTCTCCTGGCTCCGCGCGCACTTGTAAAAGAATAGAAAAAACAAATTCAGTTTTAAAACATGACTGTATTTGATGAAAAATAAACTTGAACCTTCGTTCCGACTTCATTACTATAAGAGACTTTCAGAACGAGTCAGAAAACATTAGATGTTATTATTATTGAAATAAGTGGCGGAGTATTCAGCGTCTAAGCTTTTTTTTTCTCTATTTTTCACTTTTCTGTCTGCTCTTTAGGTGGAACAAATTTTATCCTCACTGTTTTAGTCTTTAAAAATTCATATTTGCGAGAGAGAAATCGTTGTGTTATTAGATTAGGATGACTTGGCCTCTAACTGTGAAACTGCAGCTGACAACAAAGGCGCTTCGTGCACTTTGAATCACCGAGAGCCTGCTCGCAAGCTATAGTCTTCGTTGAATAAAAGGGCCAATTATTATCGAAAATTGTTGGAAATAAGAAACAGGATTTGTTTTCCTTTCTTCCACCCATTTTATGTTGAAAGTCGATATTGTTTACACACCGTAGTGACCTCTTCACTGACACCCATTTAATGAATAGATCCGAATATGTGTTGGAATCTGTCAAGGAAGGCTTGAGATTCATGTTACAAAAGTAACTTTGAATCCTTAGCATATTTAAGCAATGAAAAGAAAAATGAAAAGATGCAATGGGTGTTGGCCGCCTTAAAATAACTCCATGGCCCAAAAGGAAAAGTGTGTCAAACCAAAGCCCCATTGCACTTAGAGAGACCCATACTTCAAGCACAAAGATAGGCAACAAAGGTGAAAAAGGTGTTGTCAGATGCGGTTTCACCGTCAGTGGCCACCTTTTCCTATTACGTAATAATTCATTTGATAAGAAAAATGTTTACATTTTAGCAACAATTTACAACTTAAAAGGCACAAAGCCAAGAATGTCACAACCACTCATTAATCACGACATTAAAATAGGATTAAAAACTGGCTTAAAAATCAGGCTTAAATAATATTGGTTTTTAAAACTCATGGCTTAAAACATCTTTTTTTTCCGACCAATGAGAAAGAAAACTACTAAACAAATTTCTACTTTTGCGCTAAAACACCTTGCATGTAGGTAGTTCGAATTCTGATTACCGATCCCGCTGTTTGTGATATTATTTGTTCCTTGGATAAATCGTTGATAAAACGTACTTTAAATTCGTCAAGGATTATCGAGAGGGTATAGCAGTACAAAAGTCCTTAACGCGCAAACACGTGATCTGTCAAAGTAAAAGAATGTTCCGCCCACATCATGATCAAAAGACTCTTTGGACGAAGTCGACCAGCGCTATTAACACCACGTAACTCATCCCTTCCAAAACAAAGCACCCATTGGGGATCCCGGAGGAAAAAGAGATAAGTAGGTTTTCAGTAAAGGGTAGTATTACGGTTTGTCGCATAGTTTTTGTTTAGTGGTCATGAAAAAAATTCCAACAAAGAATTCTTGGTCCAATTCTTGATCTAATCAAAGGAAGTGTATGAATAGCCTCTCCTGCCTCCGCGCGCACTTGTAAAAGAATAGAAAAAACAAATTCAGTTTTAAAACATGACTGTATTTGATGAAAAAAAAAACTTTAACCTTCGTTCCGACTTCATTACTATAAGCGACTTTCAGAACGAGTCAGAATACAATAGATGTTATTATTATTGAAATAAGTGGCGGAGTATTCAGCGTCTAAGCTTTTTTTTTCTCTATTTTTCACTTTTCTGTCTGCTCTTTTGGTGGAACAAATTTTACCCCACTGGTTTAGTCTTTAAAAATCCATATTTGTGAAAGAGAAATCGTTGTGTTATTAGATTAGGATGATTTGGCCTCTAACGGTAAAACTGCAGCTGACAACAAATGCGCTTCGTGTACTTTGAATCACCGAGAGCCTCCTCGCGAGCTATAGTCTTCGTTGAATAAAAGGGCCAATTGTTATCGAAAATTGTTGGAAATAAGAAACAGGATTTGTTTTCCTTTCTTCCACCCATTTTATGTTGGAAGTCGATATTGTTCACACACCGTAGTGACCTCTTCACTGACAAACATTTAATTAATACATCCGAATACGTGTTGGAATCTGTCAAGGCAATGGCTTGAGATTCATGTCACAAAAGTAACTTAGAATCCTTAGCATATTTAAGCAATGAAAAGAAAAACGAAAAGATGCAATGGGTGTTGGCCGCCTTAAAATAACTCCCTGGCCCAAAACAAAAATGTGTCTCAAACCAAAGCCCTGTTGCACTTAGAGAGACCCATACTTCAAGCACAAAGATAAACAACAAAGGTATAAAAGGTGTTGTCAGATGCGGTTTCACCGTCAGAGGCCACCTTTTCTTATTACGTAATAATTCATTTGATAAGAAAAATGTTTACATTTTAGCAACAATTTACAACTTAAAACGTTCAAAGCCAAGACTGTCACAACCGCTCATTAATCACGACATTAAAATAGGATTAAAAACTGGCTTAAAAATCAAGCTAAAATAATATTAGTTTTTAAAAATCATGGCTTAAAACATCGTTTTTTCCGACCAATGAGAAAGAAAACTACTAAACAATTTTCTACTATCGGGCTACCGATTCCGCTGTTTGTGATATTATTTGTTCCTTGGATAAATCGTTGATAAACGTACTTTAAATTCGTCAAGCATTATCGAGAGGGTATAGCAGTACAAAAGTCCTTAACGCGCAAACACGTGATCTGTCAAAGTAAAAGAATGTTCCGCCCACATCATGATCAAAAGACTCTTTGGACGAAGTCGACCAGCGCTATTAAAACCGCATAGTTCATTCCTTCAAAAACAAAGCACCCATTGGGGATCCCGGAGGAAAAAGAGATAGGTAGGTTTTCAGTAAAGGGTAGTATTACGGTTTGTCGCATAGTTTTTGTTTAGTGGTCATGAAAAAAATTCCAACAAAGAATTCTTGGTCCAATTCTTGATCTAATCAAAGGAAGTTAATGAATCGCCTCTCCTGCCTCCGCGCGCACTTGTAAAAGAATAGAAAAAACAAATTCAGTTTTAAAACATGACTGTATTTGATGAAAAATAAACTTGAACCTTCGTTCCGACTTCATTACTATAAGAGACTTTCAGAACGAGTCAGAAAACATTAGATGTTATTATTATTGAAATAAGTGGCGGAGTATTCAGCGTCTAAGCTTTTTTTTTCTCTATTTTTTCACTTTTCTGTCTGCTCTTTTGGTGGAACAAATTTTATCCTCACTGTTTTAGTCTATAAAAATCCATATTTGTGAAAGAGAAATTGTTGTGTTATTAGATTAGGATGACTTGGCCTCTAACTGTGAAACTGCAGCTGACAACAAAGGCCCTTCCTGTACTTTGAATCACCGAGAGCCTGCTCCCAAGCTATAGTCTTCGTTGAATAAAAGGGCCAATTATTATCGCAAATTGTTGGAAATAAGAAACAGGATTTGTTTTCCTTTCTTCCAACCGTTTTATGTTGGAAGTCGATATTGTTCACACACCGTATTGACCTCTTCACTGACACCCATTTAATTAATAGATCCGAATACGTGTTGGAATCTGTCAAGGCAATGAATTGAGATTCATGTCACAAAAGTAACTTAGAATCCTTAGCATGATATTTAAGCAATGAAAAGAAAAATGAAAAGATGCAATGGGTGTTGGCCGCCTTAAAATAACTCCATGGCCCAAAAGGAAAAGGGTGCCAAAGCAAAGCCACAAACCCGATACGCTGGCGTATCGGGTTTTGTAGGATTCGTAGAACGCCGCCATTTTCTTCGATCGCGCTGAAATTTGGCGTGTTTACTGGGGAGATATTGCCCCAGCTTCCCTGGAAATCTCGGCTTTCTAGCTTTCATTACGCCTACATGACGTCCATTCTAATTAAAGTGCGATGACCAAATTTTCAATCGATCGCGGAGCTCTCGCGAAGCGGTTTTTCTAAAGTTTTTCAGCCAAAAAATTACACTACAGGCTTCGGAATATATAAAGAAAAGGATTTGTGGTTCATTGGATGGGATTTCAAGCGTTAAAATCGCTGAAAAGGTAAGATTAATTATTTAGCGATGCAATTGCGTGTCCGAAGCACATGGACCTTTGATCTCACAGAATTGTGTTTTTCCTCAAAATATTCGCTTGTTTTCGCTTTCGCTCGCACATATTTACCTTTATTACATGTCCAGTGAATAGTTTTATCCTCTGGGATGAATTTTCCGTCGAAAAATCGGTTATTTGGGTGGTGTTTGGCAAACAGATGTTGATTATTCGTAATGCGATCGCTTCCGTTGCCGTTAGCAACGGGTCGCAAATTTGACTTGTCATCACCCTATCACATTACGCATTGATCGCTAATCCGATTATTTAAAAAAATCCAAAAATATTCGTGCCTCATCAGTTTTCGGTCAAATTTATGGCCCAGAAAGCTGATAAAATGAAGAACATTTTTGTCGGTCATCAAAAAATTCGTAATTGACCTTGAAATGGCCAAATTTGTGTGGAAAACTGATTTTAGACCATTTTAATGTTATTTTTGTTAAATTTTTTTTTCAACTTTCGTTTTTATAAAATATTGTAGTTCTATGTATAAAAGTTATATGTTTTTGGAAAGCTTATTTTCATAGCTTTAAAATGATGTATTTTTTTCCTCCTAACTGAAAATACTTTTTGAGAAAAAAAACATTTTTTTGTGATGACTGACTTTGCCTGGAAATTCCTGGAAATTCCAAAATCGAAAAAGAGTTAAAGAAACCCACACATCAAGCACAAAGAGCTTATCTGCAACTAAGGCTGGAATAGGTAAATCAATCTGATCCTTGTTGCAATACATGAATCACGAGCAGAATTAATTGAATAAGAAAATTGTTCAAATTTTAGTAATTACTTCGAAGATCATTTTTAACACTTAAAATTTATTCAAGAAACGTGATTTTATGTTATTTTGGATAGAAATCTTTAACTAACCGTAATTTGTGACTTACCTGCTGCACTTCTGGTATTCTATTTGTAAACTTCCGTTACTTGAGTGAAAAAATTAATATTTAGCAACCGAAGGAATGAAGTGTGTTGAAATATCTATTACCCCAGGAAAGTGACCATATTAAACCTAGGTAAAATGAGGATGACCTGTAAAAACGGATTCAACCAGAGACCGGGTTTTACCCGCAACATAAACAGCTTGCAATTGGGCAAATTTATGTACTGCTGTTAAATCTCCACCCTTCCCGTTCACTGTTAGCAAACAAAATTGTCTTACTGAAAAATACAAATACATTCCTATTATAAAAAAAATTGTAAGACCTTCCAATTACTTTTATTACACAAGTAATACTTAAGTTTTACAATTCTCCTTATTCGGATGTTGTTTCTGCCAGCATAGTTAATAGAGGGGAATGGTTTGGAAGCTCGGCAAACATCAAAGGAGCAAACAAAGATGCCAAGATTTAGGTTGGAAAGTCCACGACCGTGCACAATCTTTTGTTGTGAACTCATACACTATGCATGAATTACGTAACCAACACGTTTCTATTGGTTAGTTCCTCAGTACGGAGTAAACAACTATTGTGTTTTGTGCACGGTCAAGGCCAAAAAAGAGAACAAAAACCTAGAACAAAGAAATTTGTCGGGTTTCATAACCATTCCCCTCTATTAACTATGCTGCCAGCTTCCCCCTAAACCCCCCACCCCCCCCCCCCCCCCCCCTACGTATACTTTTAAGAAAAGACTTGAAGCTATTTATTTGTAAGAATTATTAATGTATAACGCAGTTGCTTATTGTTTCCTACGAAATTCATGTTTGTTGAAGATCTGAAGTGCAATCTGTCGCCTTTTTTTGCCTTTTACCTTATTTCATCTCTTTCAGTTTTCGAATCTCTGATTATCTTAGTAGTTCGTTAGTTAGAATAGATCCATTCTAGGTCATGTTACCGAGGAGGTCTTGCCCAAGTTCGTTTAGACGAATAATGCGTCTCTAGTATAAAAACGGACAATGATTCGGGTTTCTTCGATTATACAGAGCCTGGTATAGGGGGTTAAGATCACGTTTTACATAAACTAAATCCGGATTTTCGTGTTTCAGGTGCCAAAAAACCACATTTTCCCTAGGAACGGACAAACATTTGGCTATTTCACGGAGGTGAGGACAGCTTAATAACTGAGGCCTTAGACTTACCTCTTATGGTCACAAAACAGTCCTAAATGGCGTTCTTATGATACGTCCCGATCGTGTTCTCGGAGCCATAAAAAGAAAATTCATTGCTCTGTTTTTCCCTCCCAACTTCTTGACTCGATTCTTAGGCACCAACATTTTCATCCTGCTCTTTGTGCACTTGAACCTTTTGATTGCTTTCTTTACGCAAAACGTAGAAATTGAGTATGATGGTCATCTGACATGTGACTTCCAAGGCAGCGTTTACAAGAACGCGGTTTTATATCGACACGGTTCATGACTTCGAAACCGCGTCAAAATCGATGCGGTTTGGAACTGTTTACACGGAACCGTTTTCGCCAGAAAATCCAAGTCGTGATTGTATAAGCGAGTGCTGCAGTACGTGCTACATTCACTATTTTGAATTGAACAATGCAAATTTCGCGCCAAAATATTAACCATATTCAAATCGATGCGGTTTCACTGTTTACGCGACAGATGAAACCGCATCGTTTTAAAAACGCTCCACTTTTGGTAGCGGTTTCAAATCGACGCGGTTTTGATAACAGTCTCGGTCGGTGTCGTCGTGTAAACGGAAAGTGTAACCGCACCGAAATCGATGGGGTTAAAATGAAACTGCGTTCGTGTAAACACCTACCCAAGACTTCCGAACCCTCCGCCATCTTGAAACTGTTCCCACAAGACCCTGGGGACTGTTGGGGAAGATTCATCCCCAGATTCTTTGACCTTTGATCGGAAGTCAGGGTTGATAAGGATTCAGTCAGTACGGCAGCCACTAGCTGTGTCCGGAAATGGGGTAGATAGCTCTTCATTTCTTATGGTAGCAGATAATTTTTTTTCACGGACATAAGAGGCAAATTCACATTTCACAAAACAAAAAAGGCTTCAATCCATTTCACATTAATTAAAAAAAATCACGATTCACGATGCAAGAAAAAAGAAATGAACGTTTCACGAGAAATAAAAGGGTCCGATTACGGCTCACGAAAATACCCTATACCCCCCTCTACACATGACATTTGTAAGAGTTGTATAAGGCACTTTTAAGAGTGTCACGTTACACACACATTTTGTAAGGTTCTAATATGGCACGAGGCGTTCTTACACACACCCATTCTCTAACATAATGCGTTTAAAAGCACTCTTACACACGGCGTTTGAAAGCAGTGTTAAAAACGGCGATTGTAAGTAGTCTTTCACACGGCCTTTGTAAGCAGTGTTAAGGTGGCTCAAGAGAGTATTTGCGAATACCCTTACTACAGGGCACGAGTTACAAACTGAAACCTGGTTAATTTCTCTTAAAGGTTTCCCTGTAGAGATTTACCAGTATGGGTACCAATATAATATGGCTTATTTTTTTGGTGTCAATTTTTGGATTATGGCCGTTACCATGGCAACATCACATATTATGACAGGCAGATATATTCTAATTTTTGTCCTTAATTCTTAATATTTATTCTTTTCTGCGGTGAGTTTTTTTTTTATTCTTTGCCACATTATGGAAATGATATTGCCTAGTATTGTGAGGTGGTAAAAAGTCAAGGTTGTTTAGACGGATTTGCCAATATTTGTCTTTTTTCTTAATATATTCGATTAGCTCTGACAGATTTTAACAAATTTTGGGTATTTGATTGGAACTGTATGTAGTTAGAACTGAGCCAATTTTTAAAAAAAGTTTACCGAAGGGAACGCGAAAAAATTAGCAGTTAATTTTACAGATTTGGCCGCGTTGACGTTCCAAAAATCAGAAAAACAAGCGTGATTCAGGCTTTACTCGCTATACTAGTGCCCAGCTTGCGCGCGGCCCTAAAACTCCAGGGAGCCTCCTTAAACACGGCGTTTGTAAGCAGTCTTACAGACGGCATTTGTAACCATTCCGAGCAAATCAGTAATTACAGTAAAGCGCTGCAAGTTCATTTGAGATCAATTAATTCAACAGTTACAACTAAGTAGTGTTAGAATTTGATTCCTTATAACTTCCTAACCTTAAGATTGTTATTTTGATAAAATAAAAGGATTTTCGTCAACTTAATCCATTTCAATTGTCGAATGATGTTTGTTAGTTAGGTGCTTACATAAGAAACAGGAGTTACATAGGGTGTTGTCTGTTTCTAGAATTATATAAGGCGTTTTATGTTTAAGTTTATCTCTGTTTTTACATAGGGCTTCGTTTATTAGAACCTTTCTTATAAAAACGTTAAGGCTGAGATTAACCAGAATTTTAACAACGTCCCAAGAACGTACCCAGTATGAGAGTCAGTTAAGAACGACGGTCTCTATTATGCTTATTTTTTGTGTGATTAGTATAAATAAAGGTAGAGTAAATGTATAGCTGTATTCGCACAGGAAAATAAACCCAAATACTTAGGGACACACCACAGGAAACATTCCTGGTCACGTCCGCATTGGGGAGCTTAAGCACGCGCGTTTTTGAGATGCGGACGGCGACCGGAAGTGAGTTGTTTTCCCTTTTAACTTGTCTTCACACAACCACATTTACATTGCTAAGTATCTTTTTTTCATTAGAGATGATTAGTATAAAAATCTGTGAGACACCATTGCCCTGGCACGCGAAATGTTCTCTTCCGGTTGCCGTCTGCGTCTCAAAAACGCGTGTGCTTAAGCTCCCTATTGAAATCCTATACCACGTACGTAACTGTAAAACACAGTAAGAACCTTTTCAGGCTCAAATCGTCGTCAATAAATAAATAAATAAATTAATTAATAGATAAATAATTAAATAAATAATTAAAACCACGCGGGATGTTGGGAGAACTCGAGAAAAGCCTGTAATTCACGACCCGAAGGCGATTTACAGGCTTTTCGAGAGTTCTCCCCACATCCCAAGAGGTTTTATCATGTTATAAAGCTCAGGAAACTGTCATCTATTGCTTTTATGACATAACTAGATAGAAAAAAAAACAGGGAAATATCAACACGTTTGGTTTTTTTCAAACTTGATCAAAATCTTTATTCTCTCCAAAGGTGACATATATCAAAACCAACCGATCAGAAATCAGAGCCGTTGTTTTTGCTAATTAAACCTACTGTTATGTGGCGTTCTCGTAATCGTCGTCGTTCTTGATTAAGGTCCGTAATAAGAAGCAAATAGGAGTCAAATAAAAGGCTGCCGTCATCACGGTAATGTGCCAAGCTTCCAAACAACGCGCGTTGATGGTACCCCAGTTGATGCCGATAATATTAGAATTATCCCTCACCATTTTGTGGTTAGTTTGTTAAACGTACTCTGGCAAAGCATAGTTTTCCTTTTGGCGAAAAAAAAAAAAAAAAGAAAGCCTCTTGATGCCATTTCAAACGTGCACCAGAGTGAGGTTTGGTCTGCCCATGTATTCATGATCACTGTCATTGCTCGGCATAAAGAAAAATGCGTCAGTTCGGAGTTCCCTCTGCTCGGGAGCCTTTGGTTTCAACCTATCAATCCCACCGACATGTCAATCATATGTCATGTGACACCTGGCAGGGTTCATTAGCATACTTTTCTTCCAGTTTTGAGTTGTATTCGAACGATACCCTCAGCTATAAAAGGGATTTACATAGCTTTCATCAAGGTTTATGCAGCAATGATACATAACCACAAATAATAATTTTAAAAAAAATGTAAGGAATACGCCATAACAGTTTAAAACGCAACCTCAGAATTCGACAGACCGTTACGTTACATAACAAAACAGGAACAAAGGATTAAGAAAAAGGAGTGACGGTCGAAAATCGTAATAAATACAAAGAATAGTACTGAAAATACACAACAATAGTTCCATTTGCACTGCTAGTTGCAAGAACTTATGGTGTTAAGAGCCT
>OX421454.1:6363316-6365816 GCA_949126865.1 Montipora capitata | reverse complement strand
ATCGAAGAATAAAGTCTACAAATACCTATTTTACCTTCAAATACTTACCCCTGCATAACATTTCAAATTCCGTTTTCCGTGAATCGTCTCATGATTACGTGTTACATACGAACCATGGCAATTACTAGCTTTACAATCACTGGTTGCTCGTTAATCCAATTTATTACTAAGACTTGTTTGCATTACTAATTAACACGGAAAAGGGATAACTTGGGAATTTTTAACAATATATCGCTTTCATCTAACCCAAAATCATTCAGATATTCAAAACGTCCTATGCACAATCCATTTCTTTCGCCTTTGTGTTTGTCAGCATTATGATTTGGAATATTTTAGGTTTACGTGTTCACAAGTTTGTTTTTGTATCTCGTAGATGTTTAGATTTCCAATTACACACTCTGTTTCGATTGGCCACTCTAACTCGCTGTGTAAATAGTTCACCCTAAATTCAAAATAGATACGTTTCGTTTCTGAGAAAACAAAACATTCCTTTACAAATCATACTGGGTATTCCTGATTTCTGCATAAATTTAAGTTTCATTTTGCACTTACCTGTTCATCCACGCTTTTTGGAAAAGTGGTACATACACTGTACCGCGTGCTTAGATTTAAACGCATACCTGAGGTAGATATTTTTGTTGTGTTTACGAGGAAGTGATCTCCCTTGCTAGTAATACGATGAAATGTGGATGACCTCGGTACGTTGTTACCCAAGTTTCCTCCTTTTTCTGCTGTTATAAAATAGACGTCTCAGCCTTTTCTCTGTAATTCTGCTTGGTTCTCGGGCACGTCTATGTCGATGCTTACGCAAATCAAGACAAAAGTAAACAACTTTTGCTTATCGAGACCTGTATTTCTTCTTCAGAATGAAGTCTTTATTATCATTGAGAATCAAATGACTGTACAGCCTTTCAAACTACATCAAAGTTATTTTCTAAAGAGCTGATCACATTTTCCACTGATGACATCAAATCTTGTGAAACTAGAACAGAACTATACACACAAGATGGCAGTGAACACGATCGCTAATATGGCTATTTGAACAAAGGATATAAGCTAGACCATTACAAGAAATAAACTGTTTAACAATGAAAAAGAAAAAAACGTAATAGACAAAAAACTTATCTCCGTAGTCAATGGTACACTGAGCGGGAGGCTATTTGTTCGCGGTGAAAATGGTCCAAGCGTGAGGCCATTTGTTCGCTGTGCAAATGTTTTTACTTTGTCTTCAGAAGATTCCAATATAGCGTCCATTTGTTTGTGGAGTTATTTTCTTTGTCGCTGTCATCTTTAGAGTAGTTCTCAATAAGGTACCCGCTGCTTATTAAAGAATTAGTGTTTTGACTTGTATCACTTTCAATAGTTGAGTCCATTTCAGTTACATTCGAGTATATTCTTGTTTCATTCAGTTCGCGGAACGACCCGTTTCGAAGCTGACGCTTGACATCTTTTAGTGTGGGTCTACCGCGAAAAGCGTATGCCTTTCTTTGTATGTGCTTTGAGCGCCCCAAGAAGAAATCGATTAAGCCAACGCAACGCCGATTTTCAGTAATCCAAACAACGCATCACAGAGCTCTTCATGACCTTCGATTGCGTGTTTGCTTTAAATAACCAAAGTAAACAGCGCCACGTGGCTTCTATTGTGCATTACCCAATCAAAACACCGCCACGTGCTTTCTATTGTGCATTGCCCAATCAAACACGGCCACGTTTTTCTATTGTGCATTTTCCTGCACAGGAAAAAAAAAAACTGAAATCTAACGTCTTTTATAACTCGAGCCCCTACGGGGTCCGAGTAAATAGTAATTAGCAATCTGAGATAGAACTATCAGAAAAGTGCTAAAAGCTTCTTGGGAGCCAATTCAGAGCTACCTTCATTTTTCGAAAAATTAACCGTACCCCTAGTAACTGTTGTCTGGATTGTGTCACATCTGACTTCCAAAGAAGATTTTATAAATTCGCTACGCATCAATTCAAAAACAAATCTCTTGTTTTAGTAACAAAAGAGCCTTTAAGGTGACAACAAAAGAAATGACTATAAAAGGAGTGCTGAGGTGTGCTATTTTCTAACAAAATTCAAACCCAAAGTTTGATATGCCTTTGTTATCTCAAATTGGTACAGACCTCCTAACTCCCCTATGGAGCTGTTTGAGAAGTTTGAAATCTTATTAGGAAAGATTGAGGATGAAAACATTGAGTCAAATATTATAGGGGACCTAAATTGCGATTTGTTAGCTCTCAATGTAAACAATGAGACTAAACATCTTAACGAGCTCTGTGAGTCGTACTGATACACTCAATTAATCAATGAACCCACACGCATTAGATCAAATTCTGAATCATTAATAGACTTATTCCTTACTAATTGTTAGTTTTGAAACGCCTACCTTCCCTTTTCCCCATCATATTTTTCTCACGAATTTTCTAGTGAATATGAATAGTGTCTTAAAGGGAAAACGTGCTTCGATACTACAACTTCCTTGGGAATTTGCAGTTTCAA
>OX421454.1:6333316-6348316 GCA_949126865.1 Montipora capitata | reverse complement strand
CTAATTTTTCTCTATCCTTAATATAGGCACCAAAAAAAAAAAAAATTCTTTAATCCATCTATTCAACCTAGGTAAAGTGAGGATCATCAATTTAACCTAGGTAAAAACGGATTCAAGCTGAAAACGGATTTTACCGGCAACATGCATTTACACTGCCATATAATTTCCACCGGATGTACCACCGCCATAAGCACCAGCATCCACTCCTACTGTGCCATGTCTCCTGAAAAAAAGAGTTTGAACAGCCATTTGTGCCTGCTCAAACCAAAGACAAAAGGAAGATTAGTTGTGGCGACAAAACGTCAAAGAAAGACTATGAAACAAAGGAATGATAACTTGCAATGAAAGACACGAATGCATTCATGTTGAAGACAAAGGGCAATGAAACTAATCTACACTACATAAGATCAACCACTCACACTAAGAAAACTTACTCATCTTGGTCCTGCCTTTGGGAATATCTACCTAAAAGTAAGAATAATAATATCTGTGAACAACAGGGTATATCCTTTTGCCTGCGAACAAGCTCTTCTCTTTGGTAAAGTTTCACAAATGGTGCTCTGTCAAAAGCCAAGTAGTTAGGACATCCCTTGACTTTAAACGCAACACCATTCACGAGAAAATTGAAGGCTGGAAAGAGAACTTCAAGCAAGTTGAGTGCCATTCTGTCAGCTGCACATGCCATGGTAAGTTGCTCCTCTCAAAATTTAAGCATAAAATGTCGAAACTTTATTGTTCTTTTGTTTCAGTGTAAATTATCCCTCCTTACCTTGTTTCTAACTTAAAAACTAAAACGAGGCACTGAGGCGTCCTGAGAATTGTCACGCATCCAGAATTGCATGTCACGTTGTATGATAAGTTCATAAATTGTAAATCGATTTTGGTTGTGTTGACTTTCTGCCACAAAGTCACGGGTCGACACACAAAAGAGGGAGAAAACCAGAGCACATGCAGCTGGCAGTTGCTTTTCGGCGCTTGATGAGCTAGTACCATCTTGGAGGGATCCAGACATGAAGTACTTTGTTATAGATTCAGACTTTCCTTCAATAATCGCAGAAAAACATCCAGAGCGGGCAACAACTGCTGAATTGTATCCCGGTCGGGATACATTTGAGTTCGATCAAGGACACATGACCAAGAATCATCCAATTACAGTGCTCGTTTTTTTAGTGCAGCAATCCCCATTATTGTAAACTAGATCATTGGATAATGCATTCAAGTGTTTTCATTGGCTTAGCCATCGTGGTATATCAGCTAATATACCATGCTCTGCAAAATGGTAAGCGTGCGCGTCATTGTTTGAAGCGTTTTTTCTTTTTTAGTTTTTTTTCTCTATTTTAGGGGTCTTTTTAATAAAACAATTATTCCATTCACGCTTGTTGGATATGAAATGATTATAGCCCACTTCTATCGATCTATCTTCTCATATCCAACGCGCTCTCGTGGAATAATAGTTAATTCGTTTTGAATCATCAGCACCTACGGAGCATGATAGCTGTACTCCTTGTGATAGCAGGCATTTCATTAATGAACAAGAGAAATAGCAGGGGGCCTCATAAAAGAGACCACACCTCTTCCCACCATCCCCTAACAAGACAGTGTAATACGAATTTCCCTAAGTTTTCCACTTTCCACGAAAGCTCGAGACAAAAAAAGGGGAAAATGAAGAGGTTTGTTTTCACAAAAAAACAAAAATATTTCGGGTATGGTAAAATTTCACACGACCTCTTTGCGATTACTGGATGTGCCCTAAAAGAACCAGGCAACTATTTTCTTTTCAGCCATTGGAACAGGTAAAATTACTTATATTATTTGTAATCTGATTTCAGCTGTTAGGGCTGAATTTAGTGAAACACAAAAAGGTCTGCCAGAAACTATTATGTGACTGTAGATGGCTGTTTTTATTATAAGATACAAAAAGTGTTGGGCAAAAACGACAGTTAAAAAAATTCGTAGCGAAGTAAAAAAAACTTCAAACGAAAGAGATCTGGTTCCCCTTTAGCTACTTACTCTACAAAGACGAGTGCATACTTTCCACATGCCGGTTTCTCCGTTTAAAAGTGCGAAGGTGAAAAACAAATTTGTTGGAAATAACTCAAATTTTGATCTGAGGGTTTAGGGTTCAAGTCAGCAATCTGAGGATCGCTACATTCACCTGACATTTTGTGCTGGATCAGCAATTGATTTTAATGCTTTCAGCATGCAACCAAATCTGTGAGATCCTATTAAAGTTACCCCACGTCTTCAGACCGATTATAATTTAAATTCTCGCCATTTAAAAGCCCTCCAAAACATGGGCGAATTGTATGTTTAAACGCCTTGCTAAGGCCATCCCATAACAAAAAAAATTCTTAAATACTACTTTGGCAAGAAACATTGCCACTTGGCAAGAAAGAAAGCATGTCAAATGGTGATTCGCTATGCAATCAACCCAGAAAAGCGTTGTACGTGTAAAAGCCTTTGTCCCTTATCTGATGTCTGTCCGTTATTTCAGTAAAATGTAACTATTGGTGTCCCTGACTGTGCAGTTTCCTGTTCATCATGGCCCAGTATTTACATGTCTGTTGCAGGTAAAATCCGTTCTGAGGTTGAATTCGCTTTTACCTATAAGGTTAAATTCGCGACCTCCAATTTTACCTAGGTTGAATCATGCACTCCACCTAGCTGAAGCCCCTCTAAAAGAATTGAAGACACTTGAACCTTCCCTCCTCAAGCTCTGTCCTACGTGTCTCAACACATTTCCTTAATGTTTGGTATCATCTTCATCAGCTTCTGTCTTCGTACACTTATTAGGCTGATTTAGCAACAGAACGGGAACGTCAATGGCGACGTCGCGCGCAGGAAAACTACCAATGAGAATTTAGAATAGAGAAGAAAAGAGTAAAGTCTACTCTATTCTGAATTCTCATTGGTGTTTTTTCTGCGCGCGCCGTCGCCAGTGACGTTCCCGTTCTGTTGCTAAATCAGCCTATTAATTCAGTCTCAACCTTACAATTAACAGACCGGTATTCGAACTCGCACGCTCTAGATTTGTAGTACTCTGTCTTCAAAACTACACTTAGTGTACGACAAGGAACATGCTCAACCCAACACAGTTCTTTTCATTATTTACTTCTATATGATTGGTCAAGTGATATCTATGTATAATAATCAAAACTAATCCTAACGTAACCCTAATTTTTCTCTATCCTTAATATAGGCACCAAAAAAAAAAAAAATTCTTTAATCCATCTATTCAACCTAGGTAAAGTGAGGATCATCAATTTAACCTAGGTAAAAACGGATTCAAGCTGAAAACGGATTTTACCGGCAACATGCATTTACACTGCCATATAATTTCCACCGGATGTACCACCGCCATAAGCACCAGCATCCACTCCTACTGTGCCATGTCTCCTGAAAAAAAGAGTTTGAACAGCCATTTGTGCCTGCTCAAACCAAAGACAAAAGGAAGATTAGTTGTGGCGACAAAACGTCAAAGAAAGACTATGAAACAAAGGAATGATAACTTGCAATGAAAGACACGAATGCATTCATGTTGAAGACAAAGGGCAATGAAACTAATCTACACTACATAAGATCAACCACTCACACTAAGAAAACTTACTCATCTTGGTCCTGCCTTTGGGAATATCTACCTAAAAGTAAGAATAATAATATCTGTGAACAACAGGGTATATCCTTTTGCCTGCGAACAAGCTCTTCTCTTTGGTAAAGTTTCACAAATGGTGCTCTGTCAAAAGCCAAGTAGTTAGGACATCCCTTGACTTTAAACGCAACACCATTCACGAGAAAATTGAAGGCTGGAAAGAGAACTTCAAGCAAGTTGAGTGCCATTCTGTCAGCTGCACATGCCATGGTAAGTTGCTCCTCTCAAAATTTAAGCATAAAATGTCGAAACTTTATTGTTCTTTTGTTTCAGTGTAAATTATCCCTCCTTACCTTGTTTCTAACTTAAAAACTAAAACGAGGCACTGAGGCGTCCTGAGAATTGTCACGCATCCAGAATTGCATGTCACGTTGTATGATAAGTTCATAAATTGTAAATCGATTTTGGTTGTGTTGACTTTCTGCCACAAAGTCACGGGTCGACACACAAAAGAGGGAGAAAACCAGAGCACATGCAGCTGGCAGTTGCTTTTCGGCGCTTGATGAGCTAGTACCATCTTGGAGGGATCCAGACATGAAGTACTTTGTTATAGATTCAGACTTTCCTTCAATAATCGCAGAAAAACATCCAGAGCGGGCAACAACTGCTGAATTGTATCCCGGTCGGGATACATTTGAGTTCGATCAAGGACACATGACCAAGAATCATCCAATTACAGTGCTCGTTTTTTTAGTGCAGCAATCCCCATTATTGTAAACTAGATCATTGGATAATGCATTCAAGTGTTTTCATTGGCTTAGCCATCGTGGTATATCAGCTAATATACCATGCTCTGCAAAATGGTAAGCGTGCGCGTCATTGTTTGAAGCGTTTTTTCTTTTTTAGTTTTTTTTCTCTATTTTAGGGGTCTTTTTAATAAAACAATTATTCCATTCACGCTTGTTGGATATGAAATGATTATAGCCCACTTCTATCGATCTATCTTCTCATATCCAACGCGCTCTCGTGGAATAATAGTTAATTCGTTTTGAATCATCAGCACCTACGGAGCATGATAGCTGTACTCCTTGTGATAGCAGGCATTTCATTAATGAACAAGAGAAATAGCAGGGGGCCTCATAAAAGAGACCACACCTCTTCCCACCATCCCCTAACAAGACAGTGTAATACGAATTTCCCTAAGTTTTCCACTTTCCACGAAAGCTCGAGACAAAAAAAGGGGAAAATGAAGAGGTTTGTTTTCACAAAAAAACAAAAATATTTCGGGTATGGTAAAATTTCACACGACCTCTTTGCGATTACTGGATGTGCCCTAAAAGAACCAGGCAACTATTTTCTTTTCAGCCATTGGAACAGGTAAAATTACTTATATTATTTGTAATCTGATTTCAGCTGTTAGGGCTGAATTTAGTGAAACACAAAAAGGTCTGCCAGAAACTATTATGTGACTGTAGATGGCTGTTTTTATTATAAGATACAAAAAGTGTTGGGCAAAAACGACAGTTAAAAAAATTCGTAGCGAAGTAAAAAAAACTTCAAACGAAAGAGATCTGGTTCCCCTTTAGCTACTTACTCTACAAAGACGAGTGCATACTTTCCACATGCCGGTTTCTCCGTTTAAAAGTGCGAAGGTGAAAAACAAATTTGTTGGAAATAACTCAAATTTTGATCTGAGGGTTTAGGGTTCAAGTCAGCAATCTGAGGATCGCTACATTCACCTGACATTTTGTGCTGGATCAGCAATTGATTTTAATGCTTTCAGCATGCAACCAAATCTGTGAGATCCTATTAAAGTTACCCCACGTCTTCAGACCGATTATAATTTAAATTCTCGCCATTTAAAAGCCCTCCAAAACATGGGCGAATTGTATGTTTAAACGCCTTGCTAAGGCCATCCCATAACAAAAAAAATTCTTAAATACTACTTTGGCAAGAAACATTGCCACTTGGCAAGAAAGAAAGCATGTCAAATGGTGATTCGCTATGCAATCAACCCAGAAAAGCGTTGTACGTGTAAAAGCCTTTGTCCCTTATCTGATGTCTGTCCGTTATTTCAGTAAAATGTAACTATTGGTGTCCCTGACTGTGCAGTTTCCTGTTCATCATGGCCCAGTATTTACATGTCTGTTGCAGGTAAAATCCGTTCTGAGGTTGAATTCGCTTTTACCTATAAGGTTAAATTCGCGACCTCCAATTTTACCTAGGTTGAATCATGCACTCCACCTAGCTGAAGCCCCTCTAAAAGAATTGAAGACACTTGAACCTTCCCTCCTCAAGCTCTGTCCTACGTGTCTCAACACATTTCCTTAATGTTTGGTATCATCTTCATCAGCTTCTGTCTTCGTACACTTATTAGGCTGATTTAGCAACAGAACGGGAACGTCAATGGCGACGTCGCGCGCAGGAAAACTACCAATGAGAATTTAGAATAGAGAAGAAAAGAGTAAAGTCTACTCTATTCTGAATTCTCATTGGTGTTTTTTCTGCGCGCGCCGTCGCCAGTGACGTTCCCGTTCTGTTGCTAAATCAGCCTATTAATTCAGTCTCAACCTTACAATTAACAGACCGGTATTCGAACTCGCACGCTCTAGATTTGTAGTACTCTGTCTTCAAAACTACACTTAGTGTACGACAAGGAACATGCTCAACCCAACACAGTTCTTTTCATTATTTACTTCTATATGATTGGTCAAGTGATATCTATGTATAATAATCAAAACTAATCCTAACGTAACCCTAATTTTTCTCTATCCTTAATATAGGCACCAAAAAAAAAAAAAATTCTTTAATCCATCTATTCAACCTAGGTAAAGTGAGGATCATCAATTTAACCTAGGTAAAAACGGATTCAAGCTGAAAACGGATTTTACCGGCAACATGCATTTACACTGCCATATAATTTCCACCGGATGTACCACCGCCATAAGCACCAGCATCCACTCCTACTGTGCCATGTCTCCTGAAAAAAAGAGTTTGAACAGCCATTTGTGCCTGCTCAAACCAAAGACAAAAGGAAGATTAGTTGTGGCGACAAAACGTCAAAGAAAGACTATGAAACAAAGGAATGATAACTTGCAATGAAAGACACGAATGCATTCATGTTGAAGACAAAGGGCAATGAAACTAATCTACACTACATAAGATCAACCACTCACACTAAGAAAACTTACTCATCTTGGTCCTGCCTTTGGGAATATCTACCTAAAAGTAAGAATAATAATATCTGTGAACAACAGGGTATATCCTTTTGCCTGCGAACAAGCTCTTCTCTTTGGTAAAGTTTCACAAATGGTGCTCTGTCAAAAGCCAAGTAGTTAGGACATCCCTTGACTTTAAACGCAACACCATTCACGAGAAAATTGAAGGCTGGAAAGAGAACTTCAAGCAAGTTGAGTGCCATTCTGTCAGCTGCACATGCCATGGTAAGTTGCTCCTCTCAAAATTTAAGCATAAAATGTCGAAACTTTATTGTTCTTTTGTTTCAGTGTAAATTATCCCTCCTTACCTTGTTTCTAACTTAAAAACTAAAACGAGGCACTGAGGCGTCCTGAGAATTGTCACGCATCCAGAATTGCATGTCACGTTGTATGATAAGTTCATAAATTGTAAATCGATTTTGGTTGTGTTGACTTTCTGCCACAAAGTCACGGGTCGACACACAAAAGAGGGAGAAAACCAGAGCACATGCAGCTGGCAGTTGCTTTTCGGCGCTTGATGAGCTAGTACCATCTTGGAGGGATCCAGACATGAAGTACTTTGTTATAGATTCAGACTTTCCTTCAATAATCGCAGAAAAACATCCAGAGCGGGCAACAACTGCTGAATTGTATCCCGGTCGGGATACATTTGAGTTCGATCAAGGACACATGACCAAGAATCATCCAATTACAGTGCTCGTTTTTTTAGTGCAGCAATCCCCATTATTGTAAACTAGATCATTGGATAATGCATTCAAGTGTTTTCATTGGCTTAGCCATCGTGGTATATCAGCTAATATACCATGCTCTGCAAAATGGTAAGCGTGCGCGTCATTGTTTGAAGCGTTTTTTCTTTTTTAGTTTTTTTTCTCTATTTTAGGGGTCTTTTTAATAAAACAATTATTCCATTCACGCTTGTTGGATATGAAATGATTATAGCCCACTTCTATCGATCTATCTTCTCATATCCAACGCGCTCTCGTGGAATAATAGTTAATTCGTTTTGAATCATCAGCACCTACGGAGCATGATAGCTGTACTCCTTGTGATAGCAGGCATTTCATTAATGAACAAGAGAAATAGCAGGGGGCCTCATAAAAGAGACCACACCTCTTCCCACCATCCCCTAACAAGACAGTGTAATACGAATTTCCCTAAGTTTTCCACTTTCCACGAAAGCTCGAGACAAAAAAAGGGGAAAATGAAGAGGTTTGTTTTCACAAAAAAACAAAAATATTTCGGGTATGGTAAAATTTCACACGACCTCTTTGCGATTACTGGATGTGCCCTAAAAGAACCAGGCAACTATTTTCTTTTCAGCCATTGGAACAGGTAAAATTACTTATATTATTTGTAATCTGATTTCAGCTGTTAGGGCTGAATTTAGTGAAACACAAAAAGGTCTGCCAGAAACTATTATGTGACTGTAGATGGCTGTTTTTATTATAAGATACAAAAAGTGTTGGGCAAAAACGACAGTTAAAAAAATTCGTAGCGAAGTAAAAAAAACTTCAAACGAAAGAGATCTGGTTCCCCTTTAGCTACTTACTCTACAAAGACGAGTGCATACTTTCCACATGCCGGTTTCTCCGTTTAAAAGTGCGAAGGTGAAAAACAAATTTGTTGGAAATAACTCAAATTTTGATCTGAGGGTTTAGGGTTCAAGTCAGCAATCTGAGGATCGCTACATTCACCTGACATTTTGTGCTGGATCAGCAATTGATTTTAATGCTTTCAGCATGCAACCAAATCTGTGAGATCCTATTAAAGTTACCCCACGTCTTCAGACCGATTATAATTTAAATTCTCGCCATTTAAAAGCCCTCCAAAACATGGGCGAATTGTATGTTTAAACGCCTTGCTAAGGCCATCCCATAACAAAAAAAATTCTTAAATACTACTTTGGCAAGAAACATTGCCACTTGGCAAGAAAGAAAGCATGTCAAATGGTGATTCGCTATGCAATCAACCCAGAAAAGCGTTGTACGTGTAAAAGCCTTTGTCCCTTATCTGATGTCTGTCCGTTATTTCAGTAAAATGTAACTATTGGTGTCCCTGACTGTGCAGTTTCCTGTTCATCATGGCCCAGTATTTACATGTCTGTTGCAGGTAAAATCCGTTCTGAGGTTGAATTCGCTTTTACCTATAAGGTTAAATTCGCGACCTCCAATTTTACCTAGGTTGAATCATGCACTCCACCTAGCTGAAGCCCCTCTAAAAGAATTGAAGACACTTGAACCTTCCCTCCTCAAGCTCTGTCCTACGTGTCTCAACACATTTCCTTAATGTTTGGTATCATCTTCATCAGCTTCTGTCTTCGTACACTTATTAGGCTGATTTAGCAACAGAACGGGAACGTCAATGGCGACGTCGCGCGCAGGAAAACTACCAATGAGAATTTAGAATAGAGAAGAAAAGAGTAAAGTCTACTCTATTCTGAATTCTCATTGGTGTTTTTTCTGCGCGCGCCGTCGCCAGTGACGTTCCCGTTCTGTTGCTAAATCAGCCTATTAATTCAGTCTCAACCTTACAATTAACAGACCGGTATTCGAACTCGCACGCTCTAGATTTGTAGTACTCTGTCTTCAAAACTACACTTAGTGTACGACAAGGAACATGCTCAACCCAACACAGTTCTTTTCATTATTTACTTCTATATGATTGGTCAAGTGATATCTATGTATAATAATCAAAACTAATCCTAACGTAACCCTAATTTTTCTCTATCCTTAATATAGGCACCAAAAAAAAAAAAAATTCTTTAATCCATCTATTCAACCTAGGTAAAGTGAGGATCATCAATTTAACCTAGGTAAAAACGGATTCAAGCTGAAAACGGATTTTACCGGCAACATGCATTTACACTGCCATATAATTTCCACCGGATGTACCACCGCCATAAGCACCAGCATCCACTCCTACTGTGCCATGTCTCCTGAAAAAAAGAGTTTGAACAGCCATTTGTGCCTGCTCAAACCAAAGACAAAAGGAAGATTAGTTGTGGCGACAAAACGTCAAAGAAAGACTATGAAACAAAGGAATGATAACTTGCAATGAAAGACACGAATGCATTCATGTTGAAGACAAAGGGCAATGAAACTAATCTACACTACATAAGATCAACCACTCACACTAAGAAAACTTACTCATCTTGGTCCTGCCTTTGGGAATATCTACCTAAAAGTAAGAATAATAATATCTGTGAACAACAGGGTATATCCTTTTGCCTGCGAACAAGCTCTTCTCTTTGGTAAAGTTTCACAAATGGTGCTCTGTCAAAAGCCAAGTAGTTAGGACATCCCTTGACTTTAAACGCAACACCATTCACGAGAAAATTGAAGGCTGGAAAGAGAACTTCAAGCAAGTTGAGTGCCATTCTGTCAGCTGCACATGCCATGGTAAGTTGCTCCTCTCAAAATTTAAGCATAAAATGTCGAAACTTTATTGTTCTTTTGTTTCAGTGTAAATTATCCCTCCTTACCTTGTTTCTAACTTAAAAACTAAAACGAGGCACTGAGGCGTCCTGAGAATTGTCACGCATCCAGAATTGCATGTCACGTTGTATGATAAGTTCATAAATTGTAAATCGATTTTGGTTGTGTTGACTTTCTGCCACAAAGTCACGGGTCGACACACAAAAGAGGGAGAAAACCAGAGCACATGCAGCTGGCAGTTGCTTTTCGGCGCTTGATGAGCTAGTACCATCTTGGAGGGATCCAGACATGAAGTACTTTGTTATAGATTCAGACTTTCCTTCAATAATCGCAGAAAAACATCCAGAGCGGGCAACAACTGCTGAATTGTATCCCGGTCGGGATACATTTGAGTTCGATCAAGGACACATGACCAAGAATCATCCAATTACAGTGCTCGTTTTTTTAGTGCAGCAATCCCCATTATTGTAAACTAGATCATTGGATAATGCATTCAAGTGTTTTCATTGGCTTAGCCATCGTGGTATATCAGCTAATATACCATGCTCTGCAAAATGGTAAGCGTGCGCGTCATTGTTTGAAGCGTTTTTTCTTTTTTAGTTTTTTTTCTCTATTTTAGGGGTCTTTTTAATAAAACAATTATTCCATTCACGCTTGTTGGATATGAAATGATTATAGCCCACTTCTATCGATCTATCTTCTCATATCCAACGCGCTCTCGTGGAATAATAGTTAATTCGTTTTGAATCATCAGCACCTACGGAGCATGATAGCTGTACTCCTTGTGATAGCAGGCATTTCATTAATGAACAAGAGAAATAGCAGGGGGCCTCATAACGCGGTTCACGTATAGATATTTCATCACCTACTCGACCAGCCGTTGTTCTACCTCTAATAATATACATGAAAAAACTACTCAATTCTGATTGGCTGAGAGCAGTGCAATTCAAGCGTAACACAGTGCAAATTACACATCGAAATTCTGGATTATGATTGGCTAATAAAAAATAGGCTTCGGTCAGAACCAATCAAATCAATTAAATGATTGGCGCAATTTTTCCTGATTGCGTGATGCGCATGCGTTTCTTTTGCTCAACTATCTCGTATTTTTTCATATTTATTATTAATAAGTAATCACATGATTTTCCTAGTGCAATTTGGACTAAATAAGCACTTTGGACCACAAATTGCACTCGCCCTACGGGCTCGTGCATTTTTGGTCGAAAACTTTTACTTATGCTTATTTATTCAAAATTGCACTCGAAATCATGCGATTACCTATAATAATAAAATCCTGAATAATGTAACTGAATTGGTTGGTTATAACATATGCTCCTAATGTCGCTATCGTGAAACTTTATCAAATGCCTTCAGGAAAATCCAGGTATACAAGATCCACCACATCCTCACATGTAAAATTGAATTGATCTCTTATACTGCTACAGAGACAAGACTTGCCATGAACAAAACCGTGTTAGGTTGTCCTGCACATGGGTACTGACAGATTATTACTTTACATAGAATGCAAGTAAAGAAATTCGTCAATAGTTGTAAACATCAGTGAGTGAACTTTTCTTGGGTAAAGCAATGACAATTACCCGCTTCCCTGAGTTGCGACTGCTTGATAAAGATACGTAACGGTGTTGATTCTCTGCCAGAATTCTTATAATCGTGGGATATAGACCGTTAGGTTCAACCACTTAATGGATGTTCAATAGCTGTTCAGAAATCAGAAGTCCTAGGTCAACAGCACACACCAGCGCTACTCCTTAGTATCTGGCTAGAGATCTTCTTCTCACTACTTTTTCCTCCGGCCACGCTTTGACCATTTGATGAGGGTCAGTCTCGTGCTTCTCAAGTTGCCTTGTTCATGCTCGAAAAGAATTCTGGGTAATTCTGCCATTCCATGACAAGGGAAGCCCCCCGATTCTCATTTCATTGATATTTTTTATAAGTGTCGGGTCACCCAATCCCACCAGCAAAATACAGCACCGAATGAAGTTTTTTGCTTTCAAAACTTTCCCAAATTGTATTGGTAGGTCCTGGAGTTCGTTTAGCATTTTAGGCGTCCCAGTTTGCATGAAACCATTTCTGACCTCTGTTTCGAAAAGACCAGGTTTTACGTTACGTTTATGATAGTAGAATCAACTGAAATCTCAATGTCTTGTAAAAAGTTAACCAGCATCTTAATTTTTTTGGTAGGCTAGGTATTGGAGAGCCTGAACATTTACGCAAGCACTAATGGAATGTTTGAACTCAAGAGAAAAATGCAGTACCTCCAGACGTGGCGCTGGAGCGTCGTACCAATGAAGTCATACCAGGATTTAGGCCCATAGGATCGCTTTTGGACCCAGTTGGCCCTCCGCTTCTTCCTGCTACCGACCTTGCCTCCCGGTACGGCATGCATTGAGGGAGGAATATGTCGGTCCCTAAACCATATGAGACAAATACCACGCCTACTCACAGCTCCACACCGCCCTTGTCATTACAATTTAGCGTAAAATTTTGAGTTTCTTTTTTTACTAATTAATTATCCTGCTAAATATTTATGCAGCTATAATAAATAATATATGATGATGACTATTTTTATTAGTAGTAATATCATACAGCCACCAAATGGTATAGTTTGGTGTCTGATCGTAAAGAATTAGTAAAGAACATGCCTCGATTATTCAAAGGCTGGATAGTGCTATCCAACGGATCAATCTCTAACTCATCTGCTGTATAATGATTTATCCGTTGAATAGCGATATCCAACGTTTGAACAACCAAGCCCAGGACTCCATATTCAACTTGTCCAATTAGTAAAATAAAAATCACTTACTAACTTTAAATAAGATTTGGCTTCAGTCAACTTTGGATCTCATCTGAAGTTTTTCGTTTAATTTTTTTTTGTAATTGGGCAACATGGAGACTGTTAGGGATATATACATAAGACATGCAAAGATTGCAAGGAATCTTTATATGTATGTTACTAAACCATATTATATGTTTTAACCCTTATCACCTCAACAATAGGTTGATCATTTCCCTTTAACTCCCCTTAACTCGCACAAACTCGCAACTGATAGGTGAGCTCAATTTGTCCTTATCTCGCCTTAACTCCGAGTCGCCTAAAACTCGCATTAGCTCGCACAATCTCGCGGCGAGTTAGGGTCCCAGAATAGGCCTTTCAATGTATTCAGCTGTTGTATGATACTGTTTTGTTTGAATTTATTCGACTCGCAAACAACTTATCAGCTTTGAGTTTAGCAAAGTAAAAATCTTACATTTACGGACTTTTCGTCTGCGATTAAATCAATCACACATAGCATCTCTCATTTTTATTGACTATAATCTATTCAGCATTACACATATTAACTCTTACGATTAAACTGTTTCATTTTATTAGCTTAGACAATCAACATTTGTGGAAGAATTGCAGCCCTTGCCACAGAAAGTGGACGCACAGATCTTAGTGAATGAAAACTCCAGCTAAAATCCCCACCACGCTCAGAAATGTTACGATGAATGATGCTGCCTGGATTGATCCGGTACCTAAGCCGTTACACTTGTCTCCAGAACAGCAATCAATCTCGCATTTTTTCAGGGTTATTCCCACTTTTTTCCACAGTGTTTCATTACAAGCTCTTTTCTTCACTGGTCCCTTCGCTACGTCACACATAGACTGAAAAAATAAACAAACATAATCCAAAAATTGAGAACGTTTACTTGAACTCATAATCAATTAGGAATAGCATGCAATGACCATAATGTATTTGACTAATGTATTTGATCCTTAAAGTTACTGCTTGTTCACTAAAAGTTCAAAACAGTGTTTGGTTTTATGGGAGCCAATTACGAGTATTTCTAGTATCTTTTCCTTTGTTAATTAAATACGTTTAAGCCACGGTAGCAGCTCTGCCTTGCCATCTCCCCAGTAACGTTTCTGTCGCTCAATTTCCTGTAACAGCATAAGGGAACTCTTCTTGAGAAAAAACATTCTCGTCCACACAGCCCGTTTGGCTTCTCCCAATTTGTAGGGCCTTGGCGCGAGAAACGAAGGGCTCTGGAGACACAGGGGGTGCTTTTCACTAAGCCAAATTTTCCGGAAATTTCGGGCTGAAGTCAAACGGAAAGGTCCGTTTCGGTTCGGTCCCACCGGAATATTTGGGACCACCTTTGGGGGTGGTCATCTTTGACCGGTCGGTCCGGCCCTACCGAAACGTGCCGTTCCATTTACAAATAGTATCGTTTCCAGTCCCACTTCACTGTGATGTAACCGAAATTTCGGTCGAAACGTAAATGGACGCTTCGGTCCGGTTGGAAATTGGCATTTAATGAAAATTGTCGTTCCATCTTTCCTTGGTTAGTTCCACTGGTCTCCGACCTGATGGTCAGGCATAATGAAAGCACCCAGGATTTTGCAGTCCTAGATTCTTGGACTTCGGTATTCATGTATGCAGTCGCTATGTTTCTATGTACTGTGTCTGACTGTCATGGCGGCCACGGACTCGTTTCACATGAGACTCTCTAATCGATAATTCCTCTGAAGAAAGTGATGCCAGTGACAAAGCAAGGAATTAAATAACATTCTTCACCCCTCTGAAGCACGGTTGGCAGAGTTTCTCCGGCAAACCATCGTCGTACTTAACTTCTTTTCCAGTTAAAAACTCAAACACTTTGATTTGACGTTGTTGCAACAAAACAGTTTTAACGAACGAAATTATACATGAAATAAATCATATATTGAACTGCGGATATGAAATCGAGTGAGGCT
>OX421454.1:6300816-6323316 GCA_949126865.1 Montipora capitata | reverse complement strand
ATTTTACTTCTTAATCACAATTGTAATATTTCATTAGTACTATGTATCTTCTTCAATATTTAATTTGTAAATATTCATATGTATATTCTATTTTTCTTTTTCCAACACTGTAAATTAATGTTTGTGTGAGTTTAAATTAAAATTGATTGATTGATTGATTGATTGATTGATTGATTGATTGAGGGACGTCAAGTTGTGGTAAATTTATCTAAGAGGGTTTTGTCGGAGGCGGAAATGTCATTGCTTTCAAAGGGATTAAGATTCTGTTCTACTCCAGAGGAGATTGACTTGTATGCTCTCAAAAAGACGTTCAAGACTTTATTCGTCGTATTAGGCTTAGGGAGTATTTTTACACTGACGAGGATATCGCAGGTGATTTTTCTGAAGCACCTGTTTTTAAAAACAAGTCGTCTTGGTGCCCGACAATAACAGAGAGTTAGCTTTGGAGGCGTACGTACAGGAGCTAGAGAAAAGGATTTTGGAAAGTGATTTTAATGCTAGATCATACGCACGAACAGAAACCTTAGTCGAGAAGATCAACAGGCGTTGGAAAACCTCAGGGAATATGAAAATATCGTTATCAAGGAGGCAGATAAGGGTTCAGGAATTGTGACCATGGATAAAGAAAGGTATACAGCGGAGGGCATGCGCCAGCTCAAGGACCCACAGGTATACATTCCGGTATCTGAGGATCCAACAGAAGAGATGATATTGAAGGTAACCGCTGCTGTGGCGAAGTTGGGAGAGGATGGTTTTATTGATGACGACGCAGTAGATTATCTTTCTCCTACTGGTGATGTGAAAGCTGGCAGATTTTACTTACTTCCAAAACTTCATAAAAAGGGTTGCCCAGGCCGCACTTGAAACCGTTGGTCCCTAGTGTTAAATCCTATGTGAAGGATATTAATGATCTCCTTCGAAAGTTAATGCAGATTGGAAGATCACCAGACGGAGCTATTCTCGTTACTATTGATGTTGTTGGACTGTATCCCCACCGTGACCCAATGAAGAACTTAACAGATGAGTAAAGCTGAAGGTAGCCGTAGTTGTGGGTCGTCGGTATGCCAGTGGGTACGTCGGTATTTCCAATATGAAATTTGGAAACAAATTTGCAAGTAATGTTACTTGTAAAACGTACGACATTCATTATAATTTGGATTTTAACAGCAGTAATGTCGTTTATTAAAGTTGCGGTAAACAATATGTAGGGTCGACAAGAACCAAATTTAGGCTTAGGTTTAATAACCACAAGAGTAGGATGAGAAGACATTCGCGTCTTGCACCGGAAGCCAGAGACGTCTTAATCTACAGGCACTTCTGGTCACAGGGACATTGTGGGCTGGATGATATGTTTGGTCAGTTGATAGATAAAGTGTCTAATGCTAGTGATCTTTTGGGAAAGGAAGGCCAGTGGGCTTATACACTTCAAACCATCTGACCATGGGGTCTTAACGATGACTTTTTCTATAGCCAGAACCGTCGCAAGGGTCGGGTTCTGTAGCCATTTTTTGCACCTTATTTTATCATGTACGAACACACTGTTCCAGTGTTGTACAGTAAACTGATGAAGGTCTTTAGTGGTTAAGTGGACAAAAACAGTTCCTTCAAAGTGGGTGCTCCGGGTTCAAATCCTGTCCAGGGGCTGCTTTTCCTTTTTTCTTTTCTTTTTCATACCACAAGTCCTGGGACAGAGTGATCAAAATGGAGGGTAATACTTCATTTAAGGTAAACTGACAATGAAGGATAATCCTTCATTTGAGGAAGAGAACATACCTTTACTGAGCAAGACATGGAATTCATATCTTTTTTAAGAAAACCGACTTCGATTTGGTAGGAGACTTTTAAGCATGCGTCAGGTTTTAATCCGGGAAATGGATCCGGGAGTGTGTCGCAGTTGGTAATATTAAGATCCGACGTGCACAGGTTAGTAGGTGGCTTTGGTATGCAATCATAGCAGTGGATCGCTAGCACTGAAATAAAAATGCAAAATATTCACTTTCAGCAAAAGTTTTTTTGCAGTAAAAGTACGGTATTTTTTTTTCTAGGCAATGTGCTCCCGAAGGCCTGACTAGTATGGTCGCACCCGACCGAGTAAAGCCGTAAGATCATCCGTTTGATTAGGTAAGAGTCAAGGCTTTTTATAATTTTCTGCTATTACTAACAGGCAACCTGTTTACAAGACCAACATCATTTCTGACTAGGAGCACTTAATTTCACTACAACTCCTTATTCATTACATACGTCTACACTCAGGCTACTTGACCCGATCAGTTACCGAAGCCAAGCTGATGCTCAAATAAGTTCAATTGTTTAGTGGACGAGCTTTTGTTTGTAAGACAATTGAGACTCAGTCTTGCCTCTAGCCGAGCAGCCGAGCAGTGTTTGTTTTATTTTCGCAGCTCGCATTCCTGATTGAGCAAATTTAGGGGACGCTGCTTTAAACTCGCGGAACCGACTGATTTAAAATGATTGACAATGGCGTCATGATGACTCCGAAACGTCAGTTTTTTCATCCTCGTCGCTCGCCGTGAGAAATGCAGCCGAAGCTCAAATGAATGATTTATCCGACAAAACAATTTTTCTCACTGGAACTTGATTTGTAACTCATGTATCTTTTTGCTCCTGTAGCTCCGAAATTGACTTTTATTGTACAATCCTCTATCTGTATGGTTGACTAACGAATATATTCAAAACCAGATGTTGGTATGTAAAGAAAGGAATGTTCGGACTGGCAATGTTTCCAAGAAAGAAAGGAATGATCAGTGAGCAGCATTAATTTCCAAGAGAGAAAGAAATGAATAGTGAGCAACATTTCCAAGAAAATATAACAGGACGACAACTCCGAAAAACATCTTGCTAAGTTAACTTAAAATATAAGTATAAGCAAGAAATACACAACAAACAGAGAATAAACGTTGTATTTCGTTTCTTATTACACGGCCATTATCCATCGTAACAAAGATGGATGCTCGAAAACCTACCGGCTTATTTACTTCCTAAGCTCAAACACTTAATTAATTAAAATTGTAATTATGATTATTTTATCTATTTATTTGTTTGTTCGCTACTTTAAATTGTATATTAACTATGAACTGCGCAAAAAATTTTTTTAGTATAATTCTGTTTAAAGCGTCGAACTTATAAGGAGAGCCAGCTAGGAAGGTGTGGAACATGCTAATAATTGTAACAAAAATGCAGAACAAGAATGGGGGGACAGTATAACAAAAGTTAATGTAAGCTGCCAAGCTTGAAATAAACCTAAAGCTAAAACAATGCGAGTTCCAAGAAAGAAAGGATGATTATATGAGCAACATTTCCGAGAAAAAAAAAAAAAATCTAAACTTTTCTAAGAAGGAAAAATCCAGGAAAAACCTTTAGCACCAGAAAACTAAAATGAACGATTTACCCAAAATGTTCAACTGTTCCTTTTTCTTGGCTGGAACTAGACTTCAAGCACATTTATTAACTTCTCTAGCTCCGAAATTGATTTTCATTTTAACATCTTTCTTCTGCCCCGGTTAATGTCGAATCAATTCATATGAGTCGCTCCAAATTCATTTTCACTTTGTGTATATACCTCCTGTTCGTGCATGCATTTTCCGAAAAATACGCAACGTCTTTATTCGATAGACAGATAAAGAAAACGATAAATCACTCACCGTTTGGCAAAATAGCCACTGCAAAGATACAAAGGTGCCAGATATTCATCACGTAAACGCTCAACGCAAAAGAACCTTCAGCAACGTTAGATAAGACCGTCAAAATGCGTTAACCTTACATCATTATAACCGAGATAGATTGTGACGAGCACTCCCATTGGGTGTTCATTGTCACGTGGTAATCGCTAAAATCACGTGATCAATGCTAACAACAAAAGTTGTGACGGTAGAAATTTCTCAGAGTTTTTGGAACATGCGCTGGGGAATAATAACTAGAACTGCGAACAGTTCAACGGAAACGTAGTGTCATTCCTAGCGGTAGTCGACAGCACGAAAATATTGAAAATGGCCGCTGCCTAAAGAAAAGACAGGTCTGGAACAACATCAATCAGCTTCTAACAAAGAGTTCTCGAATTCCACCAAAGTGAATAGAATAGTCCGTGTCGCGAGTATAAATGTGGGATCGATCACTGCTGTCGTTTCAGTTAAGATAACACGAGCGGCTGCTTGAAAAATGGTTGATGCATTTGTGTACTGATTCCATATGTAATAATAAATAGTAATAAAGTATGCAGTAAAGGAACTGACGTGGAAAACCTCAAGAATCAAAGGGGTCTGACAGTGATAAAGATCGCAGTCTCTTACGTTTGTTTGCTGAAACGTGTGCCGTCAAATGGCGACTCAATTTTATAAAATATTAATAAAGGCATTCCGAGTCTAAAAAGGTTGCTTTACAGTACCACTCAGCAGAAATCTGGCCCGTAGCCCGAGTAAGCCCTAATGGTTTCTATATGAGCATCCTCGTCTTATGCTTCTCTTTTATTGATTATTTAGTACCTCTCGTAGTATATTTATTTTGCAATTTAAAGTAATAAAAGTGGCAAAAATAAACTGAGACTGAAACTGAAACTTAAAATGAACCGTTTTTAGTCAAATTACGTTCAAAATTGATAGCTCAGACTAAGCTGTAATATGAAGAAAAAATCCTATCCTTATACCGTCAATAAACTAGAGAAATTTATACGTGAGCTCTGAAGTCTTGCTGCCGGGCCATGTTGAAAACTGCCATGCAAAATTCAAACTCCGTTAAAATGTAAAAAAGACTGGTCACGCGTGATTTAAATTGACCGTGATGGTTTGTCACACGATTGTGTTACATGGGTGACACAATTAGCAATTCTCCTTGCAAGAACGCACACGGATAGTCTTGTTCGTTCAAATTTCATTTACCCAAAAGCTCCAAGTATGCCTTCGATCAAGATTTCCGTTTGACCAATTCTTGGTATTCTTGAAAGTTCTTGCGAAATGTCCGAAAACCTTGGCGGGTCGAGACTGATTCTCTTCCTGTGCTCGGTCGTTACTTTATCATAAAGCAATTTCCGGTATGAAGTTAATGAGCTTATCACAAGGTCATGCTATCTTTCTGACTAAGATCGCATCACGTGTAATGCTTTTATGATAAGCATCCTGTTCAACAAGGTTTTTCTTTTTCTCCCCCCCCCCCCTCCCCCACCCCGTTGTTTTGTCACACGGTCCAGACCAATCCCACCTGCTTCCTGAACTGAGCAAAATAAAATTTTAGTCTAATTAATTCTATTTAAAGCGTCGAACTTACAAGGAGAGCCAGCTAGGAAGGTGTGGAACATGCTAATAATTGTAACCAAAATGCAGAACAAGAATGCGGGGAGAGTATGACAAAAATTAATGCAAGCTGCCAAGCTTGAAATAAACCAAAAGCCAAAACAATACGAGTTCCAAGAGAGAAAGGAATTATTATATGAGCAACATTTCCGAGAAAAAAAAAAATCGTTAAGTATGCAGTAAAGGAACTGACGTGGAAAACCTCAAGAATCAAAGGGGTCTGACAGTGATAAAGATCTCAGTCTCTTACGTTTGATTGCTGAAACGTATGCCATCAAATGGCGATTCAATTTTATGAAATAATTATAAAGGTGCTCCGAGTCTAAAATAAGTTGCTTTACAGTACCACTCAGCAGAAATCTGGCCTGTAGCCCGAGTAAGCCCTATTGGTTTCTATATGGGCATCGTCGCCTTATGGTTGTTCTCTTTTATTGATTATTAAATACCTCTTGTAGTATATTTATTTTGTAATTTAAAGTAACAAAAGTGGCAAAAATAAACTGAGACTGAAACTGAAACTTAAAATTAACCGTTTTTAGTCAAATTACGTTCAAAGTTGTTAGCTCAGACTAAATATCCTTATACCGTCAATAAACTAGAGAAATTTCTGCTTGAACTCTGAACGCTGCCGGGCCATGATGAAAACTGTTATGCAAAATTCAAACTCCGTTAGAATTTAAGAAGAGACTGGTCACGCGTGATTTAAATTGACCGTGATGGTTTGTCACACGATTGTGTTACATGGGTGACACAATTAGCAATTCTCCGAGTAAGAACCCACACGGATAGTCATGTTCGTTCAAATTTCATTCACCCAAAACTTCCAAGTATGCCTTCGATCAAGATTTCCGTTTGACCAATTCTTGGTATTCTTAAACGTTTTTGCGAAATGTTCGAAAACCTGGGCGGGTCGAGACTGATTCTCTTCCTGTGCTCGGTCGTTACTTTACCATAAAGCAATTTCCGGTATGACGTTTATAAGCTTATCACAAGGTCATGCTATCTTTCTGACTAAGATCGCATCACGTGTAATGCTTTTATGATAAGCATCCTGTTCAACAAGGTTTTTCTTTCTCTCCCCTCCCCCCCCCCCCCTTCCCCCACCCCGTTGTTTTGTCACCCGGTCCAGACCAATCCCACCCGCTTCCTGAACTGAGCAAAATAAAATTTTAGTCGAATTCTATTTAAAACGTCGAACTTACAAGGAGAGCTAGCTAGGAAGGTGTGGAACATGCTAATAATTGTAACAAAAATGCAGAACAAGAATGCGGGGAGAGTATGACAAAAATTAATGCAAGCTGCCAAGCTTGAAATAAACCAAAAGCCAAAACAATACGAGTTCCAAGAGAGAAAGGAATTATTATATGAGCAACATTTCCGAGAAAAAAAAAAGAGAAATCTAAAACGTTTCTAAAAAGAAAAAATCCCGGAAAAACCTTTAGCACCAGAGAACTAAAATGAATCATTTACCCGAAATGTTCAACTGAACCTTTTTCTTGGCTGGAACTGGACTTCAAGCACATTTATTAACTTCTCTAGCTCCGAAATTGATTTTCATTTTAACATCTTTCTTTTGCACCGGTTAATGTCGAATCAATTCACATGAGTCACTCCAAATTCATTTTCACTTTGTGTATATACCTCCTGTTCGTGTACGTATTTTCCGAAAAATACGCAACGTCTTTATTCGATAGAGAGATAAGGAAAACGATAAATCACTCACCGTTTGGCAAAATAGCCACCGCAAAGATACAAAGGTGCCAGATATTCATCACGTAAACGCTCAACGCGAAAGAACCTTCAACAACGTTAATTTTAAAGTGCCTATAAACCCGAATTTTTTGTTTTGCTTTGAGAAATCTTTGTATCGCTCTGAGCAAAATGGCGCAAAAATTTTTGTTTTTGGTTAAAACCGGAATTTTTTACGAATTTTCAAAGTGGCGGAAACGCCAGATTCGAAAACCCATTACCGAGCTGGTGAGCTTGCCGAAAGGGAATGGGTCGAGTGTAATCCGTGACGTAAAACCCGGACTGTGAGTTTCGCAAGTTGTGACTTCCATCAGAGGTGAAGCCATGCCTGAGAAATGTGTTGTTTTCGGTTGTAGCAATGTTCGAAGCAAAGAGAAAGGGATACTGCTTCATCCCATACCGTTTTACGGTAAAAGTGAAAGCGAAAAGCAAAAGCGAAGGAAGAAGTGGGTCGATTTTGTTAAATCGAAACGTGCTCATTGGGAACCCACCGAGCATTCGGCGGTGTGCTCTGAGCACTTCAAAGAGGAGGACTACACCAACCGAAAATCTCGTACTCGTAGTCGTTCTTGTCCTAGAATCTAAAGCTCGCTATTTTCTTAACCAGGACAAATTCGGCTCGGCCCAAGCCTAATTCTAGCCATCTTTTATATATTAAGCAAGAGTCCATATAAGTAATAAGTGACTTTATAGCGCAGATTCTAAATAAGTAGGTTAGATTTACTGTGATTTCACCAATTATGCATTCTTTTTACCCTGTAAGAACAACAGAAATGTTCATGAAACGATTTAACCACTATTTCTCCCGAATATTTAGATGAAATTCACTAATGTGCTGTGTGTTTTTCTCGTGGCTGGAGTTGTCAGCGGTGGACCTGTTGAGAAGTGTTAAGCGGTCTTACCAAGCGAGTAGCAACACGTGTTGCCAATTGAAGATAGACTTTTGCTGTGATTGACAATGCATCGAAAATAAACTTGACTAAACACTGGACAAAATAAAGAAATTGTAACAACACTTTTATAAGATTCTTTTGTTTATTTGGGGTAACGAGTTTCCTGGGCAAGCGTAAGATTACCATTTCATAACCTCTGACCTTAAGATTTTAAAATCGATTGTCCATCTTTTTTTTTTTCATTCAGTTATGTTTGGAATTTATCATGAAAGCGAGTCACGTGAAGTAAGGTGTTCTAGGAAGGGGATTGAACCCGAGACATTTAACGTTTATCTTGGGTCTTCAATCTTGTCAATTCAGTCATTCCCTGCAGACCGAGTTGTCGTTTGTCTGGGCATCGAATGGAGAGAAGAATGAAAGTACATATGTCAACTCTCCCGCATTATCCGGGAGTGTCCCAGCTTAACGAATCTTCCGGTCTCCCGTACGGGCCACCAAATCTCCCGGATAAAAGGGACTTTGGACCTTTGGCTCTATTGGAAGCTAATATGTTAGTCCTAAATTTTTCCATGGGTAAAAAAAATTGGAAAATTCATCAATGTGAGAAAATTTGGTTATGAAGTCAGCGTACGTCCGTCCTTCCGCCGTTTTCCTGGCGGGAATTCACATTGACTGCCGTCGGTTTTTATGCTCAGTCAAAGCCAGTTTAGCTAAGCGATTTGCGTTTGAAAAAATGGGGTAGTTTCTAAAGAAACTGTGGTGCTGCGTCGGTGGGGAAGTAGTACACGAAAATTTTTGGTTTTATCAACGGACTTGATAATGTAAATTGGCCACCGTACAGGGATTATAAAAGCTGACTTTTCGGGCGTTAGCCCTTCGTCAGAGCGAATCTGATTCGCTCTGACGAAGGATTTTGGATTTTGTCACACCCGACTCCCAACGAAGATTTTATAAATTTTGTGCTCAGCAATTCGCTACGCATCAATTCGGAAAATCTCATGTTTTAGTAACAAAAGACTATAAAAAGACTATAAAAGAAGTGCTAAGGTGTGCTATTGTCTAACAAAATTCAAACCCAAAGTTTGATTTGCCTTTCTTATCTCAAATTGGTACAGACCTCCTAACTCCCCTATGGAGCTGTTTGAGAAGTTTGAAATCTTATTAGGAAAGATTGAGGGTGAAAACATTGAGTCAAATATTATAGGGGACCTAAATTGCGATTTGTTAGCTCTCAATGTAAACAATGAGACTAAACATCTTAACGAGCTCTGCGTACTGATACACTCGATTTATCATTGAACCCACACGCATTAGATCAAATTCTGCATCAATAATAGACTTATTCCTTACTAATTGTTTTGAAACGCCTACCTTCCCTTTCTTATTTTTGTCACGAATTTTCTGGTGAGTATATATAGTGTCTTAAAGGGAAAACGTGCTTCGATACTACAACTTCCTTGAGAATTTGCAGTTTCATGCTCATCGACAGCCAATACATGTTCCGCGAGGGAGTTTAGAAAACTGTAGAGCACACGTTTTTGGACAACGCCTTAGTTTTATTCACGTACGCATTATTATAAATTGCGCACTCTTCAGATATATTCAGCTATTATTGTTCAGCGATCGTAGAATCTGCTACTTGCTATCTATCAATGGATCAAGCTATGTTTTGGTGAGAGTCGTCGACTGAAGAAAGTTTTTATCTTTTCGTACTTGATAGTTTAGTATTGCATGATTAAGGTCGATTTTTAGAGTTTAGTGTTGGAAGAATTCCACTAGATGTGAGATTGTCGAGAAGCTTGTTACATTCCAAATACTCTTAATGATTTACTGCGCATTATGTTCATTTTAGTCTTGGTTTAGTAATGTTCATGTCTGCCTCCTCTTCAAAGCGAGTCTAAGTGCTAAGTTTTTGTTATGGTAATTAGTTCTACTTTACATATGAATGAAAACTAATTTTCATAACAAAAACTTCGCACTTAGACTTGCTTTGAAGAGGAGGCAGACTTGAACTCGGAAAGGGCCCATTGTTGCGCTATTGCTGTTGCTAGTTATAAGTTACAATTTATTAAGTTATGCTAACGTCGCATGTCGAATTACTAGATTAGTTTAATACTCTCTAAATCAATTGTATGCGGAATTATCGTTTTTCAGTCCGAACCCACAGCCATAGCCACATCCACATCTACATCTACCGCTATCATAACCATTACTCATCGCTACAAATCTACTTGTACTGCTACTACTGTTACATCGTAAAGTTATCGTCAATTCTACAAGCTGTCGTTACTCTGTAACCCAAGGAACTGAGATTCTTGAACTTTGATTAAATCTGGTGTACGTATTGCCTATCTGTGGAGTTCGATTTGTCTATTGCCTCACACTAAGTCAGCTACCCCTGTAATTGTTGAAGATCACAGGAGTATTTCGCAACCTCTAAAATCTTAGCAATTACATTATGAGCCAGATAAATTGGATCTTTCAGGGGTTTCCCTTTTAACAGTCAGTGACCATAGCCTAATTACGTTGCTCGCAAACAAAGAAGCCCTAAATCACTTCCGCGAGTCATTAATGCTAGACAATAAAAATATTTTTTTATGTTCGAAAAATTTCAATGCGACATAGAACTAGCACCTTGGGCCATGATTGAGCAAGTTCGCGACCCTATAGAAGCTTAGGAATCTTGGAAACTTTTATTCCTGACAATAGCAAATTTTAAGAGTGCATACTTTTCTTCCAGTTTTGAGTTGTATTCGAGAGTAAACGACTAATGAGGGAAAGAGATGGAATATAACGTATTGCAATTACTACCAAAGACCAAACCAAATGGATAGAGTATAAAAATAATAATAATAATAATAATAATAATAATAATAATAATAATAATAATAATAATAATAATAATAATAATAATAATAATAAATCAAGAACCATATTATATACTCTATCATGGCTTGCAAGAAGGACTACTTTCGCTCCTACTTTGAGAATTATACTGGTTAAGTTAAAGCCACCTGGAAAGGAATCAACTCGTTGTTATCAAGAAAGAAAAACAAAACCCAAGTTACGAAATTGGTCATTGATGACAAAGACATCAGTGCACCCTACGAGGTCTCTAATGCTCTAACTAGTTATTTTACGGAAATTGGTCCAACCCTGGCCTCAACGATTAATCCCCCTCGAGTCAGTTTTCGAGATTTTATTAAACCTTCTCATAGGAACTTTGATGCGAAACTAATAACGGTAAATGAGACAACTAAACTTGTAGCCAATTTATCTACAAACAAAGCTGATGGCCTTGATGGTATATCAGCCCGTCTTGTCAAGGCTTCTTTTCATTTTACAGCGGCCTCTCTGACACATGTTTTCAACTCGGTCATTTATACTGGTCAGTATTCCCAGTGACTGGAAAAGCGCTAAAGTCACTCCAGTCTTCAAGGCTGACTCGAAGGTAGTCCTAGCTAATTATAGGTCCATATCAGTTCTTCCAGGCATTGCTTATCTCTTTGAAAAAGCGATTTTCAATCGGGTGTACAAATGCAAAAATAACTTACTCTCTAAATTTCAAGCTGGGTTTAGACCGTTACACTCCACCTGAACAGCTCTTATTGATATGACTGATAATTGGTATTTTAACAATGGCAACGGTTTAACAAATGCATTCCTGTTTATTGATCTAAAAAAAAGCATTTGTTACCATCGAGCATGAATTCTTCTTTCAAAGCTAAAGCTGTATGGTTTCAGAGGCACTACTCTAAACCTTTTAAGAAACTATCTATCTAATAGAACACAGGTTACTGTATTGGACAATATCCATTCAGAAATTAACTACATGCGATGTGGGGTCCCCCAGGGCTCAATACTTGGACCCTTATTACCCTTATTATATATCAACGCCTTGCCTAAATGTAACCTTTTATCTGATGTAAGAATGTATGCTGACGATACTAAACTTACTTATGCATCAAAAGATCCTGATGAGTTGTTTTCACCCCTGACACGTGACTTAGGCAACCTGAGTGAGTGAGTGAGTGAGCGAGTGAAGCTATTAGTCTCTCCCCTCGGGGCAAAACACTTTACTCTCACGGTGCCTCTCTCCACCCAGGTGTATAAATGGGTACCGGCGAATTCAATGCTGGGGGTAACCCTGCGATGGACTATAGCATCCCATCCAGGGGGGAGTAGAAATACTCCTAGTCGCTTCATGCTACGGAAACCGGAGGTAAGCGCCGGCCTGATGGGCCTCCTTGGCTCGTACGCAGACTTTACCTCGGGGCTTTTCAGGACTAATTTACAATGTTTTTCGGGGGACTTTTAGCCAGACTGCTTATTACACAGTTTACAATTTCATTTTAGGAAGTGAGAGATGCCCCCGTCTAGATAAGGTCAGACCACAACACCAGGGACTACGTGCCCTACTCTTATCGAATAGTGAGTGGGTTCTTTAATGTCCCATACTGTTTAATTTCCAACAAGGGTTATGAGACGGGACCTCCGGTTTACAGTCCTTATCCGAGAAGACTTGAAAGTCTAACCATTTGCAGATGTAATTACATAGGTAGCACATTCTCCTCAGTTATTTTAAGACCCTGAGTGTTGGTCCGGCCGGAGTCGAACTCACGACCTCCCGCATGACAGCCCGATGCTCAACCAACTGAGCCTCACCGGTGCAAACAATGGCTTGATTCTAATCACACAAGTCTTAACGCTGTCAAAACTAAATGCTTTTTCATTGGGACTCGGCACAAAATCTCGCTACCACCTAGTAACTCAGATATTTGGCTTGATGGCCATCCAATAGAAAGAGGTGACTCTTATAAATGTCTTGGTGTACAGGTGGATGAAACGTGGTCTTGGTCCCCGCTTCTCGGAGGTTAATCGGAAAGTTTTAAAAGTGCTTGCAGGTCTAAGAAAGGCACGGTCGGGGATAACAAGGTACTGGAGATGGAAATTTGGTCACCCACCGTGGTCGGTCCGCGAGAATTAAAAGTTTTTATTTTTATTATTTTTATTTATTTATTATTTTTTTAACGCATTAAATTTGTCCTTCGTTTCATCGTTTGAGGCAAATACCAAATCAAGACAATCACTGCAAAAAGAAACTTACTACAGTATGTACAACTGCATGATGCAAATATTACCTTGGTCAAGAATGTCAATTATCTCCACATCTACAGAATGAATGGGGGCACTATATACAGAGAAATAGTCAAACCGGTCTTACATCAAACAGGGTCTCAATAGAATCAAATGTCGGTCGTCAACTCAGTCAACTCTCCAATGTGATGCATACACACCCAAGTCCAGAGGGTCGTTTGAGCGAAAAAGGCAACTTTAGTGCACAATACTTAAGGTATACAGGCTCATAACCATCAATATTTTTTTTGTTTCATGTGCTTCTTATTCCTCGAACTATAAGAAGAAGAAGAAACTTTATTTGTGCTTTATTCTTACCTTACTAATAATTACAATACAGTGGTATAGACTAAACAATTTTAGAGTACTGCCTGCCTGGAATAACCATAGGGGTTAGTGGAGCCAGGCAGAAGAAGACCTTTTTCTGAAGAAAAGAGAGTTTACATGCACAGAGATTGAATAAACTAGGTCTTCAGTGGAATGAATTTTTATTTCAGAATTTTTGTTACAGTTGTTATTGTTATCATTATCATTGTTAATCTTCTTATTACTGTTACTGTTAGTATTATTAATGCTGCTATTATTAATATTGCTGTTATTGTGGCTGGTTTTGTTATTGTTATCGTTAAAGTTCATGTTAATGCTTTAGGTAGCATTACTGCTAATAGCGAAGCTCCGCGCGCGCCGAAGGCGAGCGCGAGCGGAGCACCATCGTTAAGAAAATATGGTAACCCATCGATGCGAGAAATCTTGGTTTTATAGGCACGACGTCATCGACCGTACGTACGTACGTCGACCACTAATTTCTCCCTCTTTGTATGCCAATGTGACCAGCATCATGCTAGTTTACAGTATAGTCTTTGATATTGGACATCCATGTTTTGATCAATTGACATCTGTCAAAACAAGGTATCCACTGACAAGTATCACGTGATCATATCGCAGGCTCAAGCTTAGACCTCACCGAGGTCAGCTGTTTTTTTTTTTTTAAGTTGACCGCTGACCAGGTAATGATTTTTTTGATTGGATTGCAAGCTCAACCCAGGTTAACTCACCTAAACGTAAGAGGGGCTTCATTTTTCGCGCGCTTTCTGTGGCTCGACGCGGCTGCACGGCGATACTACATCAGCTATAGTTGTTACACAGTCAACGCTTTTCGTGTTCAGGTGAAACGGTTTGGAATATGTTTTCTTTCTGCATTTTTCGCTGGTTTCAATCCAGTTTGACATGTCATGATATTTGTGGTCCACACTAGTGTCTACGCAGTTGAATCATGACAAGCATCGGAGGGATATAAACTTACAGCTGAGCGTTTATTTTTAATTTGCTTAGAGCTGTTTTTTCTGTGTATTGCAATTTTTGGCACATCTTTAGAAGCTCTGATAAGGTTACATGATGCCTGGAGGACCTATGGCTAGAACAGAAACGAAAGGAGAGCGAAAGGGAACGACAAAGACAAAACAGAACACCAGTCATAGCTCATAGTTAGCACACAAATTCTTTCCTTGGACACTAAACTGTTTGTTATTTTTACGGATGCGTTATTTAAAGTGGATGCGTATTTTTAAAAGGCGGTTTTATCGGTTCTTCCTTTGTCCAGGAATGAAAATCGAATTTTTATTGTCAACTGGCATTAAAAAACAAATATCTGTACTCTTTTGGACAAAAAGAAAAAGTTGATTTGTGTGTTTGTTTTGTTCTAAAATGCGAGCCAACAAGTGCTTTTTTAATCCGTTTGCCCATCTGGTTTTCGCGGTGCCCTTGTGTTATAAACACGTAATCGCAATGAGTTCTCGTAAAATTAGGAAGAAATCTCAGTAGCTTGTGTTTTCAGAAGTTTGTTTAAAGCACCTGGGTGTTACTTAAGTGTTGGAGCGAATTTGTTTGATGTTCGTTCTTTCTTGGCTGCATTGCCGTATTTTGCCGATTCTTGTTCCAAACCAACCTGGCTGGCGCGTTTCAATGAAATACATCGAAATGTGAATGATCTCGTTTTCAGAGATAAAGTGGAATAAAGTACATCAGTAAAACTTTGCTTTGACCTTGAGCTGACAGAGCTTTTTTTTTTTAACGGCTTCTAATTTTAGCGTGATTCCTATTCGCTGGCTATTGAGAGTTGACTCTGAAGTTCCGTTTTTACGTTTCCACTTGCTCGCTGAGGGTGTGCTTGTTTTCTTTTAAAACCCATGCAGCTCAAGAAAAGTTCCTTGCCAAACTGGCGAATTCCAAAGTAAATTTCCCTCGAAAAACCGATATCGTACTCATCGCTTCGTGATTCATGCGATATCTATTTTGAGCGTAGAATTTACCGTGAAATTCACTAGTTGGGCAATGAATTTTTGTATGGAAGAAAGCAAAGAAAATAATTCAATTACATGATTAAAGCAGCAACTGAAAACATCAAAACGCAGACAATTCGAAACCTTTTATTTTCACTAACCTTACAGGCAATAATAATAAAAAACCAGGGGAGTTCCGCTTTTAGGCTTGGCTAAATCTATACATTATTGCCTTTGCCACTGTTATCATTTCTCGCTCCTTTTTAGCATTATTAACATCATCATCATCATCATCATCATCATCATCATCATCATCATCATCATCATCATCACCATCATCGTAAATGTCCAGACTGGAAATGTTATTATTGACGTGAAAAAAGTTGTAATTTATGAATTTAAATATAATCATTTTCAAACAATCTGAAGTCAGCAAAGTTATTATAATTTATGATTGGCCTCCTTTAAAAGGGAAGACAACAAGAAAGTGGCGATTTTAATTATTAATTTTTAGCAAATTTACAATGATTTAACATACTTGAGAAGTAAGCGTCCGCAATACAATTAATAAAAGTGAAATGTCAGCGCATAAAATAAAAAGGGCTTTCAGCTCTTCCTAATGTACTAAACAGAAAAGTGAAAAGTGATCCTCGCACTTATCTCAACAATTTAAGCAATTGTCTCTTTTAGAGATGTGAACATTTCAGGTGGCTTCAACAGGATTCCAACCCATGACCTCTGGGATCCCGGTGCAATGCCCTACCAACTGAGCTAAGAAGCCACTCAGATGGGAGTAGGTCAATTTGTTAGGCTCATGTGTGTTCCCTTGAAATTGCGAAGATCACCTCTCCCCTTCCTCTATGAACCGCACTTCAAGTATTTCCTTTTTTTTCAGAGTACATATGCACCTTAAAGTCACCTTAACCTCTCCACGCTTCTTTCAGTTAAATTAAATCACATTATCATAGCAAATGACTTTGGATCTTCTACAAGAGAATTACACAGAGACCACACCTCTTCCCACCATCCCTCAACAGGACAGTGTAACACGAATTTCCCTCACTTTTCCACTTGCTAGGAACGAAATCTCGAGGCAAAAAAAAAAAAAAGAACGGGAAAATTAAAACGTTTGTTTTTACAAAAAAAAAAAAAATGTATATACATATTTCAGGTATGGTAAAATTTCACACGACCTCTTTGCGATTACTGGATGTGCCCTAAAAGAACTAGGCAACTATTTTCTTTTCAGCCATGGGAACGGGGAAACTTCTTTATAATCTGATTTCAGCTATTAGGGCTGAAATAAGTAGAACACAGAAAGGTCTGCCTGAAACATGTGACTCTTGATGGCTTTTTTATTACAAGGCTAGGTACGCAAACTGTTGAGCAAAAACGACAGTAAAAAAAAATCGCAACGAAGTAAAAACACGATTGCTAACTTCAAACGAAAGTGATCTGGTTCCCCTTTAGCTACTTACTCTACAAAGACGAGTGCATATTTTCCACATGCCGGTTTCTCCGCTTAAAAGTGCCAAGGTTAAAAACAAATTTCTTGGAAGTAACGGAGATTTTGGTCTGAGGGTTTAGATTTCATGTCAGCAATCTGAGGATGGCTACATTCACCTGGCAATTTGTGCTGGATCAGCAATTGATTTTAATAGTTTTAGCATGCAACCAAATCTGTGAGATCCTACCACACGTCTTCAGATCAATTATAATGTAAGTTCTCTCCATTTAAAAGCCGTCCAAAACATGGACAAATTGTATGTTTAAACGCCTTGCTAAGGCCATCGTATAACAAAAGATTTTTCTTCAATACTAGTTTGGCAAGAAACATTGCCACTTGGAATGAAAGAAAGCATGTCAAATGGTGATTCGCTACGCAATCAACCCAGAAAAGCGTTGTACGTGTAAAAACATTTTTCCGTTTTCTGAGAGCGCGAATCATTGAGTGTAATTCCGGGTGTCTGTCCGTTATTGCAGTAAAATGTAACCATTGGTGTCCCTGACAGTGCAGTTTCCTGCTCATACACAGTATTTACATGTATGTTGCAGGTAAAACCCGTTCTCAGCTTGAATCCGTTTCTACCTAGGTTAAATTCGAGAACCCCATTTTTCCGAGGTTGAATCATAAACTCAACCTACAACGTAGCTTAAACCCTCTCTAAAAAGGATTGAAGACCTTTAAACCTTCCCTCCTCAAGCTCTGCCTTACGTATCTCAACACATCTCCTAAATGTTTGGTATCATCTTATCAGTTTCTGTCTTCATACACAAATGCAATAGTGACGCTCTAAATTTAAGCATAATCCGAAAGACGTTCAGTAAAAATATTTTCAAAACTAACCTTTATTCCAGCATATTACAGCATGTCAGTTGCTTCACTGTGATTTTTGCTCTGCGATTACCCGCTATTACCGGTTTTCATCGGCGACATATTTGGACACATATCTCCTTCCTTCTCACATCACAACGAAGTTCTAGCTTTTTTAACCTTGTTGAGGTCACTTCTCTAATCACAAACTCCGCTACACCAATCGAAACGCCACTTTTACGCTGCTCATTGTATAATATGCGCTTAATGTATGATCTCGAGGGAAACAGTTCTGTTTTCCCTGGAGTCCTGATGTCATCAGAACTCGAGGGAAAACAAAACTAGCTAGTTTTCCGAGGGACCAGACATGAAGTACTTTGTTATAGATTCAGACTTTTCCTTCAATAATCGCAGAAAAACATCCAGGGCGGGCAACAACTGCGGAATTGTATCCCGGTCGGGATACATTTGAATTCGATCAAGGACACGTGACCAAGAATCATCCAATTACAGTGCTCGCTTTTTTTTTTAGTGAAACAATCCCCATTATTGTAAACTAGATCATTGGATAATGCATTTCAAGTGTTTTCATTGGCTTAGCCATCGTGGTATATCAGCTAATATACCATGCTCTGCAAAATGGTAAGCGTGCGCGTCATTGTTTGAAGCCTTTTTTTTTTCTTTTTTAGTTTTTTTTTCTCTATTTTAGGGGCCTTTTTAATAAAACAATTATTCCATTCACGCTTGTTGGATATGAAATGATTATAGCCCACTTGTATCGATCTATCTTCTCCTATCCAACGCGCTCTCGTGGAATAATAGTCAATTCGTTTTGAATCATCAGCAACTACGGAGCATGATAGCTGTACTCGTTGTGATAGCAGGCATTTCATTAATGAACAAGAGAAATAGCAGGGGGCCTAAGAAACAGCCTTATAGGAGTCCAGATAACGCCGTTCACGTATAGATATTTCATCACCTACTCGACCAGCAATTGTTCTACCTCTAATAATATACTTGAAAAAATTACTCGATTCTGATTGGCTGAGAGCAGTGCAGTTCAAGCGTAACACAGTGCAAATTACACATCGAAATTCTGGAGTATGATTGGCTAATAAACAATAGGGTTCGGTCAGAACCAATCAAATCAATTAATGGCGAAATTTTTCCTGATTGCGTGATGCGCACGCGTTTCTTCTGCTTAACTATCTCGCATTTTTTCATGTATATCATTAATAAGTAATCACAGGATTTTCCTCGTGCAATTTGGACTAAATAAGTACTTTGGACCACAAATTGCACTCGCCCTACGGACTCGTGCATTTTTGGTCGTCTTTGAAAAATTTTACAAAAATAAAATCCTGAACAATGTATCTGAATTGGTTGGTTATACCATATGCTCCTAATGTCGCTATCGTGAAACTTTATCAAATGCCTTCTGGAAAATCCAGGTATACAAGATCCACCACATCCTCAAATATAAAATTGTATTGATCTCCTATAGTGCTACAGAGACAAAACTTGCCATGAACAAAACCGTGTTAGGTTGTCCTGCACATGGGTACTGACAGATTATTACTTTACATAGAATGCAAGTAAAGAAATTCGTCAATAGTTGTAAACATCAGTGAGTGAACTTTTCTTGGGCAAAGCAATGACAATTACCCGCTTCCCTGAGTTGCGACTGCTTGATAAAGATACGTAACGGTGTTGATTCTCTGCCAGAATTCTTATAATCGTGGGATATAGACCGTTAGGTTCAACCACTTAATGGATGTTCAATAGCTGTTCAGAAATCAGAAGTCCTAGGTCAACAGCACACACCAGCGCTACTCCTTAGTATCTGGCTAGAGATCTTCTTCTCACTACTTTTTCCTCCGGCCACGCTTTGACCATTTGATGAGGGTCAGTCTCGTGCTTCTCAAGTTGCCTTGTTCATGCTCGAAAAGAATTCTGGGTAATTCTGCCATTCCATGACAAGGGAAGCCCCCCGATTCTCATTTCATTGATATTTTTTATAAGTGTCGGGTCACCCAATCCCACCAGCAAAATACAGCACCGAATTAAGTTTTTTGCTTTCAAAACTTGCCCAAATTGTATCGGTAGGTCCCGGAATTCGTCCACAGAAAGGCCAGAGAGACAACTTCACTCGTAAACCGCCATGTTTACACCATAGCATTTTAGGCGCCCCAGTTTGCATGAAACCATTTCTGACCTCTGTTTCGAAAAGACCAGACACGCACGGTTGTTACGTTACGTTTATGCTAGTAGAATCAACTGAAATCTCAATTTCTTGTAAAAAGTTAACCAGCATCTTAATTTTTTTGGTAGGCTAAGTATTGGAGAGCCTGAACATTTACGCAAGCGCTAATGGAATGTTTGAACACGAGAGAAAAATGCAGTACCTCCAGACGTGGCGCTGGAGCGTCGTACCAATCGCTTTTGGACCCAGTTGGCCCTCCGCTTCTTCCTGCTACCGACCTTGCCTCCCGGTACGGCATGCATTGAGGGAGGAATATGTCGGTCCCTAAACCATATGAGACAAATACCACGCCTACTCACAGCTCCAGACCGCCCTTGTCATTACAATTTAGCGTAAGATTTTGATCGCTTATTTTTTCAAGAGAAAATTCATTTTATCTGTCATATGGTAAGCACTGGAGTCGCAGATTACATGCCATGTCATGTGATACCTATTATGTTCATCTGTCTAATTAAAACATAGTGTTATTGAATTAAAAAAAAAATAAGTAAAATTAAATACCCTACATGTGTTTATACTACAATTACATTTCTTCATCTATTCATGATTGTTTTGTTTACGTGAGTTTCTTTTTTCACTAATCAATTATCCTGCCAAATACTTATGCAGCTATAATAAATAATATATGATGATGACTATTTTTATTAGTAGTAATATCATACAGCCACCAAATGGTATAGTTTGGTGTCTGAATGCTAAAGAATTAGTAAAGAGCATGCCTCGATTATTCAAAGGCTGGATAGTGCTACCCAAAGGATCAATCTCTAACTCATCCGCTGTATAATGATTTATCCGTTGAATAGCGATATCCAACGTTTGAACAACCAAGCCCAGGACTCCATATTCAACTTGTCCAATTAGTTAAAAAAAATCAATTACTATCTTTAAATAAGATTTGTCTTCAGTCAACTTTGGAGCTCATCTGAAGTTTTTCGTTTAATTCTTTTTTGTAATTGGGCAACATGGAGACTGTTAGGGATATATACATAAGACATGCAAAGATTGCAAGGAATCTTTATATGTATGTTACTAAAGTATATTATATGTTTTAACCCTTATTTAATTAATTAATTAATTAATTAACTCCCCTTAACTCGCACAAACTCGCAACTGATAGGTGAGCTCAATTTGTCCTTATCTCGCCTTAACTCCGAGTCGCCTAAAACTCGCATTAGCTCGCACAATCTCGCACAATCTCGCGTTAGGGTCCCAGAATTGGCCTTTCAATGTATTCAGCTGTTGTATGACACTGTTTTGTTTGAATTTATTCGACTCGCAAACAACTTATCAGCTTTGAGCTAGCAAAGCAAAAATCTTACATTTACGGACTTTTCGTCTGTTGCCCCCATAACGCGATTAAATCAATCACACATAGCATCTCTCATTTTTATTGACTATAATCTATTCAGCATTACACATAACTCTTACGATTAAACTGTTTCATTTTATTAGCTTAGACAATCAACATTTGTGGAAGAATTGCAGCCCTTGCCACAGAAAGTGGACGCAGAGATCTTACTGAATGAAAACTCCAGCTAAAATCCCCACCACGCTCAGAAATGTTACGATGAATGATGCCGCCTGGATTGATCCCGTACCTAAGCCGTTACACTTGTCTCCAGAACAGCAATCAATCTCGCATTTTTTCAGGGTTATTCCCACTTTTTTCCACAGTGTTTCATTACAAGCTCTTTTCTTCACTGGTCCCTTCGCTACGTCACACATGGTCTGAAAAAATAAACAAACATAATCCAAAAATTGAGAACGTTTACTTGAACTCACAATCAATTAGGAATAGCATGCTATGACCATAATGTATTTGACTAATGTATTTGATCCTTCACGTTACTGCTTGTTCACTAAAAGTTCAAAACAGTGTTTGGTTTTATGGAAGCCAGTTACAAGTATTTCTGGTATCTTTTCCTTTGTTAATTAAATACGTTTAAGCCGCGGTTGAAGCTCTGCCTTGCCATCTCCCCAGTAACGTTTCTGTCGCTCAATTTCCTGTAACAGCATAAGGGAACTCTTCTTGAGAAAAAGCATTCTCGTCCACACAGCCCGTTTGGCTTCTCCCAATTTGTAGGGCCTTGGCGCAAGAAACGAAGGGCTCTGGAGACACAGGGGGTGCTTTTCACTAAGCCAAATTTTCCGGAAATTTCGGGCTGAAGTCAAACGGAAAGGTCCGTTTCGGTTCGGTCCCACCGGAATATTTGGGACCACCTTTGGGGGTGGTCATCTTTGACCGGTCGGTCCGGCCCTACCGAAACGTGCCGTTCCATTTACAAATAGTATCGTTTCCAGTCCCACTTCACTGTGATGTAACCGAAATTTCGGTCGAAACGTAAATGGACGCTTCGGTCCGGTTGGAAATTGGCATTTAATGAAAATTGTCGTTCCATCTTTCCTTGGTTAGTTCCACTGGTCTCCGACCTGATGGTCAGGCATAATGAAAGCACCCAGGATTTTGCAGTCCTAGATTCTTGGACTTCGGTATTCATGTATGCAGTCGCTATGTTTCTATGTACTGTGTCTGACTGTCATGGCGGCCACGGACTCGTTTCACATG
>OX421454.1:6288316-6293316 GCA_949126865.1 Montipora capitata | reverse complement strand
ATGGAGGGTAATACTTCATTTAAGGTAAACTGACAATGAAGGATAATCCTTCATTTGAGGAAGAGAACATACCTTTACTGAGCAAGACATGGAATTCATATCTTTTTTAAGAAAACCGACTTCGATTTGGTAGGAGACTTTTAAGCATGCGTCAGGTTTTAATCCGGGAAATGGATCCGGGAGTGTGTCGCAGTTGGTAATATTAAGATCCGACGTGCACAGGTTAGTAGGTGGCTTTGGTATGCAATCATAGCAGTGGATCGCTAGCACTGAAATAAAAATGCAAAATATTCACTTTTAGCAAAAGTTTTTTTGCAGTAAAAGTACGGTATTTTTTTTTCTAGGCAATGTGCTCCCGAAGGCCTGACTAGTATGGTCGCACCCGACCGAGTAAAGCCGTAAGATCATCCGTTTGATTAGGTAAGAGTCAAGGCTTTTTATAATTTTCTGCTATTACTAACAGGCAACCTGTTTACAAGACCAACATCATTTCTGACTAGGAGCACTTAATTTCACTACAACTCCTTATTCATTACATACGTCTACACTCAGGCTACTTGACCCGATCAGTTACCGAAGCCAAGCTGATGCTCAAATAAGTTCAATTGTTTAGTGGACGAGCTTTTGTTTGTAAGACAATTGAGACTCAGTCTTGCCTCTAGCCGAGCAGCCGAGCAGTGTTCGTTTTATTTTCGCAGCTCGCATTCCTGATTGAGCAAATTTAGGGGACGCTGCTTTAAACTCGCGGAACCGACTGATTTAAAATGATTGACAATGGCGTCATGATGACTCCGAAACGTCAGTTTTTTCATCCTCGTCGCTCGCCGTGAGAAATGCAGCCGAAGCTCAAATGAATGATTTATCCGACAAAACAATTTTTCTCACTGGAACTTGATTTGTAACTCATGTATCTTTTTGCTCCTGTAGCTCCGAAATTGACTTTTATTGTACAATCTTCTATCTGTATGGTTGACTAACTAATATATTCAAAACCAGATGTTGGTATGTAAAGAAAGGAATGTTCGGACTGGCAATGTTTCCAAGAAAGAAAGGAATGATCAGTGAGCAGCATTAATTTCCAAGAGAGAAAGAAATGAATAGTGAGCAACATTTCCAAGAAAATATAACAGGACGACAACTCCGAAAAACATCTTGCTAAGTTAACTTAAAATATAAGTATAAGCAAGAAATACACAACAAACAGAGAATAAACGTTGTATTTCGTTTCTTATTACACGGCCATTATCCATCGTAACAAAGATGGATGCTCGAAAACCTACCGGCTTATTTACTTCCTAAGCTCAAACACTTAATTAATTAAAATTGTAATTATGATTATTTTATCTATTTATTTGTTTGTTCGCTACTTTAAATTGTATATTAACTATGAACTGCGCAAAAAATTTTTTTAGTATAATTCTGTTTAAAGCGTCGAACTTATAAGGAGAGCCAGCTAGGAAGGTGTGGAACATGCTAATAATTGTAACAAAAATGCAGAACAAGAATGGGGGGACAGTATAACAAAAGTTAATGTAAGCTGCCAAGCTTGAAATAAACCTAAAGCTAAAACAATGCGAGTTCCAAGAAAGAAAGGATGATTATATGAGCAACATTTCCGAGAAAAAAAAAAAATCTAAACTTTTCTAAGAAGGAAAAATCCAGGAAAAACCTTTAGCACCAGAAAACTAAAATGAACGATTTACCCAAAATGTTCAACTGATCCTTTTTCTTGGCTGGAACTAGACTTCAAGCACATTTATTAACTTCTCTAGCTCCGAAATTGATTTTCATTTTAACATCTTTCTTCTGCCCCGGTTAATGTCGAATCAATTCATATGAGTCGCTCCAAATTCATTTTCACTTTGTGTATATACCTCCTGTTCGTGCATGCATTTTCCGAAAAATACGCAACGTCTTTATTCGATAGACAGATAAAGAAAACGATAAATCACTCACCGTTTGGCAAAATAGCCACTGCAAAGATACAAAGGTGCCAGATATTCATCACGTAAACGCTCAACGCAAAAGAACCTTCAGCAACGTTAGATAAGACCGTCAAAATGCGTTAACCTTACATCATTATAACCGAGATAGATTGTGACGAGCACTCCCATTGGGTGTTCATTGTCACGTGGTAATCGCTAAAATCACGTGATCAATGCTAACAACAAAAGTTGTGACGGTAGAAATTTCTCAGAGTTTTTGGAACATGCGCTGGGGAATAATAACTAGAACTGCGAACAGTTCAACGGAAACGTAGTGTCATTCCTAGCGGTAGTCGACAGCACGAAAATATTGAAAATGGCCGCTGCCTAAAGAAAAGACAGGTCTGGAACAACATCAATCAGCTTCTAACAAAGAGTTCTCGAATTCCACCAAAGTGAATAGAATAGTCCGTGTCGCGAGTATAAATGTGGGATCGATCACTGCTGTCGTTTCAGTTAAGATAACACGAGCGGCTGCTTGAAAAATGGTTGATGCATTTGTGTACTGATTCCATATGTAATAATAAATAGTAATAAAGTATGCAGTAAAGGAACTGACGTGGAAAACCTCAAGAATCAAAGGGGTCTGACAGTGATAAAGATCGCAGTCTCTTACGTTTGTTTGCTGAAACGTGTGCCGTCAAATGGCGACTCAATTTTATAAAATATTAATAAAGGCATTCCGAGTCTAAAAAGGTTGCTTTACAGTACCACTCAGCAGAAATCTGGCCCGTAGCCCGAGTAAGCCCTAATGGTTTCTATATGAGCATCCTCGTCTTATGCTTCTCTTTTATTGATTATTTAGTATCTCTCGTAGTATATTTATTTTGCAATTTAAAGTAATAAAAGTGGCAAAAATAAACTGAGACTGAAACTGAAACTTAAAATGAACCGTTTTTAGTCAAATTACGTTCAAAATTGATAGCTCAGACTAATGCTGTAATATGAAGAAAAAATCCTATCCTTATACCGTCAATAAACTAGAGAAATTTATACGTGAGCTCTGAAGTCTTGCTGCCGGGCCATGTTGAAAACTGCCATGCAAAATTCAAACTCCGTTAAAATGTAAAAAAGACTGGTCACGCGTGATTTAAATTGACCGTGATGGTTTGTCACACGATTGTGTTACATGGGTGACACAATTAGCAATTCTCCATTCAAGAACGCACACGGATAGTCTTGTTCGTTCAAATTTCATTTACCCAAAAGCTCCAAGTATGCCTTCGATCAAGATTTCCGTTTGACCAATTCTTGGTATTCTTGAAAGTTTTTGCGAAATGTCCGAAAACCTTGGCGGGTCGAGACTGATTCTCTTCCTGTGCTCGGTCGTTACTTTATCATAAAGCAATTTCCGGTATGAAGTTAATGAGCTTATCACAATCTCATGCTATCTTTTTAACTAAGATCGCATCACGTGTAATGCTTTTATGATAAGCATCCTGTTCAACAAGGTTTTTCTTTCTCTCCCCCCCCCCCCCCCTCCCCCACCCCGTTGTTTTGTCACCCGGTCCAGACCAATCCCACCTGCTTCCTGAACTGAGCAAAATAAAATTTTAGTCTAATTAATTCTATTTAAAGCGTCGAACTTACAAGGAGAGCCAGCTAGGAAGGTGTGGAACATGCTAATAATTGTAACCAAAATGCAGAACAAGAATGCGGGGAGAGTATGACAAAAATTAATGCAAGCTGCCAAGCTTGAAATAAACCAAAAGCCAAAACAATACGAGTTCCAAGAGAGAAAGGAATTATTATATGAGCAACATTTCCGAGAAAAAAAAAAAATCGTTAAGTATGCAGTAAAGGAACTGACGTGGAAAACCTCAAGAATCAAAGGGGTCTGACAGTGATGAAGATCTCAGTCTCTTACGTTTGATTGCTGAAACGTATGCCATCAAATGGCGATTCAATTTTATGAAATAATTATAAAGGTGCTCCGAGTCTAAAATAAGTTGCTTTACAGTACCACTCAGCAGAAATCTGGTCCGTAGTCCGAGTAAGCCCTACTGGTTTCTATATGGGCATCCTCGCCTTATGGTTCTCTTTTATTGATTATTTAATACCTCTTGTAGTATATTTATTTTGTAATTTAAAGTAACAAAAGTGGCAAAAATAAACTGAGACTGATACTGAAACTTAAAATTAACCGTGTTTAGTCAAATTACGTTCAAAGTTGTTAGCTCAGACTAAATGCTGTAATATGAAGAAAAAATCCTATCCTTATACCGTCAATAAACTAGAGAAATTTCTACTTGAACTCTGAACGCTGCCGGGCCATGTTGAAAACTGTCATGCAAAATTCAAACTCCGTTAGAATTTAAGAAGAGACTGGTCACGCGTGATTTAAATTGACCGTGATGGTTTGTCACACGATTGTGTTACATGGGTGACACAATTAGCAATTCTCCGAGCAAGAACCCACACGGATAGTCATGTTCGTTCAAATTTCATTCACCCAAAACTTCCAAGTATGCCTTCGATCAAGATTTCCGTTTGACCAATTCTTGGTATTCTTAAACGTTTTTGCGAAATGTTCGAAAACCTGGGCGGGTCGAGACTGATTCTCTTCCTGTGCTCGGTCGTTACTTTACCATAAAGCAATTTCCGGTATGACGTTTATAAGCTTATCACAAGGTCATGCTATCTTTCTGACTAAGATCGCATCACGTGTAATGCTTTTATGATAACCATCCTGTTCAACAAGGTTTTTCTTTCTCTCCCCTCCCCCCCCCCCCCTTCCCCCACCCCGTTGTTTTGTCACCCGGTCCAGACCAATCCCACCCGCTTCCTGAACTGAGCAAAATAAAATTTTAGTCGAATTCTATTTAAAACGTCGAACTTACAAGGAGAGCTAGCTAGGAAGGTGTGGAACATGCTAATAATTGTAACAAAAATGCAGAACAAGAATGCGGGGAGAGTATGACAAAAATTAATGCAAGCTGCCAAGCTTGAAATAAACCAAAAGCCAAAACAATACGAGTTCTAAGAGAGAAAGGAATTATTATATGAGCAACATTT
>OX421454.1:6260816-6283316 GCA_949126865.1 Montipora capitata | reverse complement strand
TATATGAAATACAAATAGCCATCTCCTTTTCACGAAAGCTACGGGATCTTGTAACCCCCTCATTTTTCCTGATTTTGTAACTTTACTTGTTTATATCTCTACTTCCGAACAACGTTCGATAAATTTTCTTATTAACAATGTTTTACAAGAAAATATATTTAAGTAACAAAACTCGAGGCACCATCTGACACAGGTTTACAAACAAAACAAAAAAAATCCTGGACAGAAGGATGGGGCCGGTGCCCGCTGGGCCCACCCCTAAATCCGCCCTTGCAGTACACTGGCGTTCTGATCCTAATTTTGTCCCGAAAGCCGATACGGACACGTCACGCACGAGTCACTTTGATCCTGTTTCGCCTAAAGAGGAATGAGAACCCTACAAAGTCGAGACTGTTCCTAGTTTAGACCGTGGATATCCCCGTTACTATGGAAATCAAGAGCAGCTGTTGTACCAGCAGCAACAGATGATAGGAATTCAACAGAAAACCTTTTAGACAATGGCATCCACAATTAAGCGGGCTTTCTCTTTGCCAAAACATGATATCAGTAAATTGATGGCAACCGGCTAGATTATTGGAATTTTGTTCGCTCGTTTGATAATGGAATCGCTGGGAATGCATCTGACGATAGTGAAAGGTTGTGATATCTGTTACGGCCGGGACACACTAGGCGACAAGTCGCAGCGACATGTCTCTGCGAAAAGTTGCTCTATGTGTACTACTTGCAAAACGAGTAGCTGCGACGCGACGCCTGTTCGGTGCACACGCAGTATCTCGTATGAGGGGGAATGTGAACTACTTTTCTAATTCAATATGGCTGACCATATGAGGCTCTCTCATTGATTCATTTATATTTTGTCGCAGCGACTTGTTGCCGGAAGTGTACACACGATGCGACAACGCTGCTTTCGCTAATTTTGTCGCTGCGATAAGTCGCACGAATTCAAACTGGTTTGAATTCGTTCGACAGATCGCGGCGACAAAATTCTGCCGCAGCGACAACGATTTTCATAAAAATTAACCGAGTCACACGAGGCGAATTGTTGCGGCGACATGTCCCCGCGACGTGTCGCAGCGACTTATTGCCTAGTGTGTCCCGGCCTTTACAGTATTGCGTTGAAGCTGCGAGAAATGTCATTAAAAGCTTTTCAGCCTTGAAACCCTATGACCAACGTGGCTCATAGGATTGTCATTTCGTTTTGGATTCTTTTAGATACTTCGATAAGATTAATAGCGCTGACAACTTAAGGAGTGTTGTAGAAAGAATTCCGTTTCATCTTTCAATTCTAAATAGATACATAGATAGTTCATTAAAAACTGCATCGCAGCCAAAGGCTGAATTACGCAATTATTTACAAATACTTTACAAATACTATACAATACTTTAAACTTACAAATAAATCCTAAATATTAAGTCAAACCTAATTATTAAAATAATACTAAAAATTCTATATTATGTATTTGTGTTGAAACGTAAAATGTGAATATAAGTGGGATAAAACTACAGCCCTGACTATTTCGACATCGCATATATAAAAGTATTACTTATTCTGTTCGTACAAAGCTTCGGCATATTAAAATGGCACTGTCGTCTTAGATTATAGCGAGAGACTGGTGGGAGGAGCACTTTCAGTTTATGATTTGGATCACTGAGAATGTTATCAAAAAGCTTCAGTTGCTACATAGTAAGTAATGATGCTCTAAAATGGGTGTTATCCCTACCTCTACTGCCAGGTTGCACTTTCCTGGGGTTATTATTGACATTGCCCTTTTCTTGAGTCGTGCCAGCTCGTTCTTTAAAGGGGCTAGGTCACGCAATTTTACGCAATTTCAGCACTGATTGAATGGTCATAGAATTAACTAAAATATCAAAATAACTGTTCAAAACTATGGAAGAACTCTTACAAAACACAGGGAAGGCAAGAAGGGACATGGATGGACAAAACTGGAGAGGATTGAAATGGATTGAATTTGGGTAAATTTGAAAAACGTCGGCCCACCTTTTTTCAAATTTATATGTCTATATCAAAATATCATTTACAACGGTGGAAAATCATTCTCAGTTGTTATGTGGCCGCGATTTTCCAAATGAAAGACTCTTGCTCTGCCAATTTGACGTTTAGAGCTCATAATTAACAAAATTAAACAAAATTACCTAAAATAGCGTGACCTAGCCCCTTTAAGTGCTGTGGGAGACCGCAGAAAAAGACAGGTGCTGCGTAATCTATAAAAGACCTCAAGCACGATACATAAACAGTGTTAGATCTTGTTTCGGAACTCCCGCTCTTTTCAACTTGCCATCTAAATATTCATAAGTGTCGCCAAGGACACTAAATATGACACCTGCTTTACTTCAAGAGATTACTATGCCAGTCAGTGCTACGTCTTTCATGTATAACTACTTTCCTTGCACGAAAACGAAAGGCAAACACTAAAAAATCATCAGCTCCAGTTATACAAAATAGTGCGACGACTGGACTGAGACCTACGCGTATTGTAGAGTGCACCTGCCTCATAAATGCTGTTGTCCCTCAGGTCCAAGAAGATCAATGTATTATTAGTTTGCAGAGTTTCCACAAACTCAGCCACTCCCGAATCACCAATACGATTGCACTGCAAATTCAAATGACTCAAGGTGGCATTTGTTCTCAGTGTTCTTGCAAGTGCTACTGCGCCAGAAGAGTCGATCCTGTTCCCACGCAAATCTACGTGAGTAAGAGCACTATTTGACTGAAGACTTTCTGCAAGTACAGTTGCAACAGGAGTTCCTATGAAATTGTCCCCCATGTCCAAATGTGTTAGCACAGTATTCAGTCGTAACCCTTGTACAAAGGATGCTGCTTGGTCTTTACTCTCGCTGAGATTATTCCCTCTCAGATCTAAATTTACAAGCCCACGGTTAACCTGAACAGCGTGTCCGAGGGTGGTAATTCCAACACCTTCGATTATGTTTCCTCTCAAACGTAGGTGTGTTAGGGTGCAGTTTGATTTAAGTGATTCGCCAATGGCTACAGCTCCTGCGTTGCTGATCCTATGGTTCTGGAGATCTAAACGCGCAAGCACAGAATTTGAATGAAGAGTTTGCCCAAATGCTGTTGCTCCTGCGTCGCCAATTCTCCCTCTTTCAACGTGTCGACCATTAGCTGAAAGACCCGCTTCCGCGGGGTGGCATTCTGGACCCCAATATCCTAAATCTAAATAGGTAAGGGTACGGTTGGACTCCAAAGCCTTCGCAAGGGCAACAGCGCCTGGGTCGCCAATCTCGTTCCAGCTGAGATCTAAATACTTTAATGCACTGCTAGACTGCAAAGCTCGTGCAAGATCCTCAGCTCCGGAGTTGTCAATAGCATTTCTTCTTAAGTTTAAGTGAGTCAGAGTATCATTCGATTGAAGGGCTTTTACAATTTCACTTGCTCCAGGACTGCGGATGGCACGAAACCGTAAATTGAGGTGCGTTAGCGTGCAGTTTGAACAAAGAGCTCGAGCAAGTACTGCGGTTAGACGAGCATGCTTGTTTCCTTCATCCCAATATATGCCGATAGCCGAAATATCTAAAATCTTCAGTGCACAGTTAGCCAGGAGAAGACGTTCAACTGCTTCCTGTAATGCCTCAGTCCAGGCATGATCCCAAGAAAAGAGAGTCAATGTAGAATTAGATTTTAAGTACTCAATAATAGTCTGCATATGTCTGGGCAAACCCGTGCAATCAAAGAAAGTGACTAGTTTTTGTATTGGAAAGGACACAGCTAGAGTTTGGACCATTTTCTTCTGAGCATCAGTCAGTTCATTGCCACCGCCTTCAGATTCTGAAATGAGATCTAAAACTGATACTAAAGTTTCGTCTCTCGTTCTTTCATCTTTAGTCAACGACCAGCGGAACCTCTGATTCATACCAGGAAAAACATTCAAAACGTCGTCGCAGATGTCGACGTATCGTTCATAATTAACATAATCGTCGTCGCTTACTTGGTCATCCTCCTCTTCAACTGGCTGACTTCGGAAAGCATCACACAAACCTGAAATAACCAAAGCCGCGTCATCTCCACTCTTGCTTAACACCATTGTCAAGAGAAACTTCCATAGCTGCCAGTACTTGTTGACAGGACTAAGGTGTGCTAAGTGAGCCACAGCTGCGAATTTATCACCCGAAAGAATCTCCTGGACCAAGTGATATGCAGCAAAATATTCTTGAAAGGTCTTGTGTGTAAAGGAGAAACAAGGAATGGGTCTGACTTTGCTGACACTAGCTTCCCGGGAAAGAAAGCACAGCGGAAAGAAATCGACAAACTGACAATCCATCTCATCTTCGCTGAAATACATTCGGTCGACCTTCAGGGCTTCAAAGGCCACCTTTCCCAAATGATTCAGGTTATCTGAAAATGTTTTAAGAGGATCCTTTGAGTCCATGGGAATACCTTTCCTTGAAAAATATCTTCTAATAGCGCATGATACAAGTTGATCATACAGTTTGGTTTGATTTGAAGGAAATACTCCTTTTGTATCTTCACAGAGCAGACACAACAACGCTGTGTTCAGTGGATTTGAACTCAACTCCCTCAGCTCGTTTTCACGATTTAATTTTTCAATCAATTGGGCAGCAAGGCTCGGGTCGTCGTGACTACTGAAATACTTCGTAATGTAACTGTCGGCATCCTCCTTGGTGAAGCCAACAATCTCGAGAAGTGTGTCACAGTGGCGTCGCATTCTCATGCCTGCCTCATGACGAGCTGTTAAGATGAGGTAAGTATTAGGAAATCTTCTCCTTTGAATCAAGGGAAAGAGGTTTTTTAGGAGATTCTCGGGTAATTCGTCTAGTCCATCAAGAACCAATAAGATTTTGGATTGGTTGCAGCGAATAAAATGAAAGAAGTTTTCTTTTTCCTTCTTGTCGGCATCAAGTGGCAACAGCTGATCGTCAATAGCTTCTTCAATGTCAGCAGTCTTCATGTCACGGCACTTCAACAGAAGAAGCATCTTCACTGGAGGAAAACAACCTTCCACTGATATGTTCTCCACAGACCAATCATATGCAAGCTTCTGGCAATAAGTGGTTTTTCCCATCCCAGGTTGCCCCTCAATCAGCACAAACCTTGGATCCGCGCATTCTTCATGTGGCATGAATGCATCTGTCATTTGGACAACTTTATTTGTTAGCCTTGCTCGTTCTTTCTCTTTGCTGACTATCTTCAGTCTTGTAAAGATCTTGGACAAGTTCAGCTGCAGATCATCTTCACACCATGGGAATGGACACAGTACAGCTCCTTTGTAATCTCGTCTGATGATATCTGCCAGTTGCTGAGGACAGACTGAGCAACAAACAAACAAATCAATTAATCTGTATCAAAACATATGACAGCTAATGTAATTTCTAATGATCTTTCACTATTTGTATAAGGTAGACATCTGTTTACTTTGCATGATAACTCACAAAAAGAGCCATTAACATAGACCAAATAGTCCCTAAAAATTGCATACGGAACCCATTAGAATGGACACGTAAAATGTATTCAAAGCTAAAATTGAGACCGCTGAAACAGAGAAAGGCAAAAGGGATCAGGATCTCCTACAGCAAGAACAGCCTTCACATTTCCCATGTAGACTTGAGTGCAAAAGTGAGGCTCAACAACAAAATCAACAACAACAACAACAACAACAAATTTAGGCTATTTTTCTATCAACAAAGGAATTCCTTGACTTGATTTCGGCATACAAGCATACAATATAAACAGTTTGACTTTAAATATATGAAACACTCTCATTTCATGTAGTCTAACAACACGTGCCCTGTCTGTTTTTATTACTATCATAATAGTCGTATAAACATAACAACTTTCTTTAATTTTCCAGTTGTTATGTTTATACGACTATCTATATTGTTGCTGCTATCTAGACCTTTTGGGTACTATCATAATCTTGTCATCCAACAAAATCAACTGAAACTGGAAAAATCACCAGAAATTTGATGTTTTGTCACACACAAGAGGATGATTCCACAGCAACAAAATTCTATTCATCTCTTCGATATTATCAGGCTAAATAGTGCTTAACCTAGCTAATGTGGATCATCATTGTACATGCAGAAAACTTACCAGGTGTCTCGATGGGAATTTCTTGACATGACATGGTTATGTCGGATCCTTTGGAATATGTCAGGTCCCTCATTTTTTCTGTATTCAACAAGAAAATTATTCAGTTTCTATTCAACAGTGTGCTACATCTCACAACTCATCCAGAGAATCATAAGTGTGGTAAAACTTAACAAGAAATATCCATATGAAGACTTCTTAATCAAACTGTAATAAAGTTTCAACATTCCTTCAAGTATATCTGATTGTGACTCCACAACTTTGTAAGCATCCTCAACACGCTACGCTGTCAGGACTTGTATTAATTGCCAACAGCTCCTTCATATGAACTATCCATAACACATACATTTAATACATTCGAGAGGCCCAAAATTTGGTCTGAAAAAACACTCTTCTTTCAATTGTAAGATTGGCCCTTTTCTATGAAGTGTTAAAGGAACTGGTCATACAGGTTGTAACAATCCTTGGGGATTTGTCCTATCTTGAATATGTGCTAATTGTACTAGAAACTTACAAAACAAAATCACCAACAATCAAAGAAAAGTCATGTATCAGGAAGAATATAGTCATGTCAAAATATCAGGCAAACAGAACAGCACACTTCTGACATACTGTAAAACCTTTAACTATCGCCAATTAAAAGTTATTGTTCAATCATGACAATGACCTGATTTTTCATTAGAGACAAAAACGAAAAAAACCCTAACAGCTTAACTGACTGATGACATCAGGGATAAAGTTAAAGGGCTTTTTTATCACGTGTTTTCTAATTTCATTAATGGTGTTAAGGAGGGAGGAAATCCTTAAGCTCATCCAAGGATTGATGACCCGAGAGATTATCCACTAAGTGTATATGTTGTATGTGACATCACTGGTATTTTGGTATCTCTGACCATGTTACTGTGTTCTTGTGAAAAGACTTGTCCCAAGCATAGTGAATAGAGACTGGGGCCAAGCATAGTGAAGATTTTTGATGGACAGATTTGTGCATGTGAGTTTGTAAGGTAGTGTGGGAATAAACTGGTTGTGTGAAAAGCATGTGAATTGTGACTTGTTTGGGAAACTAAATTATCATCTCTACTGGAGGCATTCCTGGGTTTCTTTTAATTTTCTTTTTTTTTTTTTTCAAGGCTATGAAAATTTCATTTCAAAAATCACCTTGCAGGTAATGGACATCATCTTCAAGTTATATGTGACCTCTCACGGAAAAACGTAGCTAAGGAGTTTTCTTGAAACGGGTTACACGGAAAGCAGGCGAGTTAAAAAGCCGTGCGCACGACTGGTATTGCACTTTTGCACGGGCGTTTGAGAATCTCAGACGTGAGTGGTCCGAGCAGTCCGCACGGCTTGCGGAGAATTTGCATACGTAGGCGAACGGATCTGTGGGTCACAACCCCGAACGAGCTGGAGCCCAGATGATATATATCTTATTAGATGTTTTGGTGTGTAGTACATGTATCGCTGAGTATTTTTACGAGTTTTGTTGTATTTTGACGAACCCGCTAAGGCGAGTCAAAATACAAACAACGAGTAAAAATACTTAGCGAAACTACACACCAAAAAATCTAAATAAGATATATATCGTCACTAACCGTCTTGCGGCGAAAATAATTATTTTTCACTGACGGTGCCAACAGCCAACGGACATCAAAGGAATATTTTTGTTGAAAATCAAACTTGTATTTCGAAACCACTGAACCTTGAATCTCTAGTTTTCCAAGCTTTTATGCAGCGTAGCCATTATTACTAACTGAAAGAAATCATGAACTTTAAAAATATTCGGAACAAAAACTCACCATTCACTGAAACTGTCGTGTGCGGTGTGAATAGATAAAAACAATGTCCTCTTTACATGCATGCCGTAAAACGCGACAACTTCGAGACATAAAACATAAAGAAAATAAGTTTCTTCGTTTATGCAAAACTCGAAAGAAATCAACATCCATTCCAATGTAATGCGTGAGTAAACAGAACCAAATTTGAATAATGTGATCGAAGTGACTGATAGCTGGGATCTTAAGCATGCGCGTTTATGAGATGCAAAAGGCAACTGGAAGTGAGCTGTTTTCCCTTTTAACCAGTATTCACACAACCACATTTACATTGCTAAGTACCTTTTGTCCATAAGAGATGATTATAGTATATTTATTGGTGTTTTAGGAGTAAACTCATTAAAGATTAAAGATTATAAAAGTCGAGGAGACAGCAGTCCTGTCACGCGAAATTTTCTCTTCCGGTTGCCGTGCATCATAGAGATTTAGCGAAAAATCGTGCCTTTCAAAAGTTTGAATCAGTGAAAACCGAAGAAATGATCTTTTTCAGTGTAACTGTTTGCCGTGACATTTGCAACGGCCTTCCCCTGCGCGCGCTTACAAAAACAATACTTTTTCTTGCACAAAAATCAAATACATGTGATCGGTGCATCATAGAGAGTTTGTAAAAATTGGTGTTTTTGAACGGAGATCATTTTGCCGGTTTGAATCAGTGAATTATCCTCACTAAAACTGAAGATATGATTTTTTTCACTGTTTCAGTGACACGAGTTTGCATATCGTGTGACGATATGCGAAAGGGAAAGTTAAAGCATCCTTTCCTTAAACGGATGACTAAACAGTGATTGAAAAACCAAGTCGTGTGCACGAGTGCATATTTCTGCCACACGAGTGCAACATTTTCCCACACGGGCTGGCAAGTGGTGCAAACGAGTGAGCAAGGCCGTGTGCACGGGTAAGAATTATTTCTACACGGCTACCACACGGAATTCCGGTCACACACGGAAAGCGTAAGGTACATGACACGTTTTCCCGTGAGAGGTCACATATTTCAATAAAGGTAAGACACTATGAAAATATCAAAAATGTTTAAAATCTGAACTCTGTCGGAGACTAATCCACTACCCTATTTCACACTTGTAGGGCAGTTTACAATGTATTCATGGGTATTGTTTAGATTTTTTTCTTTGGAAGGGATGTAAATTGATATGTTGATCAGCAAGCCAACTGAATTTACATTGGTCAGTTTATGTGTGTCCAATTTTAATCATTACAACTTTGGGTAGTTTTGCACCTCAGGTTCAGAAGAATATCAAAATAAATTAATACATGTATGCCAGAAGGAATGCTCGTCACTACCAACACCAGTTGAAGTTGCTGGAAATTGTTCCAACAGGATATCTCTATCACTCAGAATAAAAATTGTTTGAACAGTCACATTATAACATTAGAAATAGTCAACGGTTTCATTTCACCAAGGCACACCTTCAAACTCATCCATTCTGCCATCAGCAAGATCAGCACGACACTCCAAGCTCTGTTGTCTTGTCTCTAACCTATGCAGTCTCCGATTCATCTCTTCCAAAGAAATGGCAATATTTCCCAATTCGTGGCTTATTTTTACTTTTTCTGCCTCAAATTCCAAGCTCATGTTGTCTACACTATCTTGGAGTGATTTAACCTCCTGTTGAACCAATTGTAGCAATGCAGGGTCTACTGGAGAATTCATGCAGAGCTGTGTTCCTGCAGCAACATTACCAAATGCAAGAAGAAACAAGTAGTCTCAGTAAGTTTAGAAGTAAAAGGATAGAACTTATGAGAACAAATCAATGTATACCAAATAATAACATATATCATACTAAATTAATTTAATTACAGTTGTAGAGTACTGACTCTCATGGTAATTAATAGACTAAAAAAAATCAATCGCAATAAAAGAAAGTATTTACATATACAACATAAACAAAAACTGTTTGAATCTTAATTAATTAATTGGCTTGGTATAACGATAAATGTTATAATTTGGATGAGGCTGAGCATGATAGCGATAATTATCAGGGCCAAAGTTTTTGTTATGCCGAAGCCGAAGGATCAGAAGGATGAGGCGGATAAGACAAACTGAGGCCTTGATAATTATCGCTATCATGCAAAAACCGAATCCAGTAATTATTTTATTAGGCATACTCCTGAGGTGAGCTCTGCCATGACAAAACTGATCTAACTCCTGGTTAGTGTGTTAGGTGACATCACTTCTGCATGCATATAAAACTATTGTCTGTAGATATGACATCAATTCTACATATATATATATATATAACATCTATTTTCTGTAGGTATGATGTAAGAGAAACAGAGCAAGCAAGAATTAGCTGCGTGATTATAGCCAAATCAAAATCGAGCTGGTGACACCAATGTATAATAATGAAAATTAATATTCTACAGCTGTATTCCCAACATACCAATTTCCACACTAGAGATTGGGACCATGAGACAACAGAAATGAAGATGAGCTGAAATCATCTCATACTAATCTGGTCCCAAATCAGGACACAATACTGAATTATCAAAGAAAGAAGGTAAAAATTATATGTCTGCTTCCCTGTAAGGCTCAAATGTACTCTAGCATAATATAAATGGAAAATGGGCCACAATGTAGGACATTCCTTCTTCCTGACTTATTAACCATTCCTTCCCTTGATCCAGTCAATGTAACTGATCAATAAGTTTTATAAGTTTCTTTCTGTATTATTACCCCCAACTGATGAAAGCCCATTAGTGTCAGTTTACACATTGATTCAATCACACAATCTCCCATATGTTTTAAGCACATACTGCCCACCTTATACAACACCTTATACCGCGTACCGGTGGCTCAGTTGGTTGAACATTGGGCTGCCATGCGGGAGGTCATGAGTTTGACTCCCGCCGGACCAACACTCAGGGTCTTAAAATAACTGAGGAGAAAGTGCTGCCTTTGTAACTACATCTGCAAATGGTTAGACTTTTAAGTCTTCTCGGATAAAATTAAGGACTAAAAACCGTAGGCCCCGTCTCACAACCCTTCAATTTTCACAACCCAGTGGGACTTAAAAGAACCCACACGCTATTCGTAAAGAGCAGGGCATGGAGCTCCCGGTGTTGTGGTCAGGCCTCATTTCATTCATTCATGTACTGGGTGAGATCGCTAATGGACTAATAGCGGCTGCCAGCGGCGCCTGTATATCCTGATGTCTGATCTCACCCATAGATCACTTGCTTGTAAAGCGCATTTGAATATACATGTACCTATAGAAAATGCGCTACATAAATTCATTACCATTACTATATAAATTCATTAGGTACCATTAATGAGAATTATTTGCCTTAATTACCTTTTGTTTTCCAATCAATCAATTCTCCAAGAAGTTTCCTTTCATCTGAATGTGGCAGAGTCATACTCCTTACTAGTTTATCCATCTCAATAAAACTTTGCTGAAACTTGGCTGGATCCCATTTACTGAAGACACAGTGTGCCCAATCATTCCGTGCCTTTCTGACATCACCTGCAGCAATTTGGATTGCAGAAGAGAATGCGGGAACCCCACCAAGCAAAGACAATACAGCAGATGCATCACAGTGGTCATCAAAGGCAGTAAATTTTGCCATGTAGTTCTCAACATACAGCCTGGCAAAGTCTACATCAGATGTCACTCGACAATCAAACAAAGAGTAATTCAATCGTCCATTGGGAAGCCTGGGATGAACATCATTTCCATTGATGTTCTCATATTTCAACAACTTTCTTGCAGGCCACCTCTGAAGACGACCAGATGAACTCTGTCCATGAATATTGTGGCTGGTCTTAAGTTTGTTGTATTCAGTGTTGATTCCTTGTTGTACAAACGGACGTATCTGTGGTATGAGGATCTTGTTGAGTGCAATACCAGCCACAAGCCATCGTTTTTGATTGTCAGTCACACCAAGGTGGCTTGACCTGATGATTACACAAATAAACTTAATACAGAGCTTTGAGCAAAGCTGACTGAGTAACTGACAGAAACACATTGCCATTTCTTTATAACAAGGTTACATAAAAAAATTATTTCTGTTCATAAGAATTAAAGAGAACACCAAAATAAATTTCAAACTCACTATAATACTTTCATAACACATGTTTCACCATGGCTCATGCCATAATCAGTTTATTGTGTTGTACCCATTTATTTTGTTTCAACACATTACGATAAAATTACATTACCAATAACAGGCCTTCTGATATTACACGATGGTGCGATTTTGCGCAATTGACCTCAAATCGCATCCGATTGGACAATTCACGAAAATCACATAATTCACAAAAGAACACACAAAATTTAACAGAAATCAACAAGTTTCTTAGGAGTTCCTGCATAAATACTGTACGCCATTTTAAAGATGATTTACCTTGGAAAAAAAAGCCTTTTTTATCTTCAATTTCGTAAACATTTGAAGTTCAAGGCGTTATTTTGCATGTCGGGGCCTGGTACGAGTCTCATTCTTAAAGAGTCGCCTATTAGTGTCACACAAACATGCCCTTTGTTCAGATTAGAAAATCTGTTCAGAAATGTAATACTGCACACAAAAACAAAGTGTAAGAAGCTAGTTGTAGCATACAGGAATATTAACGACCATTGATCATTCATTTGGCATGTTAGCTATGTCTTTTCAACTTTTAACGTGGTGCACCAATAGTGTAGAAGACCTCTTTTTCTTTGCTTATCCCAACTTATGTCGATCAAGATTCATAATTACTGTTCCCTTGTGTTCAAAATGTCTAACAGGCCTTCTGATAGGGTGTGATGCAAAAAGGCAAATTGTGCGAAATTTGCAGGGTAGATTATGCGATTAGAAAGGCCAATTATGCGATAAATATTGTAACTTATGCGATTTTTTTTCTGAGCAATTTTATGCTTGTTTTTCAAGGTTTCAGGATAAAAAAAAACCACGTTTTTACTGCCCTAAAGATCAGTAATTATGAATCTTGATCGAGATTACTTGGGACAGTAGTCTAATCTGCACTATTGGTGCACCACGTTAAAAGTTGAAAGGACACAGCTAATATGCCAAATGAATGATCAATAATTATTAATATTCCTGAATGCTACGACTTAAGCTTCTTCCACTTTGTTTTTGTGTGCAGTATTATATTTCTGAACAGATTTGCTAATCTGAACAAAGGGCGTGTTTGTGTTACACCAATAGACCTTATTCACGATGGCCGCCATGTTGGATTTACTATTATCATGCAAATTAGCTACACACTTCTGAGGGGGCAAACAACAAAACGTCGAGAGGTTATAACGAACATCTTAGCCACATAGATGATTTGTTTCACGTTCATTGAATGTTTACCACCTAAGTAGTAAAATAGAATGATTACACAAGTTATTTCGGTGTCTTTTTTAAGTGAAAAATGAGCAGATAACGAAGTTGAAAGTCAAAATGTCAAAGGCAATCAAAGATATAAAATTGTTACGAAAGGTGCTTAATTCTAAATTTTAAAATGTACTTTTAGCAATGTTATTTCAATATTTCGACGAGCCAATTTTACGCAATGTTACTTTTTTCCAATGTTTGCCCCCCAGCATAACACATGACTAATTTGCATGACAATTTGAAAACCAACATGAAACTTGTACCAGGCCCCCCACATGCAAAATAACACCTCGAACTTTGAATATTTACGAAATTGAAGGTAACAAAGGCTTTTTAGCCGTTTTCCAAGGTAAATCATCTTTAAAATGGCGTATTTATGCAGGAACACCTAAGAAACTTGTTGATTTATGTTTTATTTCATGAACTTTGTGTGTTCTTTTGTAAATTATGCGATGTTTCGTGCATTGTGCGATCGGATGCGATTTGAGGTTGATTGTGCGAAATCGCACCATCGCGTAATATCAGAAGGCCTGTCTTTAGGGCAGTCAAAATGTGCTTTTCTTATCCTAAAACCTTGAAAAACAAGCTTAAAATTGCTAAAAAAAATTCCCATAATTAACATTATTTATCGCATAATGGGCCTTTCTAATCGCATAATCTGCCCCTGCAAATTTCGTATAATTTGCATTTTTGCATTGCACCCTATCAGACGGCCTGCAATAATATATAAATCAAATGACAATGTCAATGAGCCCTGTCAATGTTACGGGTGATGGTTGCTGCAGAATGAATATTCATGGCGCAAAACAAAATGAAATTTATTTGTAAACATTTACCTTCTAAATAAAATATAATTACTGCCTTGTGTTGTCTGTGTTCCTGATTCTAAGAAGTGTTTTTTGTAAAAATCCAAACATTTTCTGTAAGAAACCTTTGGAGAACACCCCAGATCGATCGTTGTTGGATTCTGACGCCATTTTCAGTAACAAAATCAATATCAATGCACCGTACTTGATATAAATGGGATTCCACTGACCATTTTTCAAGGTTCTGTGATGCATGACCATTTCCACATGGTTAGTAAATATCTTTATTCATTGTGAAGTTTACCTTTTTGCCCTGTTTTATTTTCATCACTTTTTTTATTGATTGCACTTCAGAGGGCTGGAAAATGCATTTCCGAGGGTCTAATTTAAGACTTTTCTTGTGGAACATGCCCCCAGACACCCCTAGGGGCTCAGGCCCTTTGGGTTTTCCTTTACATGGCCTTTGGCCATGTATTTACATGTTACAGGTGAAATCTTGAGTGCTACACCTGCTTCAAAACTTAATGACAACCCTGCACATGTTGACAAGCACTAATGTGTAAATTTCCTGGTTGTACTGTACATGTAGGTGCTGGAAAATAACAGTAGGGCAGCATAACAATTGGCAAAATATTCAATCCCTTGATCTTTCCTTTTATCATTGTCGCACTTGGTGAAATAATATGTTGTGGAACTTTTTCGAACAGTTTCGGCCTGTGTTCAAGAAGCTCATAAACTTCAGCAATTCTCTTTCAAACTGGACAACATGTCTAGGAAATAAGATATGATTTAATTTTACATGTGGGAACCCAATCAAATGTTAAGCTTAAAGATTCTAGACAGTGCCAGGGCATTTACTACAAATTGAGTTGGGGTATTGGCAAAAATGGGTGAGAGATAAGCCCCTCCACATTTCAAAATATTCTGCCACCTCTAAAGCTAGTACTGCTCAATTTTTAAAATCATGCTCTCAATTTTTTTTTATTACGATGACAATTTCAACTCCACATCTGTACCGGTACATCTACAAAACGTTTCTGACACCTCTCTGGAAAGAAACTATATGACCAGTGATAATTTTGTGCCAGGTGCATGATTACGCACTGACATAGGCTAACCCTTTCAAACCCTAAATCTAATTTATCTAGTAATTCTCCCTTACTGTTTGCCATACAATTCGTATGGTGTTAGTTCAGAGAATTTGGTAATGAATCAACTAAAAATCCCCTATTTGATATTTTTGTCTATTCTCATCATTCATCTGCATGATATTGTAATGACATTGCAAGGAAAACCTCTGTCCCGGTAACTAATGGTAGTTCAGGGGTCAATGGACAACTTACCCTGTCGAGGCAGCTGTTGGCATTCTTTGAGTTTTATGAGGATATACTACCTCACCATCTCAGCCATACCTGAAGTACAAAGTGAATAACCTAACCATTGATAAGGAAGGTGTCAGGTTGGGTCGCCCCACCGCCTTGTCGCCCCAAGTTACGTCGCCCCAACTTTTAAATACACTATAATTATAATCATAACTCTGCTTACGAAGTCAAAGTTTGTAAGATTTATCGATCGAGAAATGTAGAAGATCGATTGACCTTGAACGATTTATTACATGAAAATTTGCTTATGAAGTAAAAGTTTAAGATTCTTCGATCGACTAACTCGAACGACTTATAACATAAAAGTTTAACTCAGCTTACAAAGTGAAAGTTTGTAAGATTTATCGATCGATTAACTCGAACGACTTACGAAGTACAACACGCTTTAGAAAAGCATGTAGCTTGAGAAGTTAAAACTTGAAACTTGTAAGTTTTCTCTGTTCCCAGCAATACATGTACCTTTGATTTAAGACAAACACGAACACAAATCTGGTAAAATTTTTCAATTAAACAGTACCCAAGACTCCTCCGCAGTCAGAGCACGTAAGCGAGTCTATGTTTATTAAATAAAGCAAAAACAAAATTCATTGAAAAGAAACATAACAACAGATCACTGATGGGAACCCCTGAAGAAACAACTTCTATGCTGGGGCGACATAACTTAGGTTGGGGCGACAAGGCGATGGGGCGACATAACCTACATTCATAAGGAAAACCCATTGATCCAAGTTAAATGACTTACACTATTACTGCTTCATTTAATTTGGAAGCTCTATTACAACACAGAGATTATTGATGGGCACGTTAGGAAAGCATGTCACTATCGGGAGTTTAAATTGGTGTTCCAAACACTCGCAGTGCTTTTGGAGTGAACGTCATAGCCATGCTATGACCTCACCAAAGGCTGAATCTAAAATCATGCAGAGTTATTGAAATTATTTCGATCTTAAAACCTGAAGCCGCGATGAAAATACCCAACTAAAAATTGTGCACCCTAACAAAACCAAAAATAAAGAGAAGTTCTGCTTCTGCCGTGTAATTTAAACCAAAAGAGCACGATTAAATGGCCGCAAAACCTTGTTTAGAAGCAAAAATTGTATATCTCGCCACAAGAATTTTTATTATCTACTTCCGGGATAGCAATTGGAATCGAATTAATTCAAATTATACTTTCATTTTTGCACAAAGATTAATTACCGTCGATGGGCTTCGCAAGGTTTAAAGACTGCCAAATGACAAACAGTACTATTCCTAATTACAGTACTGTGCAAAAAGAATGCAAACGAATTTCGCGCTTTTCGCTACTTTTCGACGAAATATAACGAAATTTCGGGCGAAACGAAATTTCATTCGAATTTCGCCGAATTTTCGAAAAGCCTATTGTTTCAATCAAAACGAATATTCGCAACGGCCGCGCGAATATTCAAGCGAAATTTCGTCGTGACATAGCGAAATTTCGTTGCGACATAGCGACATTTCGCTGTGACATAGCGAAATTTCGTTGTGACATAGCGAAATTTCGTCGTGGCATAGCGAAATAGTGAAAGTTCGCAGCGAGTATGTCCTCCTTCTCGCTTGTCCCTTCAATCCGTCTTCCTCTCGGGTGGCTTCGATGACAATAAAATCATTTAAGCGGGCAGATTAGTCATGGTAAAGGAAGCACTTTTACAATCCCTTTCTAATTCAGTCAATGCATGACATCTGGATTGCTTCTAAGAATTATGTCACGAAAGTGTCGATTGCCCATGTGTTTTCGAGTTCTGAGTAACCAATATGTATGGTACTTGCGTGACGTGAAAACCAAGAAGAATTGCTATTGTAGGTTTGGTATGTTAAATGGGTTTCGACAAAACACTGACCCCCCTACTGACCCACTATAAAATCAATGGGAAAATGAATACTGCTTACTTAAGCCTCAACAACCCTTTTTAAACGGCATTGTTCAACAGTATTTAAGTCTAAGCACCCATTTGAAAAAGGTTAGTTTTCGATTATTGTTGTGATGGCCGATTACTTCATGTAAGCTAACCTTTTTAAAATGGGTGCTTAGACTTAAATAGTGTTGAACAATGCTGTTTAAAAACGGTTGTTGAGGCTTAATTAAGTAGTATTCATTTTCCCATTGATTTTATAGGGGGTCAGTAGGGGGTCAGTAAGGGGGTCAGTTGACCGGGGGTCAGTGTTTTGTCGAAACCCATGTTAAATTGTCTATGGCTGTATTCTTGGAGTCTCAAGATTGATGCATCGGGCGTACCAAAAATCTTATGTCTTTTTATTGACAAAGTATCAATTGAATAAAGGAAACGAAATCGCTTGTAATACTTGTCTACAGTTTCATTCAGGTCGTGTTTACACTCAAGGTTGAGAGAAGAAATACAGTTGTTGATTCCATTCATTCATTAAAATGCGAAACACTAACCAAGACTTTACAAAATTTCGTTTTAGGCCGCGGCTACACGTGCAATTTTTTGCTCGCGACGGTCATGCGATTTGCTTCAAATTTTGTCGCGTCACCAGCGCGCGATGAAAATCGCAAGTGTAGCCACCCTTGAACGAACTGCCGACGCGACAACTGAAAAAATCGCGAGAAATTCAACTAAAATCAATTTCTCGCGATTTTTTTCAACGGCCTTTTCTGCTGTCGCGTTGCCAGTTCAAGAGTGGCTACAATTGTGATTTTCATCGCGCGCTAGCGACGCGACCAAATTAGAAAAAAATGCATCACCGGCGAGAGCAGAAATCGCTGGTGTGGCCGCGGCTTTAGGATTACGATATTTCGATTAAAGGCGCTGTTACACTGTGAAATGTTAAGTTCTTCAATTTTCGTTTCAGTACGTACGAACTCCAACCGAAATTTCGTTGTAGATTTGCGAATTTTCGTTTCAGTACGTACGAACTCCAACCGAAATTTCGTTGTTAGATTTGCGAATTTTCGTTTCAGTACGTACGAACTCCAAACGAAATTTCGTTGTTAGATTTGCGAATTTTCGTCCTGCGTTCGAATTTTCGTGTGGCTCAGCGAAATTTCGAAGAAATTTCGGCGGAAAAATCACACCTTTCCCACCGAAATTTCGGCGAAATTTCGGCGAAATTTCGAGAGAACAATAACCGAAATTCGACGAAATTCGTTTGCATTCTTTTTGCACAGTACTGTATGTAGAGTCGACATAACAGTTATATAAAAATTTGTACGATAGAGTGGAAGGAACAAACACAGTCATGATCAGTACAGCAACTACTGCCGGCCACGCATAATCAAGAACATCAGTTTACCGAGACACTCAGCGAATGAAATATCGTTCTGTAAGAAATGAAAAATGGAAGAAAAGAAGAATCGACGGTTACCTTATGAAAAAAATGTTCACAACTGGCTCAAAAAAGTATCGGCAGGAAGAAGTTCCTCGAAGGACATCTGCTCCCTCTCTTTCCTCCGTCGATAGAATGTGAGTTGTGTCACATGATTAGTAACAACTGACTGATGTCATCCGCTGCCGAAGCTACCATTAAAAGGCGAACAAGCAATATCCTATAAACTCTTGTTCTTAGGCCATCGTAGCTTGATTAAGAAAATGACACAAACAGCGGTGATAAACATTGTATTCCAACGCATTTTTATGAAACTTGACGTTTCATATGCTAGTCAACACACATTTTCAAAAGTAACCGTTACAATTTTTAAAAACTATATATATATATATTGCGTTCGAGGTACGAGAACGCAACCCCTAATTTGTGTTGTAAGGGAAGTTTTTTCGAGATTGCATTTTCGTCGTCGTCGACACACTTTTGCCTCACTTTGAGGCGCTTGGTTACGTTTTGCCTCACTTTGACGAACTAACGCACGTGGTGATCCGTGCGTCGTCGGCGTTCATTATTCTAGCGTTTGGTGAGGTGTGATAATCTTCCATCGTTCATCGTTGAAAAGAGTTGAAAGATTGCTGAAGGTCTGTCAACTGAAGTCGGTAAAATTTTACTTTGGATTAAGCATGGTTCGTCACTGTCCTTGGAAAATGTGTGCGGCTCCTCGCGCTTGCATCAATTGATTTTAAAAGCCCCTGTGTTAACCAAGGTTTGTTAAGTTGTTTCATTTTAGAATTGGTTGCTTTTTTTAAAGGGGCGTGCTTATTGACAATATCTTTCACTTTGTTCATACATGCACAAGTTATCTCATGGAGATCAGTGGAGGTGGAGTATAAATCTGGCCAGTTGATTTGACTGATGTCGGCTAAGTATTGTTCTTTGCAGAAGTTACTATAATCTCTATAATATGTTATATGCTTGTTTTTAGAAGTGGGTGCATTGCAGATGCAGAAAACAGGCAAATGGTCAGATATGTCAGCTAGAGCGATACCAGAAGTAGTATTTTCAATGGGAGCATTAGTATAAATATGATCAATTAAGGTGGAAGAGTGATCTGTGAGTCTAGTGGGTTTAGTGATAAGTGGAAGAAAATTGTTAGAGTACAGCATATTAAGATAATCTTCAGTGTTAGCATGCTCATTGTACTTCAGGAAATTTACATTTACATCTCCTATTATATAGACATGTTGTTTCCTATTATTTAAACTTTTGATTATATTTTGTAGTTCTTGTGTGAAACTTGGCATATTAGCTGAAGGATGTCTATATATGCATCCTATAATAATATTTGGTTTGTTATTGTTAGCAATAATTTCTGCCCAACAGGATTCAACTAGAGGCATAGTAAACTTAATATCTGCCCTGGGTATGGCTTTTAAATTCTTAGATATATAAAGAGCGGCACCCCCAGCAGCTGTTTCAGAGTCAGTGTGAAAAAAATGGTACTGGGGTATATCAATGTTAATTATAGATTTGCTGTTCAGCTTTGTTTCTGAGATGGCTAATATGTCAGGTTTTTTTTCTAAAGAGTATAACCAATCTTCTAAGATAGGAAGATTTTTTGGTAGACTTCTAATATTGCAGTGGAATATACTAAAGCAAATCTTAGAGCTGTAAGATGAATTGAGTAACTTATTTAATTTGGAGGTTTCGTAGTATTCTGAGCATGGAGGAATAAGCATAAGGTCAGAATCCCTTTCATCATGTTTGTCAGGATTAGGGAGCACATTCAAAAGATCAATATTATCACCTAGTCGGACAGGCTGGGGGTGCAGGAGCCAATTAAATTACAAAATTCTTGGTCTGATAGATTGAAGAATGGTAGTTGCGTCAAACCGTTATTACGACAAGACATATTCTTGTATTCGAGCTAGAGGTTCAAAATTTTAAATCATCATTGGTTACAATTACAATTACTTATCTGTCCAGTTACTTCTTGTCCTTTTGTGGGTTTACAAACTCCTCAAAGTCTTCCATCGTATCGAAGTGGAATGTTTGTGATGAATCCGTTTGTCGTAGATGGATAGTACCATTCGTCGTCCATAGATACTTCCACTTGTTTGTGTTCTTGAATGTGTTAAGCTTCCCAAAAAGTCTTCTTCTCTAAGGAGTTAGGGATTCGTTAATATAAATCTTCGTTGGCTTATCAGCAATGCTCTTACCGAGTTCAGCCGCCACTGATGGTAAACACGACGTGTCCTTCCCATGCAGCTTTGATCTTTGCTTGTAAATTTCACTGCGTTTGTCACGCCTAACAAACTTTACGATTATTCGCTCTTTCACCTTCTTGGTAGCTGGAAGGCGATGAGCAGTCGAAATTTCTTGTTCATTTAAGTCAATATCCAAAGCAGAGGACAGTTCAACAACGAGCCTGGTAGGATTGTCCAGAGGGATGACTGGAATTCCAGTAATTTCTAAGCAATCACGCCTCAAGTATTGTTGTGTTACATCGAGGGACGCCAAGTTGTCGTACAGGTCGTTCTCAAAATGTGAAATGCTGTCTTCTAGCTGGTTAACTTTATCGTTAATGGTTTTAATATCTTTTTTTGTGTTCGCTAGTCCCGCGGTAAAGGCATCAAATTTGCTCGAAACAAACGATTGCGACGTTTCGAGGCTGTTAAGTTTCTTGTCCAGGTCACGGATCTTGCTTTCGAATCGTTCTGTGACGATCTTCATCTGTTTGCCGATTTCGGTCTTTAGTTCGGTCAATAAATCCTTTTTAAAAGTTGGCATCAGCTCATTAATCCAGAGCTCTTTAAAACGATGTACTAAATCTGGCTGGTCCTTCGTTTTGGCCATTGCCAGATAGTTACTTACGGATCAGCTCAGTTCAGCTCAGCTCAACATGGCCGCTCACGACCCTCACCCTTTAAAATCAATTAAAAGGAAACAAAAGATGTATAAATCACATTTTTTCAGCAAAAATTCAATGAAGATAAAAGAGTATAAACAATACTCCAATCTACTTAACAAAATGAAGGCTAAAGCCAAAGATAAATATTATAACCAATATTTTCAGCTGTACAAAGAAAACCTGAAAGAAACATGGAAGCTTATTGGTACAATCATTAAAAGGAAAGCTAAAGTTAAATGAAACTGCTCTTCTAGGATCATAAGAAATAGTAAGATCTATACTAACGAACTCGATATTGCTAACCAATTTAATCAGCACTTCACTACAATTGGCCCTACCCTTGCTAGTGCAATTAACCCTATCTACGATAACCCCACCAAATACATACGTAATAGCCCCGCAAATAGTTTTTACTTATCAGCTGTCACTGAAGAATATGTGGCTCAGTTATTCTCAAATCTAAATGAAAGAAAGGCTTCATTGGATATTCCTAACAAGTTAATAAAACTTGCTAGCCATGAATTATCTAAACCTTTCTCATATATTTACAATCAGTCAATAGCACAAGGTATTGTGCCTAATGTACTTAAAGTTTCAAGAGTAACTCCAATATTCAAATCTGGGGATGCAACAGATCCTGCAAATTACAGACCCATAGCAGTTTTATCACCATTTAGTAAAATCCTAGAAAAAATTGTCAATGATCAGCTTATCTCATTTATAGATAAATACAATATCTTGTTCAAATACCAGTTTGGGTTTAGAAAAGACCATTCTACTGAGCTTGCTATTTTAGAAATAACTGACATCCTTAAAACCTCAATTGACAACAATCTCATTACATGCG
>OX421454.1:6253316-6255816 GCA_949126865.1 Montipora capitata | reverse complement strand
TATCATCTGTCATTAAAGCAATGCTAATTACAGTATAATACAATAACAAAATGATCAGAAAGGCATAAATTAAGTTATACTAGTAAAAACCAAAGGTTAGGTAGTGTGGGCGACGGAGCCAAAGTATGGGTAAAAGTTTTATGTTGGGGACCTTTACATCGGAGGAAGAGTACGACTAAAGAGTACGAGTTTTCCTTTCTGAGCACTCGCACTTTTATGCAACCTTATGCGCATGCTCAGTACGGAAAATTTGTACTTGTAGTCGTTCTAGTTAGGGACCTTTAGATCGGAGGACGAGTGCGACTACGAGTACGAGTTTTCCGTTCTGAGCATGCGCACTTTGAAAAATGTCGGCCTCAAAACCTTATGCGCATGCTCAGTACAAAAACTTGTACTCGTAGTCGTACTGGTCCTCCGATCTAAAGGTCCCTAGTATTATGTTATGGTTATGGTGGCCATTTCTGAACGTGACTGAAAAGCTTATAGGAAATAAAATTATTTATTGATTCCTCATTCCTCGATGTGGATTCTTTTCATTCACCACACTCGCAGTTAAGTTTACGTTCTATCAATAAGCATATTGTGGACAAGGCAATTGATTGAGTCAAGATGATTTGATGCAATGCAACAATCATATTATTCGCAGTCACAAGACTGAATTACATGCGATTCATGGCACCGAATGGCTATTGTTTGTAGGACGTATACTTGTTTTCTGGCATAAAGGCGCTGTTACACTGTGAAATGTTTCGTGCAACTTGTCTCGCAATGTTTCGGCGACATTGTGGCGGAACAAGTTGCACGAAACATTTCACAGTGTAACATACCCTGCAACGACCAAAATCGTTGCGAGACAAGTTGCAAGAGCCGTTGCCGAAAGTAAAATTAAGTTCTACTTTTCGCGCAACTTGTCTCACAATGATTTTGGCCGTTTCAGGGTATGTTACACTGTGAAATGTTTCGTGCAACTTGTCTCGCAATGTTTTGGCGACATTGTGGCGGAACAAGTTGCACGAAACATTTCACAGTGTAACATACCCTGCAACGACCAAATCGAGACAAGTTGCAAGAGCCGTTGCCGAAAGTAAAATTAAGTTCTACTTCTCGCGCAACTTGTCTCACTTGTCCCGCCACAATGTCGCCAAAACATTGCGAGACAAGTTGCACGAAACATTTCACAGTGTAACAGCGCCTTTATGCCAGAAAACAAGTATACGTCCCACAAACAATAGCCATTCGGCGCCATGTGTTTTGGTGGCCGAAAGACTCGTGAAGAACGAAAACTTTGCCTTAAAATTCACCTCTTCGGCTTTCCTCAGAGGCTTGTGACCTGGCAGTCAACAACGGCCGCTCACAAGCTGGTTTCACCCTCAACTCTGATTGGTCCATTTGAATTTGACCGCGTGCTGGCAACACGACCCTCCAATCAGAGTTGAGGGTGAAACCAGCTTGCGAGCGGCCGTTGTTGACTGCCCGGTCACAAGCCTCTGAGGAAAGCCGAAGAGGTGAATTTTAAGGCAAAGTTTTCGTTCTTCACGAGTCTTTCGGCCGCCGAAACACACATATTTGGAGTGAAATTTATTGGCCTTTATGGAACTGTTGTTTTTTTTGCGATTCGGGACTTTTCCTGTTGAGGAGAAAACGATTTGTGGAGTGAGGTCTGGCCAAGCGATGGATGGAGTGGTCGGTCTTCCTATTCTTTTAGTAACGGTTTCCGGATAACTTCACTAAACGTCGTCAGAATGGCTCTAAACTCGGCACAAGAGACAAGTTCGTCACACATTTGAGGTAGGAAAACTTTATTTCAAATGAGATAGTTATTTACACAATTTTTTTACGATCGGTGATTTTCCTGTACATCACTCTATATATACAAGCTGTCGCATACACCACGTATTTTCAGCTTGGGGAGCCTGTGAAGAAACATAACTAGTTGTACCCGGCTGAGAAGCTGCCGTTACAAATATAACTATAAAATCACACTGGCAAATTCTGCATTGATTCGATTCCTCGGTGCCTCGGTTTGTTTTGACGCAAGTCAACTTGTGTTAACATGGTTATCTGTTATTGGCTAACTTATTAAAAAGACGTTAATCAGTGTGTGTCAAGTCAGCTATTACTAAAATGTCACGGGCGTTTTTCAAAAATAGGGGGTCTTTTTGCAAGCGTTCCCTCAGTCTCTTGCCCCAACTTTCGCGCGGCCAGTTTGCGAAAATCGTTTCGAAGCTCTTCTGTCCAACAGGAACGCTTGCTACGCAGGCTAATTTAAGCATTTATAAGCTCAAAGTTAATTTTCCCACACAAAGTCTATAAATCGTATTGCGCTGCCTATGGTCCGTATAGCCAATAACTGTGACCAAGTTCTTGAAAATACTTGACCGACCCTTAGCTGATAAATAACTCATTTATTTTCTCCTCTCTCTCTCCCTTCCTCTCTGAAATCACTTTCTTAATTGTTGATTCGCACCGTGCTTGATAGCGAATGCAGTATTAAAGCGAC
>OX421454.1:6238316-6248316 GCA_949126865.1 Montipora capitata | reverse complement strand
TTTTAAGTACTCAAAGAGAGTCGGCATATTTCTGGGCATACCCGAGCTATCAGGCCAAGTGTCTAGTTTATGTATTGGAAAGGACACAGCTAAAGTTTGGACCATTTTCTTCTGAGCATCAGTCAGTTCATTGTCACCGCCTTCAGATTCTGAAATGAGATTCAAAACTGATTCTAAAGTTTCAGCTCTCGTTCTCTCATCTTCAGTCAACCACCAGCGGAACCACTGATTAATACGAGGAAAAACATTCAAAAAGTCGTCGCAGATGTCGAAGTCTCGGTCATTATCAGCACCAACGTCAAACTCGTCGTCGCTTTCTTGGTCATCCTCCTCTTCAATTGGCTGACTTCGGAAAGCATCACACAAACCTGAAATAACCAAAGCCGCGTCATCTCCACTCTTGCTTACCACCATTGTCAACAGAAACTTCCATAGCTGCCAGTACTTGAACACAGGATTGAGGTGTGCTAACTTAGCCACAGCTGAGTATTTATCACCCGAAAGAATCTCCTGGGCCAAGTGATATGCAGCAAAATATTCTTGAAAGGTCTTGTGTGTAAAGGAGAAACAAGGAATGGGTCTGAGTTTGCTGGCACTAGCTTCCTGAGAAAGAAAGCACAGCGGAAGGAATTCGACAAACTGACAATTCATCTCATCTTTGCTGAAATACATTCGGTCAACCTTCAGGGCTTCAAAGGCCACCTTTCCCAAATAATTCAGGTTATCTGAGAAAGTTTGAAGGGGATCCTTTGAGTCCATGGGAATACCTTTCCTTGCAAAATATCTTCGAATAGCGCATGATACAAGTTGATCATACAGTTTGGTTTGATTTGAAGGAAATAGTCCTTTTGTATCTTCACAAAGCAGACACAACAAGGCTGTGTTCAGTGGATTTGAACTCAACTCCCTCAGCTCTTTTTCACGATCTAATTTTTTAATCAATTTGGCAGCAAGGCTCGGGTCCTCGTGATTACTGAAATACTTCGTAATGTAACTGTCGGCATCCTCCTTGGTGAAGCCAACAATCTCGAGAAGTGTGTCACAGTGGCGTCGGACTCTCATGCCTGCCTCATGACGAGCTGTTAAGATGACGTAAGCATTAGCAAATATTCTCCTTTGAATCAAGGGAAAGAGGCCTTTTAGGAGATTCTCGGGTAATTCGTCCAGTCCATCAAGAACCAATAAGATTTTGGATTGGTTGCAGCGAATAAAATGAAAGAAGTTTTCTTTTTCCTTCTTGTCGGCATCAAGTGGCAACAGCTGATCGTCAATAGCTCCTTCAATGTCAGCAGTCTTCATGTCACGGCACTTCAACAGAAGAAGCATCTTAACTGGAGGAAAAGAACCTTCCACTGATATGTTCTCCACAGACCAATCATATGCAAGCTTCTGACAATAAGTGGTTTTTCCCATTCCAGGTTGCCCCTCAATCAGCACAACCCTTGGATCCTCGCATTCTTCATGTGGCATGAATGCATCTGTCATTTGGACAACTTTATCTGTCAGCCTTGCTCGTTCTTTCTCTTTGCTGACTATCTTCAGTCTTGTAAAGATCTTGGACAATTTCAGCTGCAGATCATCTTCACACCATGGGAATGGACACAGTACGGCACCTTTATAATCTCGTCTGATGATATCTGCCAATTGCTGAGGACAGACTGATAAGAAAACAAACAAACAAACAAACAAATCAATCAATCTATATCAAAAGATATGACAGCTACTGAAATTTCTAATGTTCTTCCACCATTTGTATGGGGTAGAAATCTGTTCAGCTTGCATGATAACTCACAAAAAGAGCCATTAACATAGACCACGTTTATTTAGACCCTGAAAATTGAAAACGGAACCCATGAGAAATTTGGATATATGTAAAGTGTATTCAAAGAAGCTGCAATTGAGAGAGCTTAAACAGAGCAAAGCAAAAGGGATCAGGGTCTCCTACAGCAAGAACAGCCTTTACATTTCCCATGTAGACTTGAGTGCAAAAGTGAGGCTCAATAAAAAAATCAACAACAACAACAACAACAAATTTAGGCTATTTTTCTATCAACAAAGGAATTCCTTGACTTGATTTCGGCATACAAGCATACAATATAGAGGTAATTCCACCATCACGGACGTTACATTCAGACTCAGTTTTATACATTTAAACTTTTACTAATAATATATGAAAATGATTTTTTGCAACTTATCTTCAATATAAAAAATTATGTGTTTACAAACATTGGTTGGTTGAATAGGTAATTTTGTTTCCCAATTTGACCTCTTTGATAAAGAGAAAATAAACAGAAAAAGGTATGTCACGGACGTTACATAAAAACAACTACTCTATAGACCTTATTCATAAATGGCGGTAACATTTATAATTCTTTTGTCCACGTGCAAATTAGCCTACCAAGCCTCATTTTAGAGCAAGAATCTTTTTAGTTCACTGTATGGTATCGAGGCTTGGTAGGCTAATTTGCTCTTCAACAAAACAATTATAAATTTACCGCCATTTATGAATAAGGTCTATAAATACATTTCCATTAAATCAAGATTCCTGTGAATTTTGAATGTTCTTGATAAGAAGTTCTCCATAAATATCTGGCTTTGGGAACATGTTAACTAAAAATGTAGTGGGCAATTTCATTTCTCTTAGGTCCTTTTGTAGAATCCTTTTTAAGTGTTGTCACGGATGTTACATTCAATGTCACGGACGTTACACTGTGTGAGTTGTTGTCCCAATCCACCGAATAAGGAGGCTTTATTCTTTGCTAAATACAGGAAATGATTATCTTGTGTTAAATATAGGTATTACATGTACATGTGTATCTTTTACAAGTGACAGCCTTAGCCTGTGAGCATGCCTTAGCCTGTGAGTTGTCGATGGCTTGGGGGGAACCGTGAAATGAGTTGTGTGGACTGCAGTGTCGACCAGAAAAGTGCCACAGGTGTTAAATGCAGAGGAATTTGCCAAAGTTGCTACCCAAATGTGCAAGTCAATAGGCATTCACCTGTATCTGAATGAAGACATTGACAAATCCAGCAGCAAACTGGGCCTTGATGAATGCTTTAAACAGGCAAAACCCATTCCTGGAATAAAAAAGATCCACTGCTTGGACCCAACAGATGGAGATCATCTGCATTGCCGTCTGTACTCAAATCAACCCTCTACACATAAGAAAATTGATTTGTCAAGTGACAATTCAGGTTGCACGGATAGTGAAGTTTCAGTCTCTGAAGCTGGAAGCAATGATGCTGTAAGTGTTGATGATGATGACAATGGCAGCGATGATGAGGATGATGATAGTGTTGATGATGATGATGATGGCAGCAATGATGAAGTTGAGGGAAATGTTGATGATAATGATGATAGCAACAGCGATGATGACAGTGTTGATAATAATAGTGATGGTGCCAGAGACAGTGATATTCAAATTGAATTAGGCTTGCCTAATCACATCAAAGAATGTCTCAACAAAGAGTGTGATGAGTTTGAACTTCACCCATGCAGTAACTTTCTGGTACAGTTGATCATGGGCGAAGGAGTTGATTTTGAGGGTGATTCATTAATTGTTATGAATGACTTGAAAGAATTGGAAGGAAATCTGCCTCAAGATGAATTGAAATGGCTTTCGAATTTTGTCATTGATTCATATCTAAAAATACTAAAATCAGAAAGCGCTGGTGTTGAAGTGTTTGGGTGGGAAGAATTTGAGAAAGGAGTGGTGAAAAGGAAAGTGGAACAGCTTCTTCAAGGCAAAGGGAATCTATTACAGCAAAATGCAGTATTTTTCCCCTGCAACAGTCCAAACAGAGAGCATTGGTTTCTTGGAGTGGTGCTTCCAATGGAAAAGAGTCTTGTTGTCCTTGATAGTTTGCCTGGGCAATTCGTTAAGCCAACAGTATCCAGACGGGTGAAAAAGGTGATATCATTCCTCCAAAGGACAGACACGTCTATCAACATCAGCGAATGGTCTTTCTATGTCAATAAACCGGGTGAGATTCCCCAACAAGTGAATCAATTTGATTGTGGTGTTTTTACTTGTCTATACGCAAGATGTTTGGCAACCAAATGCCTCATGATAACTCAGCCACACATTCCAGCATACAGGAAACTGATGATTAAAGAACTGCATCAAAAGAAGCTTTCTCCCCTTCCACCAACACCTGTCCAAAAAGGAGAATACTATGCAGTTGACTATGTGAAGAATTTTTACATTGGCAGAGTTTTGGATGTCACCAAAGATTGTGTACAGTTTAAGTTTCTGCATAAAGTTGGGCCTGGCAACGACCTTCCATTGGCCTAGAAGAGAGGATGTGGACCAAGCACACACTTCAAGTATATTTTATGGTCCAGTTACAGTACCTGGTTTTATAAGTGGACCTTTCACAATTCCAGAACTGTCACACGTAGAAAAACTTTTCAAACTCATTAGAAAGTTCAGAAAGTTCTCAAAGTAATGACAGTACAATGTAGACTTTTTGACTGTACAGTATAAAGTGAACATTTCGAAATTCAGCCACCGTTTGGCTACTGTTATTTGACATATCAGTGTTTTAATGTTTGATTGCTGTATGGACTTTCTTTGTGTATTTTACAGACTTGCATGTACGTTTGCCTACTTTTCGTTATAGGCTTGTTTTGTATAAGTTTCAAAACAATTAAATGTGTTGTGTTCCAAATATTGAAATATGTAACGTCCGTGACGTAACATCCGTGACAGACTTTGACTGTATATATTTATTAGAGGTTACAGTAAATCAAAGTTTTCTCTTCATCAAACTACATCAGATGGACTGATAACTGTGCAACATCAATAGTTTAATTGTTCTTCAATTTCTTTTTCAAGGAGAGGGAAAAAACAGACTTAATGTCACGGATGTTACGTAACGTCCGTGACAAAACTTGTAATCACTGTCCCTCTTTTAAGAAATAATTTAGAAGAAATTTTACATGACATGTGATTAGTTCCCAGCAAGGTATTAATTGTGATGTAAATGGTTTAAGTTAAAAAATATTACATGCTTAGTTTCCATTAGTTTAAATATGCATTGCAGAGATTGATCATCAAAAGAAAAATCAACACATACATACTTTGTGTCCCCCCCTGAGAACAGTTTTGCCCAAGGTAATAAAAAACATTTTGCAGTACACTTTGACATGTCTACAATGCACTGCAGGTAATAATTCAATCAGAAACACAGTTTTAAAAACAGTGATTTTCACATTTCTCATGTGGAATTGCCCATAGACAGTTTGACTTTAAATATATGAAACAATCTCATTTCATGTAGTCTACAACACGTGCCCTGTCTGTCTTTATTACTATCATAATCTTGTTATCCAACAAAATCAACTAAAAGGAAAGAAAAGGTTATCACCTGAAATTTGATGTTTTGTCACACACAACAGGATGATTCCACAGCAACAAAATTCTATTAATCTCTTCGATATTATCAGGCTAAATAGTGCTTAACCTAGTTAATGGGAATCATCATTGTATATGCAGAAAACTTACCAGGTGTCTCGATGGGAATTTCTTGACATGACATGGTTATGTCGGGTACTTTGGAATTTGTCAGGTCTTTCATTTTATCTGTATTCAACAAGAAAATTATTCAACAGAGTGCTACATTTCACAACTCATCCAGAGAATCGTAAGTGTGGTGAAACTTAACAAGAAATGTCCATATAAAGACATCTTAATCAAACTGTAATAAAGTTTTAACATTCCCTCAAGTATATCCGATTGTGACTCCACAACTTTATAAGCACCCTCAACACGGTATGCTGTCAGGACTTGTAGTATTAATTGCAAACAGCTCCTTCACATGAATTATCCATAACACATACATTTAATACATTTGAGAGGACCAAAAATTGGTCTGAAAAAACCCTCTTTCAATTTTAAGATTGGCCTTTTCTATGAAGTGTTAAAGGAACTGGTCATACCGGTTGCAACGATCCTTTGGGACTTGTCCTATCTTGAATATGTGCTAATTGTACTAGAAGATTACAAAACAAAATCACCTACAATAAAAAAAAAGTCATGTATCAGGAAGAATATGTCATGTCAAAATATCAGGCAAACAAAACAGCAGAATTTTGACATGAAATCTTTAAATATCGTCAGTTAAAAGTTATTGCTCAATCATGACAATGACCTGATTTTTCATTGTAGGAAAAAACCCTAACAGCTTAACTGACTGATGACATCAAGGATAAAGTTAAAGGGCTTTTTTATCACATGTTTTCTAATTTCATTAATGGTTTTAAGGAGGGAGGAAATCCTTAAACTCATCCAAGGATTGATGACCCAAGAGATTATGCACTAAGTGTATGTGTTGTATGTGACATCACTGGTATTTTGGCATCTATGACCATGTTACTGTGTTCTTGTAAAAAGTCTGGTCCCTTGTTACAGAGACTGGGGCCAAGAACAGTGAAGATTTTTGATGGACAGAGTTTTGCATGTGAGTTTGTAAGGTGGTGTGGGAATAAATTGGCTGCGTAAAAAACGTGAACTGTGACTTGTTTAGGAAACTAAATTATCATCTCTACTGGAGGCATTCCTGGATCCCTTTTATTTTATTTTTTTAAGCTTTTAAGGCTATCAAATTTTCATTTCAAAAATCATCTTGCAGGTGATGGACATCATCTTCAAGTTATATGTGACCTCTCCCGGAAAAAAACGTACCTAACGACTTTTCGTGAAACGGGTTACACGCACGCCTCCTACACGGGGAGCAGACGAGTTAAAAAGCCGTGTGCACGACTGGAATTGCACTTTCGCACGGGCGTTTGAGAAACTCACACGTGAGTGGTCTGAGCAGTCCGCACGGCTTGCGGAGAATTTGCATACGTAGGCGAACGGCTCACAGATATCAATAATTCGGAACCCGCTAGGGCGAGTCAGAATACAAACAACGAGTAAAAATACTCAGCGACACTACACACCAAAACATGTAATAAGATATATATCGTCACTAACCGTTTTGCGACGAAAATAATTATTATATTTCACTGCGGGTGTCAACAGCCAACGGACATCCGGTCAAAGGAATATTTTTGTTGAAAATCAAACTTTTATTTCGAAACCACTGAACCTTGAATCTCTAATTCTCAAAGCTTCTATGCAGCGTAGCAATCATTTCTAACTGAAAGCAATGAACTTTAAAAATAACCGGAACAAAAATTCACCATTCACTGAAACTTCGTCGTGTGCGGTGTGATTAGCCCTTATTCACGATAGCCGCCATGTTGGTTTTCAAATTGTCATGCAAATTAGCCATGTGTTATGCTGGGGGGCAAACATTGGAAAAAAGGCAAATTGCGGAAAATCGGCTCGTCGAAATATTGAATTAACATTGCTAAAAGTACATTTTAGAATTTAGAATTAAGTACCTTTTATAATAATTTTACATCTTTTGATTGCCTCCGACATTTTGACTTTCTACTTTGTTATCTGCTCATTTTTCACTAAAAAAACATCGAAGTAACTTGTGCAAGCATTCTATTATACTACTTAGGTGATAAGCATTTAATGAACGTGAAACAAATCATGTGTGTGGCTAAGATGTTCGTGATAATCTCTCGAACTTGTGTTGTTTGCCCCCTCAGAAATGTGTAGCTAATTTGCATGATAAAGGCAAGTCCAACATGGCGGCTATAGTGAATAAGGTCCTCTTTACATGCATGCCGTAAAACGCGACAACTTTCAGACATAAAGCATAAAGTAAGTTTCTTCGTTTATGCAAAACTCGAAAGAAATCAACATGCATTCCAAGGAAATGCGTGAGTAAACAGAACCAAATCTGAATAATGATAGAAGTGTGATAGCAGGGATCTTAAGCATGCGGGTTTATGAGACGCGGACGGCAACCGGAAGTGAGCTCTTTTCCCTTTTAACTTGTCTTCACACAACCACATTCACATTGCTAAGTATCTTTTCTCCATAAGAGACGCAGTGATTCCAAAACTCGGGGACACACCACTGTCCTGTCCGGGGAAATTTTCTCTTCCGGCCCGGTCGCAGTGCATCATAGAAATTTAGCGAAAAATCGTGCCTTGGCCTTTCAACAGTTTGAATCAGTGAAAACCGAAGAAATGATCTTTTTCAGTGTAACTGTTTGCCGTGACATTTGCAACGGCCTTGCGCCGGCGCGCGCTTAAAAACACAATACTTTTCCTTGCACAAAAATCAAATACATGTGATCGGTGCATCATAGAGAGTTTGTAAAAATTGGTGTTTTTGAACGGAGATCATTTTGCCGGTTTGAATCGGTGAATTATGCTCAGTAAAACTGAAGATATGATTTTTTTTTCACTCTTTCAGTGACGCGAGTTTGCATATCGTGTGACGATATCCGAAAGGGAAAGTTAAAGCATCCTTTCCTTAAACGGATGACTATATACACAGTGATTGAAAAACCAAGTCGTGTGCACGAGTGCACGTTTCTGTCACACGAGTGCAAAGTTTTTCCACACGGGCTGGCAAGTGGTGCACACGAGTGAGCAAGGCCGTGTGCACGGGTAAGAATTATTTCTGCACGGCTACAACACGGCTACCACACGGAATTCCGGTCACACACGGAAAGCGTAAGGTACATGACACGTTTTCCCGTGAGAGGTCACATATTTCAATAAAGGTAAGACGTACACTATGAAAATATCAAAAATGTTTTAAATCTGAACTCTGTCGGAGACTAATCCACTACCCTATTTCACACTTGTAGGGCAGTTTACAATGTATTCATGGGTATTGTTTAGAAACAAGAAGCTATCACAAACAATAATTTATCAAGATTTTTTTCTTTGGAAGGGATGTAAATTGATACATGTATGTTGATCAGCAAGCCAACTGAATTTACATTGGTCAGTTTATGTGTGTCCAGTTTTAATCATTACAACTTTGGGTAGTTTTTGCACCTCAGGTTCAAAAGAATATCAAAATAAATTAATACATGTATGCCAGAAGGAATGCTCGTCACTATCAATGACAGTTGAAGTTGCTGGAAATTGTTCCTGCAGGATATCTCTATCACTCAGAATAATAATTGTTCAGTCACATTATAACATTAGAAATAGTCAACGGTTTCATTTTACCAAGGCACACCTTCAAACTCATCCATTCTGCCATCAGCAAGATCAGCACGGCACTCCAAGGTCTGTTGTCTTGTCTCTAACCTATGCAGTCTCTGGTTCATCTCTTCCAAAGAAATGGCAATATTTCCCAATTCGTGGCTTATTTTCACTTTTTCTGCCTCAAATTCCAAACTCATGTTGTCTACACTATCTTGGAGTGATTTAACCTCCTGTTGAACCAGTTGTAGCAATGCAGGGTCTACTGGAGAATTCATGCAGAGCTGTGTTCCTGCAGCAACATTACCAAATGCAAGAAGAAACAAGTAGTCTCAGTAAGTTTAGAAGTAAAAGGATAGAACTTATGAGAACAAATCATCGTACATGTATACCAAATAATAACATATATCATACTAATTAAAATTAACTTAATAGCAGTTGTAGAGTACTGACTCATGTTAATTAATTAGACTAAAAAAAATCACTCGCAATAAAGAAAGTATTTACATATACAACATAAACAAAAACTGTTTGAATCTTAATTAATTACTTACTTAATTAATTAATTAATGGGCTTGGTATAACAATAATTAACGATAATTGTTATTGGATGAGGCTGAGCATGATAGCTATAATTATCAGGGCCACAGTTTTTGTTATGCCGAAGCCGAAGGATGAGGCGGATAACACAAACTGAGGCCTTGATAATTATCGCTATCATGCAAAAACCGAATCCAGTAATTGTTTTATTAGGCATACTCCTGAGGTGAGCTCCACCATGACAAAACTGATCAAACTTCTGGTTAGTGTGTTAGGTGGCATCACTTCTGCATGCATATAAAACTATTGTCTGTAGGTATGACATCAATAGACCACTTTCGATATATGAAAATTCAGTCCAAAACAAAAGGCATCATCTCGAGGCTCTGG
>OX421454.1:6215816-6225816 GCA_949126865.1 Montipora capitata | reverse complement strand
CGCGACAGATTTTCTTCCCGTCCTCTTTATCCACAGCAAGCTCGTGTTTAACGTACTCGTCTACGGTCTTCCAGCCAAAATCCGACTTGTCCGCCAAAAGGATTAACTTCTGCTTTTCGGCTAATAAAGACGTACCTTCGGCAAGGGTCTCCTTTGCCTTATCGATCGCATTGACCTCAAGGTCAGATTTGGCCTCTTCAAAGGAATCCTGCAGTTTGGCGTTGAACTTGTACTGCAGCTCATTACCTTTCCATTTAAAGGACTTCGGCTCTTCCCGTCTTAGCTTCTTTATCTCTCGCAACTGTTCATCGGCGGCCTCTACACTGGCACGCTTAACATTATCGGCGGAATCAGCGACTAACTTCGAAATCTGATCCAGTAACGCTTTGTTGTTATCAGCTAATGACTTATTTATAAATTGCTGAACCTCTGGAGAAACCGACATACTCAATCAAATACACGAAATGTGAAAGAGACGAAAGACTTAAGCATAAAGTTAAAGTATCAGCGACTGACAAACGTAGAATGATGAAAAACTCCCGCCAAACTCCTAAATAGTCCTAACCTATCCCATAGCCACCTACGGTCCTCTAAACCGTGCCGTCAGAATATTCAATTTCTGACTAATAGGCCGGTAGCCAGGTTTTTAACCTCAGAAAAGGATCTGTTTCGTCGTACGAACGTGTGAGGACCTGTGAGCCAAAGGGCCTCTGCTGGTGTATGACTTCTTACTAACCGAGCGCGAGGGCCGTACTGGGGAATATTGGCCCGAGGTCGTGGCAGTACGGACCGAGCGCAGCGAGGTCCGCACAAAAACGACCCAGGGCCAATATTCCCCAGTACGGCTCGAGCTAGCTCGGTTAGTAAGTAGTTTATTATATGGTTTTTTAATTACATTTTGCTTTGTTTTTGCAAGCCCGTGATCGGCCCGTGGGCGTTACGAGAGAATAATGCCCTACAATTCAGTCACAATCAGAGCGCGCGTTATATCGGCTACAAACACAAGCCATATAATAAATGGTCCTATCATATGACCCGTACTTCGCGATAGCGCGAGCAGGGCCGGAAAAAGCCGTCCGGCCCTGCTAGGATCATGTACGGCCCTCATATGGGGATTTTCTCAATAGTTTTGCAATGAAAGCGCGCGCGAGATGCGAACTAAAACAACTTTGCTGCAATTGCTATATAAATCCCGACTTTTCGGTCAAAATGAGCGACTTCAGTGAACATTCCGAATTTTGTTACCCGGAAAAAAAAAAAGGGAAAAGTGCGGTGGTCATATGATAAAATGCTTATTGACTGAGTTAGGTCGGGCCGGACGGTAAAATATTTGGCCCTCGGTCATGGAGCACGGACCTTGCTGCGCTCGGTCCGTACGCCATGACCTCGGGCCAAATATTTTCCCGTCCGGCCCTCCCACTCAGTCAATAAATACATATTAAAGACTCCCCAACTTGGAAAAAATTGCCTGGAACGCTGCACGTACCACAGGCAACCCAGTGTACCCTCACGGAGGGTCTAGTTGTTTTAAAAATGTACGTATTGTTTTCGAAAGGCTTTGATTAGGTTTTGATAGGACATGGATTTCATATTGCTCGATAAAAGTCATAAAATAGACCACCAATGGTTCAAATAAGATAAGACTCTACGTCATCTTTTGTCGCGTATGCCGACAGACAACCTCAGCAAGATTGGAACAATGTGCTCTGACGTAGGGCTGGTTTGAAGTGAACCGGCTTCAAAAGAGAGAGGGGAATTTTTCTTCCTTTTCATGTGAAGTGTATGAACCAACTTTTGTTCGTTAGAGCGTGAATAGTCGGAATATTGACCAATATTTTGGCTTTCGTGTACGGACGCTACGGTACTATATACATGAATACAACGGACTAACCGTGCGTGACTGGTGCAGGAAATAAGGAAAAACAACTTATACCACAAATAATACGTCTCGGTGAATTCAACGACAGTCCAGGAGACTAACAATCGAATTTTCAGTAGAAAAACAGTCATCTACAGCGAACGACAGCGAGCCGAGGCGTGCAAACACACAAATCTTAGATTATTTTTCTTACTCTAGAAAAGACTAGAAGTAGTCGCATTAGTTAGAAGTCGAAATGTGACTCCATCAGACGAGGACAGGTCCGGAGATTCCAACCCTCCCAATTTGATGTGTTCCCTCCCGCTTTCCCGACTTTTATCAGATTCTCCCGATTAATCATGAAATTCTGAAAACAAGGAAAAGAAAATGCTTATCTTAAGTACTTTTTTGCGATCTGAGTGTAAACGCTTTATACGGATCCTCAGGAGTATCCTATAATGTCTCGCCCAGTCTCCCTATTGAAAACCCTGTGTTGAGCAAACTCGTAAGGCCCGCAGTCTTACTCCATGCAAGTCCAAAAATGGCGGGACACCAGTGGTAAGAATAAAGACCTTATAGAATATCACAAAAATGGTGTCAAAATGCAGGAAAGGCCACTTGAGAGAAACTGAATTTGCAAAATTTCCTGGGGGAGGGGGATACCCCCGGACCCCTCCTACAGGCTCGTGCCTTCGGCGCTAAAAAATACGCCCTAATTTTCTTCAAAACTCAAAAGGGGTTGGAATCTCTGCCGGTCAGACAGACCTGCGATTTAGATGACCACTCCATCGAAGAGCCAAACTCGGAGGATAAACACCTTTATAGAAAGGTTACAAGAAGTGAAAGATTAATTCGTGAATTTCATTTTTATTTTTACGTGAAACGTGATCGTCTCGAATTTCGCGTGAACGTGAAAGAATTTTGACTTTTATTCGTGACGCGTGAAAAGGTGAAATAGTTTTGTCGTTTCTGAGTTTTACAAAGGGGTATAGGGGACCCTCAGTGATTGCCAAGAGAAACAAAGCGGTATCGCATCCAAATTGTGGCAACTCTTTTCTTGTTGGAGTGGATTGCTTTGCAAATATTCAATCTCTGATTTATGAACCATCCACCAGACCGGAACGAGACAGCTTCAAAAAGTTGAACTCTGAAGCTGAAAACCTTTCGTGATGGAGTACAAATTTCAACACCTTACTCATTCTTTTTCCGCACACATTCCTTTCAACATTACCAGTCCTATCCGACTACAGAATTAACTGAAGAGAGTGTAGTGTAACGTGAAGTGCTAGATTTCTATCCCATATGAACCATGTGAGCGTTAGCCCTACTGATGGAACTGGGCCCACACAAGGACAGAGAAAAACTCTGACCAGGGTGGGAATTGAACCCACGACCTTCGGGTTGGATCTCCGATCTCTCGGGTTAGATCTCCGCCGCTGGCCAATTCCCACCCTGGTCAGAGTTTTTCCCTGTCCTTGTGTGGGCCCAGTTCCATCAGTAGGGCTAGCGCTCACATGGTTCATATGGGATAGAAATCTAGCACTTCACGTTACACTACACTCTCTTCAGTTAATTCTGTTTAAAATATAAGTGCTACACGGCCAACGTTTGTATAAACGTAACCTTTCCTTGTACTATCAGACTACAAGATGCTTTGTACATATAAAACCCTTATTCATTGTTACCTCTCCGGGGAGGAAAAGAGATAAGGATTGCTGATAGAAAGCAATTCTTAGACTACTCTTCATTGTTAGTACCTGTCCTCTTTTGACTATTGGCAATCTCTACCCATTGTCTACAGGTAGTAAGGAAGTCTTTCACTGGATAGAGCAGAAAATGACGTCAAAGAAGCACTGGTCTAAGAATGCAATAGGAAGCTTAAGTACGCGCGTTTTTGAGACGCGAAAGGCAACTGGCCGGAAGACAACATTTCGCGTTCCAGGAAAGTGGTGTCTCCCAGATTTGTATGCGAATCATCTCTAATGGAAAAAAGGATACTTGGCAATGTAAATGTGATTGTGTGAAGACAAGTAGAATGGAAAACAGCTCACTTCCGGCTGCTGTCCGCGTCTCAAAAACGCGCGTGCTTGAGGACGTTCGCGCCCAAAATGTTCCCGCGTACAGATTTTTTTAAAACTTGCCACGCAGAAAGGTATTGATCTACTTTTGCCAGAAAGGCAAAAAAATAGGGGGTCACCGTTCTCGTTCTCGAGATCATGAGGTGTATTTTTGGAAGATTGCGTTATTTTATGACGATCTTAGCTTACAACAGTCAGCAATAAAAGAGCTACATTAGTTAAATATAGATCGGGTAAACGTACTCAATTCAACGTATCTAATACAACTAAAAAACCTTTTGCAGCTGATGTCTTTTTCTGAAGTGAAATAGACCTTGAAAAACGATACATTTTAGTCTAGGAAAGAAAACTTCGGTCGCACGAGAGCATTAAAACCGAAATATTTGTAACTTCTCACGTACAGATTTTTTTGGTTTTTTTGTTAAAATGGACAAAATCCGGAAAGGAAGCGATCTACGGAAAGAAAAAGGGGGGTCGCCGGCCATTCAAGAGAGTAAAATCGCTGCGAAGTTCTCAAAGCGATTGTATATCCGTACTGTCACGTCATTGCGTGACATTTCCGAGAAGACCTGGGTCCATAGCTATCCCATCATGCAACAGGCGACCCTTTGCCCGAGGGAGGATCAAACACTGGGTCGATGTCATGTTTGTTTACCTTCGTGGTCTGCGATGCATGACGTGTGCGTGACATGCGCGAAAAAATGCGCAGTAGCAATGGGCGCGAACGTCCTTAAGCTCCCTAATGTGTTTGCACGGGACTAAATTAATTTGCAGCACGGCAGTTTCGGCCTTCCAGATCTTTAAACTCGCGTTTTGCATACAAGCTGAAATTTTAAGGTGGCTCGAAACATTTTCAACGCTTCCGAGTAGGGCTCTTATTAGAAGGATCGCACTACAACGATGTATCATGTATTAGCAATATTGGGGTACCAAATGAAACACAGATTTTTGCTGAACAAAAAGCAGTCATTATTGTGACGTAATACGTCACCGTGGCAACTGGCATGCCATGTAAAAACTCCCTCTATTTTGTCTTTAGTTGTTTTTATCTCAAAAACGATCTCGATGACCCGAATTTTTTATTTCTGAAAAGTAATCTGAAGGGCAAGATGAAACTTTCTGCAAACTTTAATACAATTCTGTACAAGGGATTGAGAGCCACCTTAATTCTGTGATTTTTTTAAGGTTGGTTTCATCTTGGCCTTCTAATCACTTTTAAGCAATAAAAAAGGGGGTTCACCCAGTTAGTTTTTGATATATGAGCAACTAAATCCAAAATATAGGATGTCTGCTTGGCGTTCCCGTTGCCAAGGTAACTTATTACATCACAATAGCGACCACATCTTGTTTTGAAATGATCGATGTTTCATATGGTACCATAACATCGCTGTTACGTGATACAGTGTTGAATCGTCATTCGTTCTAATGAAAGTGTCCTCGAAGTGTTGAAACGGTTTTGAGCCACCTTAAGCTATTCACACTCATGTAATATTCATTATCCCTAGCGATGACGTATTAGACATTACATAAACCTGGATAATATATGCAAGATTGTTCATTTCGCAAAGACTGCCATGGATGCGGATAAGGACGATTCTTCTCCAGCACGGCCTGCTACCGTTTCGTGGGCCGAGTTACAGTAGGCAGTGCTGTCCCTGTAGCCACAAGCCGGTCAACCACCACCGCAAAAAGCTCCTTGGGCAGAAAAGTCAGACGGAGGCATCCGGGAATGTTACCCAGCAGTGTTAGGGTGGGTTCCTTTGGGATGATCCGAAAAAGGATCACTGATCCAAGATCACTTGGATAACGGTGCATCAAAGAAACCGACGAATCCACTCTGGGAAAGGATTTTTCGGTTCTTTTGATCCACTAACTATGTTTGATGCACCATGATCCAAGCCTGATCAGTCTTGGATCGGTGATCCTTTTTCGTATCATCCCAAAGGAACGCACCCTAAGCTGCTGGGTCACGTGCTGCATCCTCAAACTCTGCTTCGACCTCGGAGGAGATGTTATAGGTTACTTCCCTTCGCCTATTTAATTCACCTAACGTTCGCTGTTTTGTGAGGCGAACTTTGGTTTAGGAGCGGATTTCTTTCGAGGATGACTTGTCGTCAGCGAGTCCGTATTGTTTACATTCGCTTGCGACTCGTGGGAATGTGTTACCGCCCTTGTAGCAAGGTTACTGAATAGTGAGGATATATATATATATACCAAATAGGAGAACCAAGTTAATAGTATGGTGTGAAGATGAAGAGCGCTCAATACCATTATAAGTAGAGCGAAAACAAAGTAAAGAGATCAGCTGTCACTGCTCCGGGTTTCTAAGAAAATTTGCCCTGAGTGGGATTTGAACCCACGTCCCCCCATTACAAGTCGGGTGTGATCACCACTACACCACCAGGACAGCCATGCTGGCAACACAGCCATCGAAGATGTGATTTACGTGGTCAGGGAGTGGACCTACCGGGAAATTTTCTTTCAAGGCGGCAAGGTAGGGGAGCCTATAACTCCAATTGAAACCCAACTAAGGATCAAGTTAATGATGCACGACCGTAGTCAACTTAGCGGATGACAAGGAAGGATCCTCGAAGGATACAGGCTAATTTCAGTTTTTTTTTTGTAGAGAATGTAGGAGAGAAACCCTGAATTGAATAAATGCTGGCAACACAGCCATCGAAGGGGCGATTTACGTGGTCAGGGCGTGGGCCTTTCTTTTCTTTGGCCATCTCAGTTTGATCAGAAATAACACAGTATTGCGATGTCAGCAGCGAAAAGCTGTGTCTTTATTAGTTTTTGTCATCTCTATTGTTACTTAAAAGTTAATAGTTAAATAGTAAGTAATCCTGTATATTTAAACTCCAATTTTGTATTAACCGTCACTTCTGAAGATGTATGGAGAAGCATAGGAAACGCGTAAAGTAAAAGATAATTTGAAAAAGGATGTGTTTATATCTGATGTTTGTCACCGCTGTTTGTGTGTTGTTTCTGATCAAACTGAGACAAGAGTAATTTAAGGCGCTGTTACACTGTGAAATGTTTCGTGCAACTTGTCTCGCAATGTTTTGGCGACATTGTGGCGGAACAAGTTGCACGAAACATTTCACAGTGTAACATACACTGCAACGGCCAAAATCGTTGCGAGACAAGTTGCAAGAGCCGTTTCCGAAAGTAAAATTAAGTTCTACTTTTCGCCCAACTTGTCTCGCAACGATTTTTGCCTTTTCAGGGTATGTTACACTGTGAAATGTTTCGTGCAACTTGTCCCGCCACAATGTCGCCAAAATATTGCGAGACAAGTTGCACGAGACATTTCACAGTGTAACAGCGCCTTTATGCCAGAAAACAAGTATACGTCCTACAAACAATAGCCATTCGGCGCCATGAATCGCATGTAATTCAGTCTTATGACTGCGAATAATATGATGGTTGCATTGCATCAAATCATCTTGACTCAATCAATTGCCTTATGCACAATATGCTTATTGATAGAACGTAAACTTAACTGCGAGTGTGGTGAATGAAAAGAATCCACATCGAGGAATGAGGAATCAATAAATAATTTTACTTCCTATAAGCTTTTCAGTCACGTTCAGAATTGGCCACCATAACCATAACATAATACTAGGGACCTTTAGATCCGAGGACCAGTACGACTACGAGTACAAGTTTTTTGTACTGAGCATGCGCATAAGGTTTTGAGGCCGACATTTTTCAAAGTGCGCATGCTCAGAACGGAAAACTCGTACTCGTAGTCGTACTCGTTCTCCGATCTTAAGGTCCCTAACTAGAACGACTACGAGTATAAATTTTCCGTACTGAGCATGCGCATAAGGTTTGGAGCCGACATTTTTTGAAGTGCGCATGCTCAGAACGGAAAACTCGCACTCGTAGTTGTACTCTTCCTCCGATCTAAAGGTCCTCAACATACGTCTAATAAAACTTTTACCCATACTTCGGCTCTGCTGCCCACACTACCTAACCCTTGGTTTTTACTAGTATAACTTACTTTATGCCTTTCTGATCATTTTGTTATTGTATTATATTGTAATTAGCATTGCTTTAATCACAGATAATACCTACGTTTTAAATGTTTTTTTAAATGTCTTTTTCCCTGTCGGTGTCACAAAATGTCTAAAAAAGCAAAACAGACATGGATAAATTGCATTTCTGTTCTATATTCATTGCTGTCTTCTCGTTTTGCGCCCGCTTTTTTTTTCTGCAGTTTGTTCTCCATTCCCGATCTTAAATCTTGAGTAGCCACCTATGGCTGCAAATCTGAGCCTACTGGTCGCTCGTAGAGTTCAAATTTTGATCTAAACGCATCACGGAAACAGACTTTTGCTGTGTAATTTGACTGACAACAAGATTACTTTGAGAGCGTACTTTGAATTCTAATTTGAACGCTAATCACGTTAAGTAAACATGGACGATCTCTAGTGTACTTGAACTCTGGTCATACTTAAAGTGGTACTATGATCAAAAAATCATTTCCTTTTTTTCTTCAGATTTTGAAAGCGTGTTCGCTTAACACCTAACTGGCAAAATTTTGAGCTTTGAGTTTTATCCAAAGGCTGTTTATTTTTAGTGTAAGTTTTGGATTTCATGGTCCGCCATAACTCACGTTCAAAACTGGCCGATTGGACCTCAGAGGGTTGGATCTAGAGAAAATGACGTCATTTACTCAAATCTCAGCGTGTAAACGCAATTTATTATATATGCAAAACACGAGTTGAAAAGTCTGAAAGCCCGAAACTCCCGTGCTGCATATTAATTAGGCCTTGTACACACGCATTGCATTCTTAAACTAGTGAGTGTTTGACGTCATTTTCTCCTCGACCCAGCTCTCTCGTGATTTTAAAGTTAGTAATGGCGGACCAATAAATAAGAAAATTCCAGCTAAAATAAACAAGTGTGTTTTTAAAATCAGAACTTAAAACTTGGGTGAGTTAGTGTTTAATTAACATAGTTTTGAAATCCAAAGGAAAAACAAAATTTTTTTTTGGTCGTAGTACCGCTTTAAGTTATACTGGTGAACCACCTATTGATATTCAGCTTGTCATCGAGGCATGAAAAACATGCCGACTGATAGGTATTGCATTATACCTGAAGAGCTTAATATTTAACCACTGATAGGAAAATTGGCACAAGTTACCTTAATTAACTTTCTGTACATTTCTAGCTTACAATGCTTGGTGCTCTAATCGTATTGTTTGCTTTCAAGTTCAATTTATCAGGTACGTACCAGTTCAGTAAAGATGGATTTAAGTCGGTCACAGATTTGCATCGGCCCATAGCCTACAATAGGTCTGCGAAAGTGCTTTTTTTGCCCTCGTCGACAAAGTTCTCATGTATTGAATTTTGTTTTCTTTCGCCTATGGATCGGCGCCACATGGTTACAAGTAGATTACATACTGTACTATAACATTAACAAACTTAGTAATACAGAAAGGTAAGTGATACTTTTTTTAATCTGTTAAGATGTTATCCTCAATGAGAATTCACCGTAGCTTGATTCCATACGGAAGAAAGAAATGTATGCTATTAACTACATTCATCATTCGATTTTTCCATGCTTCTTCAGTGCAAATGCTGGGTGATTTTGCTAAATATCAGTGATAAACACGATAAAGAAAGTAATTTAGAGCGGAATATCGTGCTGTGTGTCTCGAAACCACAGGGAAAACCAGGCCGGCAAGTGCTCGTCTCTCCCGTCTCAATAACCAGCTCCAATTTGGCTGTAGATGACTTCGTTCTGTCCCGATGGGCTGATTATGGGTCTCTAAGGATGTGGTAGCTAAAGTTAGTGAACCTAGCATTAAATTTTTCTCCGACGGTTTAATATAACCCTGAGTAAAGATGGCAGATATTGCGGATGTTTCAACACAGTGCAGATTTATTTATTTAATTACTCCAATCCACAATACAAGAAGTATAAATATAAATGCCAAATAGATACAGAAATTACAGAGTAAAAAGTATTAATAGTTCATCATGTCAAATTACATGGAAAGGAGAGGGGCACATCTAGTAAACTAATATTGTGCCCGTTTGCTAAATAAAT
>OX421454.1:6203316-6213316 GCA_949126865.1 Montipora capitata | reverse complement strand
CTTAAAAAATGTAGCACGAAATGGGATTGTCTCGTTTATGAAATGTTATACATAAGAACAATAAAACCCAATTTAAATACCCAGAGCGACTCCATTAGGGCCAAACTCTTTGTTTAACTTTTAATGCCTTTTAATTTATTCATATCTTCACTATATATATATATATATATATATATATATATATATATATATATATATATATATATATATATATACTCTATTTCATTACTTCTTTTTTACTTGATAATGACGTTCTGGAAACGTCGAAACGTCGTGCCATGTTGTTTTATAATATTTTATCGCAGATTTTTATTGTCAAATTATTATTATTATTATTATTATTATCATTATTATTGAAAACTGGACATGGAACAGATATTTATAAAATAATTAATAAATACTGAGCAACATAGTAATGTATGAATGCCTTTTTGAACAGATTTTTACACGGTTTAAAGAGAATGCCCTTCCAAAAGTATCTGCCAATAACACATGGGCAAAATCTCCTTAACACTTTCTTGAATTGTTTTACGTAAGTCCTTGTATTTCTCTTGCTTTAGTGACGTTTTGTATTTGATCTTTCCTACTTGACACACTTTTCCTTGGATGAGTATCCATGTGTTGTGCTCCTTATCCTGTACCAAGCTTGTTAGCGCCGTTTTCAGGCCGTGAGCTTGTTCAAGCCACGTGATCTTAGCTTTCTCGTGTTCTAGCACAGCCGTTGGCGTAATCTGTTGATACCAGGGCGTGCTGTTATCACTTCCTTGAAAGTCATATTTGTTGCATTGAATTATGATAGATAGGTCGCAACATTCTATCATGTCTAGCTTTGAACAGGCTTTGTGCAATCTTGGTGCATCCGTTTAGTATGTACATGTGATGTTGATTCTGTCTTTGAGTGGCACATTCGATAATTCTCTATCTTTTCAATCTTTTTGAATTACTCGTTCTTCACCCGGGATAGCAATATCGATAATGTCGCATATGCTGCCCTTCTTGTTCGCCACAACTATATCTGGCCTTCTGTGAACAATCAGATGATCTGCCTGGAGGTTAAAATCCCACAGAATCTTTACATTATCATTCTGCATAAGTCCTTCTGTTCTGTGGCTGTACCACTTCCTCTCTCCTAAAACGCCATGCATGTTTCTCACATAGTTCCAGATATGCAATCCCTTCTATACTGTCATGGCGTTGTTTATAATCGGGTTGAACCAGTTTTTTTACATTCATACATTACCCCGGTAAGTGGAAAGTAAATTCGTCTCGCCCCCCACACATGCGACATTTTTTGCTCGAATCCTTCTTGACAATGTTCTTCTATATCCAATTTGTTTGTAGTGCTTGTTCTTGGGCGACTAATATCATCTCTTCTAATTCCTTCTCCAAGACTTAACACTGATGACATTTTCTGTCTCGCGTAACATTTTTCCATGTAGTGATTTCTGTTTCCATTCTTTTAGTCTTTTTTCCTTACTTTTCTTTTTCAAAGCTGCAGCTGACTGTTGCACCAAAGTCAACAGTAGTTCTTCTTTCCCCATACTCTTCAACATATGTACTAAGGCTCTCTACTTCACTCTCAACACACTCCACAATACTTAACAGATCTCACTCACCTTCTTTTCTAGCAACATATAACCTATCAACATGATATGGTTTAAAAGCTACCTCAAAGACCGCAGGCAGTGTGAATCTCTCACGCACCCTATCTAATACTGAAGTATTGCCGTCTGGTGTTCCCCAAGGCTCGATATTAAGGACGTTCGCGCGAAAATTTTCTAACATTGATCTTTTTCTGCAAATTTTACCATTGAAAGATGATGAGTTAGTGATGTCAGAAATGTAAAAAAAATGGGGGGTCACCGACTTCATTTTGGAGATAACTTGCCCGGAAGAACACCCTAAATCTGAAAAAACCCGGCTTCTTTAGCGAACAAGGCCACAGTATCTGTAAGCCCAAAAATATTGCAATTACAACTTTGAAGAGAAATGTTCCCTACCAAACTTTTTTTAAGTACAGTGGACCCATCTAGTGAATTTAGTTAACTGTTGAGGTTCCTTAAAGAACAAGTTCGCATTTAGCGACCATAAGCGACCATAGTTTCATGCGCCTTGCAGCCGCAGGATGGCAGGATTCCACTGATGTCCCGAGAACAGAAATCTTGAAATTTTTTTAACTTCCCGCATTGATTTTTTGTTTATTTTTGGACAATGTGGAGATAATTGTAAATAAAATCTGTTTCTGAAAAGAAAAGTAGTGGTCACCTAACATCCGAGATCGTTAAATCCAAGCAAAGCTATAGCTTTGTTCATTTTAGTACTTAGCGCGCGCGCTCGATTCATGACGTGGCATGTGAACTTGCGTGCGCTATAAGGATGGGAAGTAGCAATGGGCGCGAACGTCCTTACGCCCTGTACTTTTTCTCCTGTTTATCAATGACCTACCGCTCTCCTGGGAAAATAGAAATGGTTAATTTGCTGAAGATGCCACTTTCAACTTTAACCGACATTCAGGCACAACTTCAGCGAGATCTGACAGTACGCGGACAAGGATGAAAGAACATGGTATCGTAGCCCATCTGGAAAAGACAAAGTACACGAACATTGCAACATGACAGAAACTGTCCCGTTGCGAAGAATGTTTACTAACACTTTTGTTACGGCCGGAAACTCAAGCAAACTCAAGAGGAACGCCTCTTGGGCCTTGATATACACCCCACCCTGTGTATCAATCCCATTACAGACAGCAATGCGGCCAGACTATCACCCTTGAAAATACCCTGCTTTCAGCAGGAAAAGAAAACAAACTGCGGTTACAAACATTTTCATTTTATAATTGACGTTTCGTATGTTGCAACATACATCATCAGAAGTGATGGTTAAAACTGTTGCACAAAACTTTAAAAACTAGAGAGCACACTCTTTAACTAGTCACCAGTGCCTCGCTCTAGTTTTTAAAATTTTGTGTAACAGTTTTAACCGTCACTTCTGACGATGTATGTTGCAACATACGAAACGTCAAGTATAAAATGAAAATGTTTGTAGCCGCAGTTTTTCTTTTCCTGCTGAAATTCAAATGGCCAAAGGACAAAAGTATTTATGATGATACCCTGCTTTATCTTCACTTTGGCAAGCTTATTATCATTATTATTATTATTATTATTATTATTATTATTATTATTGTGCTCGAGGTTAAGATTAATGAAGTCAAGGTTGGTTTACCACATTGGTACGGCACGATACAAAACGTAAGTTAAACTTGTTTTTGTCATCAGCTCAATCGTTACAATTATTTTGTAAACCACAGTAAGTAGTCTGATGATGTTTTTACAACGACCAATTTCTGGCATCTGTTTTCGAAGGTCTCGACACTGAATGTGGGCATAAACTTATTCAGTGGTGAATGAAGCTGAAGATGTATGGTGCGAAGCTTCAGAATTGTTCATGGCAACGATAATCTTGTGACTTACTCTATCTCCCCTTTCATAACTTGCTTATGATTGATTTTCTGATTGTTAGCCGCCACATCACCGCGTTCATTCTTCTAATTTGGGCTTACTACGGTCAATGCAGACATGCCAGTGTCTTAAACATTAATAAAGGTGAAGCCAAATGAGTGCTTTCATTTGTGATTCGGCTTTGTGTTTTATCTCACGAGTAATTAGGTTGCAACATCTTGTCATCACACTAAGTTAATTGTTAACCGTATATTACAAATACTTTCAATAGATATGTCAAAAACCTAGTCCATAGTCAAGCACCACAACAAACAGATCTATTGAAGGCTTAACATAACTATAAACAATGATCAGTGGCTTTGCCCAAGATCAATCCTGAGCTGGCAGTTCAGTTCATCATCGGATTTACCCATTGTTTGCGGAATGTTATCGTTCAACCTGCGTTATTAGCAATTATCATAACAACATGTAGCTTCAGAGTTTTTCAGAGGCATTATAGAATGTAAAGTTCATATTGAAGCTCACTTTCAGATTCTTTCACCTCAACTGAGCTCTTGTATTTTTTATTTACCTTTATGTGCAAAGCTTAATTTCACCGTATGGTTGAATGTTGCCTACCCTGGTCAATGATACAGCTCTAGTACGTAAATCTCGGCTCGACCAAAACTGCATATTATGTTGTTTTTAGATTGTGTCAGTATACAATGGAAGGCACCTCCTCCAACCCAGAACATATCAGAAGCAGCAGAAGGTGACCCGGAGGAACACCTAAGCAGGACTAGCCTCCTTGAAGGAACCATCAATGGAACACTCAGCTGGCATTTCAGTCTATCATCAGATTTGACCTTTGTTACCTTTAGTTTAAAATTCAATGACACCCTTATTGGAAAAATTTTGCCATCAGGACAGGTTGAACTACTACATAGATTTAGAGACAAATACGCTATCGACTGGTTTCCATTTCAAAGAATCGCTCTGATTATCTTTTACGTAACAACTGAGATGAATGGCATATTTTCTTGTACAGTTGTGGCACAGACGCCAACAGGCTTTGTAACATTTACAAGCAAAAATAAAGTGGAAGTCGTTGGTAAGCTCTATATTTCTCTTATTAATTTACCTTACAAATGAATTACTAGTATAAGGAAAGAAAAGCAAATAATTCTTTAATTCACTGTCACAATTTAACTCCGTATTCGTTTAGCACATTTCAAAGACATTTTCGCAGCCCCTTAATAGTGGTAAGCAAGACATTGAAGCGAGGTCGGTGAATATCAAAAATGCTGCTAGATCATGTGATCACTCGTGAATCTATGTACTACACACTAATTATCTTTTGCCTTAAAAGGATTTACTTTAATTACCTTAAAGTCTCGCTGGAAAATAAGAACGAGATGGTTGGCTTAGCAGCTGCCTTTTAGTTGAAAAGGAAAAAAATGAATTTAAAAAAAAAGCCGACCTCTTAGGTGAAAATTTGGGATTTTAATCTTAGCTGGATTTTCTCATTCGAAAGTGTAAAAGAATTCGATGAAATTTTTTTTGGCAAAAATGCGACTTTAAGAAAACCTTTTTAAAGTGCGGGACTATCTTGAGGTTTTCCTGCAGGGATAGCATGCATGTTTTCAGGCTGGCTTAGATTTCGGATTCGAGCAACAAATTTATGTATCTTCTGTGGGTCTGATCTCAAGTCGGCCTCGCTTTTTCAGTAAATGATTGATTGTGTTCTTTCTGGTGGATTTATTTAGGCTGCTGTGTTCAGTTAAATTGTCTACAAACGGAGAGATTTTAAAGCAAAATATCTTGATTCTTTCTTACTTTGGACTGGAAAGAAATTATGCATACTTTTGTAAAACGGGGCTTTGAGTAAATGTAACAATACAACTTTATGTTAAACGAAAATTCGTCCTTAATCGAAGAAGTTACGGACAAAATTTACGTAAAATTGGTACAAAAATATAAAGATCTTCAAAACAAAATTTTCAGCTCAAGAAACCAAACAACTAGAGCACCTGCTAATTGACCTTGAAGTGTTCAGGTAATGGAAAACCAAAACCAGCAATAAACTGGGCCCGGTTGTTCAAAAGCCGATTAACCCTTAATTCAGGATTAGCGGAAACTTTGGTTTCAAGTTTTCAACGTTTTGGTGAAATTTTCGTTTAATTATTTTTGTTTTTTCAAGATTGACTTCTTCTAATGTAACGTTTTGCGGAATATCAGCTTTGAACAACATTCGGGGGTCTTAGTATGATTCTTATATGCAGGGACCAGCTGTCTGTGAAGGGGGCAGACAGGTTGGGACTTTAAAACCGTGCAACTTTTTCTTTCTTTTTAATTTGACAGTTCGTCCTAAGACCACACTTGCTTTGGCAGTTCGTCCTAAGATCACACTTGCAAATAAATTGTATGTCGAGCGAGAGCAGACTGCTTCACTCAACTGCGTAGTGGAAGGAAATCCAATACCTTCAATTCAATGGAGTCCTTGTGATCTTCCAAGAATTTGTTGTAATGGACAGAACCTTAGTATTTCTCGAGTGCAGACTTCAAGGGCTTATTACACCTGTACTGCAGTAAATAACTTGGGAAGTGATTCAAGAACCACAGTTCTCAGTAAGTTTCAAGGCAATAATCTTTGTCTATGTTACAGATTAAATTTAAATTCAGGTTAAAATGGTTTCAACCTAGTTCATTTTCATTTTGAATTAGTTTGAAATTGAAAGTATGAAACATCAACAAAAATCCATCAATTATTAGCAAGTACGTGTATATTGGTAAGTAAATCGGTGCTGGAAGTAAGGGGATGTGGTTGGCGTATGTTTTTCATGAGTTAGTCTTTAAAAGGCCCTTGGTTGTTATTAAGTCTAAGTGACTGATTTTAAATGGTTAGCAGTAAGGTTGGGTATACTGTGCATGATAGCCAATTCTGCTTGTTTTCTCAGAGGTTGTGAAAAGGGCATCATTCATAGCTGAATCTCCTTAGTAAGGCAGAGGTCGACAATATGAAAATATCATGTTCAAAGGGACAATAAAAGAAATACTTAAACATACGTGATGTTTTGTTGATTTTTTATTTGCTTAGATATCATTTCTACTTGCTAGATCTTCTGCTTATATTAATTGAATTAATATAATCAAAACCATGTGAAAATCTTGAAAAGTCACAATAACAAAACTAAGTCGAACTCCTGATAGCGTAGTTGGAAAAAGGATTCTTAACTACTATTCAGAAGGCATTTTGCAGCCTCTTGTATAGATTATTTACTTTAAATGATCAAATAAAGTGTTTGGTTTTTTTTTTCATTCCGTTTGTGGAGATGTCACATAGTGATACTTCCAAACTTTGTAGAAATTTAGGCAACCGTGCATTCTTCAATTTGCGCAAGTACTACAAGTTCGAACCTCTGCTTTCATCTACATCTACATCTACATGTTCCAGCACTCGACAAAGTCCCTTTTTGACTTGAGGCTGTTTCTGCTTAGGTGGCCTCAAACACCACAAGCCTTTTTAGAGACATCACCGCCAAGCCGGCCACTTCTACTGGAGAGAACAGGACAGCCACAACACCGGGGACTTTATCCCCTACTCTTCTTGAATAGTGCTTGGGTTCTTTAACGTCCCACAGGGAACTTATGAACATAGAAGATATTTGTGAGACGGGACCTACGGTTTATAGTCCTTATCCGAGAAGACTTGAAAGTCTAACCATTTGCAGATGAAATTACAAAGGCAGCACTTTCTCCTCAGTTATTTAAAGATCCTGAGTGTTGATCTGGCTGGGGTTCGAACCCGCGACCTCCCGCGTGACAGCCCGACGCTCAACCAACTGAGCCACCGGTGCGCTTTTTGGGCTTTCCTTCTTTCCTTTTTTTGTTTGTTTGTTATATTCTCTTTGTGATGTGAATACTTTTTGTTGTAATATTTTTATTTTGACTAATATATTGCCACCCTTTTATCAATTTGGTCTTCAGCTTCTTTTACTGGCTTCTCTCATCTGTTTGCAGCATTTCTTGACTTTGCGGGGGAGATTAAATGCTATGCTGGGTTGAAAGTTTGTGCTGCTAATAAATTCGACTTCTTCTTCCATGAATGTTACAAGTTCTATTCTTTAATTAAACTGCAAATGTTTGCCTGTTCCAGTAGACCCTGAGTCGATCAGTGGATTCCTTAGTTCACCACGAAAATGTGTAATGTTGTGTTTGTGGCAAAGTTAGTCATCACTTAACTCACAAATTCTTTTTCGTTGTCAGATTGCAACTTTATCCGAAATCCCACAATTCATGCCCGAATAGACGTTCTAGGGTACCGGTTCTGGCAACTTCTCATGTTTCTATATGTTTGAGAGGAAATGCTCACAAGTACTCTCCGTTAGGATCTTCAACGTGAAGAGCCCTGCTATGCTCCTTAGAACAGTTTCAGGTTAAACATCAATCAGATGTATTTGCCGACGGAAAAAGAAAACCGCATGCTTGAAATGGATTTGTCATGGTTCTGTTGCGGTGACTAGTAATGCTGCCTGGTTCCTGGTGTAGTTTGCATAGTGAGGTAAATTAACTTAATTGTAACTTGCTGGGAAGTTCCGCTGTAAGACATGTGTACATATTTCTCTGTTTGCCTCTGTCATGGTGACATGGATCGAGCTTCGAATCGAAGGACTGTAAACTTTCTCTTGCACGGTACTTTAGGTGAATGTGCTTCTGACAGTATTCTATGTAATTCCTTTTTAGAAACGACATTTTTGTTGTCACTGTTGACGATCAAGAGCCTGTTTTTTGCAGGCAATTTTCGCATTTATTGGACTGGAGATATCTGAGCATTTTCGCTCTTCTTCAGATAAATTTAGCCATCCTTTATTTTCTCCTTAAAATCGCGAGTTCTAAATAATGTGTCTTGCTATTTACACATTTTGTGGACCGATTAAGCTCGTTCAACATTTCCTAAAGGTACTCAGAGTTCACTCAAACACTGCTGCTGGCCGTTCCATCGGCAGCCATATTTTTCCAAGTCTCACGTCGTGTCATGTACACATGTGCGGAACTATAGTTACGGGGGCTTAGAAATAGCTTACACTCTTTGGTAGTAAAAATGTACAATCAAGAGGTAGATGTTGAAGATAAGTTGGAAAAGTGATTTCATTTACTGCTTTCTATTTTTCTTTCCTTTCTTTTTTAACGCCCCTAAAAGTTCAGGCACTGTTTTTTATTACATCACCCAAAATAATAGACAGTCGATAATAAACTAGTTTGAAACATTTTAACCTACTGTAGGTGAATTTGTTTTCAAACTAGTTTAAAATAAAATGGCTTGGGTTGAAATCATTTTAACCTGAATTCAATTTCAACCTGTAACATATCTCTTAAGCCAGCGGCACAGTTCTGTATGTAACAGACAGTACCATTAGAGCGCAGAATCCACGGGGTAACTACGCCTGTGGTGCAGTGAATGATGTGGGAAGTGATTGTTTGTAAGCTGCAAGCCATTAATTCTTGTTTCACTTGGGCTTCAAGGAAGTGAAAACTTCCTTGCCAATCATCTTCGAGTTGAACCGATCGGAATGCTTAAGAGACAATTTTTAAAGTGTATTTATATATAAGGTCTTCAACATCATACAACAAGTCCAGACCTTTTTACCTGTGAGCTACAGCAGATATCACTGAAAAATTGATGACCATGACAAACGTTTCAGTTTCTCAGTATACAGTGCATACTTGTACCATATTGAAAGTAACTGAAAATTAAGTAGCTTCTTTTAACTTCGCTTTTCTTTTTAATTTTGTCACAGTTATAGGAGGCTATAACATTTACTTAAGAATCACCACAATCGGAGAATGTGAAAACAAAGATTCTGTTTGGAGGACTCTACAGAATGAGGTAATTTAGATTTTGAAAGAGACCGACTCTCCAAGTAAATGAAAGGCTTCAACCGTCATTATTGCTTCCTGTCAAGAGAGTATGAAGGTAAGAGAGGTAATCCCTCATATTGGCCCTATTCCCATCGTAATCCCTCTTAAGTTATTTTTAGATCTCCTGTGAGATCCGGTATTCCCACGAGGGTTAACTGATAGCCAATCATACGTCCCCATTTTCGCGAACGACGCGAGTCATTGCGTGGGAATTAGTTCAGCTGTCAACATTGGTAAAAATGGGGACATGTGATTGGCTATCAGTAAACCCTCGTGAAAATACCGGATCTCGCAGGAGATCTAAAAATAACTTTAAAAGGATTACGATGGGAATAGGGCCAATATGAGGGATTACCTCTCTTACCTTCATACTCTCTTGTTCCTGTAGCATAGCACGAAATTGTTATGACAAAAACAAAGTTATTTGCTATATGCAGTTTTTTAGGCCTTAATTAATTAAAAAGCGTCCACACTATTGAGAACTATTATTCTTGTGGGTGATAACGAAGACTTTTAGCGATTCAAAGGGTTTTGTGTCTGATTACACTAAGAATACAGAGAAACGCTTTGCTAACAATTGACCTCTGTAATTAGGAGTGCATCTTTCATTTTGTGGTACGCAATATTACAAGTCTTCAAGTTCA
>OX421454.1:6185816-6190816 GCA_949126865.1 Montipora capitata | reverse complement strand
AACTTCATCGAAAGATTTCATTGGGTATCTTCTCGAAAAATGGAATTTTACTTCCCTGAGGAAATAAATGAAGTTATGCTGATTGTGACATGCTTAGCTAGCAGGGTATTCCTGTCATCCGGGAATTTCTCTAGACCTTATCCAATGCAGAAGCTAGGCGTAGGGGCTCTTTCACTGACAAATTTAAGAGGGTCAAGATCACCCCCACCCCACTTCCCTATTCTTAGTTTCTGGTGGATTGCGGGTGTGCTTGGATCATCTCTTCTATATTTGGGTATTTCGTAGGTTACTATGCTGATTTTAAATAAACGGCCTAGCCCAACAAAGCTTGGCGAGAGTATCCCAAACATATGTGTTATTATTTTTTGTGTCCCAGCAAACAGAGGCCGCCCAAAGGAACGCCTTGCCAACAATATCAGTCTTTAGCGTTTTGTGCACCGTCAAGGTCAAAAAACTTAGGCAAAAACATGAAACTAAAGGATTGTTGACTTTCGTAACCATCTGCATGCATTCACTATCGTTCTAATAGAACCATATCCTTTGGCCACTCACAGTTCAAGGAGATTACCACGAAAAAAGTGAAGGAGCTTCCTATTGGTTGGAGAGATCAAACGATCATACCAATATTAATAAAACGTTTTGTCAAAATCTGTGCCCTATTACTTGTAGGTACAAAATAATGTTGTCTTGCTGGTTGGAAGACCCCATTACCAGACCAACATTCCTGAATTTGAAAGACAAGCTGGAAAACATGGAAAATCAACATAAGGTGTGGATCTAAGTTCAGCACTGAGTATTAAGAAAACTAACTCAAATTATTAGATCTGTTTATTCGCATATTATCATCTTTAGAAGGCTCAAACCAATTTATTTCCAATACTGTCAAGAAACTTCACTGTTGTAGTCTGTAGCGATATATCACCAAAGCAGCTATGTTAAAGTATCATGAAAAATGCACTTAATAGTGCGATTTTATAAGCTACCATAGCAACAGGCAATGCATCAAGAACACCCTATATTTTCCCCTTAAATAATGGTCACCTCAGAGACAAACTTGAAAAGCCCAATTTCTTCATTACTGGAGAGTAATTCGTAGGCTAAATAGAAATTGCTTTCAATGTTAGAAAAAAATTCGCTGGAGTGGATTCAGAGCTATCTTCACAACTTGAATATTTAAGGTGACTCTAAACCAATCCAGATTGTTTGTTTTTCTAACTTGCATAGAGTTCTACTTTAGCCTGCCGATCAATTTATAGCAAGTAAATGGGGGTCTCTGATCACGGTCACTGATGTCATCGCAGAAACCAATAATTTGTGCTCTACTTATGGTTCTTTTTTTCACTTTCCAGGCGTTGATCAACATTGACATTTATGACGATATACAGCTGTACGCGAGCGTGGAAGATTTGGCTGCATAAAATATCGAGTGAATGCCAAATGCAAGAATTTGCATTTTCTTTTAATTCAACTTTAGCCCCATTTATTTGCCAAAGTTCTACAATAATGTACAGATAATATAAGGCAGAAGTGAAGATTGCCATGGTATGGCCATGGCATGGGGAGAGTTGTGGAATACAAAACATATATATATATATATATATATATATATATATATATATATATATATATATATATATATATATATATATAGATAGATAAGCGCCGGCCTGATGGGCCTTCTAGGCTCGTAGCAGACTTTACCTTTACCTTACCATTCGTCTAGTGATATTCTTGGCAAGTTTTTCATAACAGTCTGCCAATATATTTAGGTGATGTTAGAGACACTTCAAATCAAGCCTTGTAACAGTTAATAAGAAGGCAAGAATTAACAGAACGTTTATTCCTTGACATCGTTCAGAATAGTAATCACAAACTTCACCACTTGGTGTCAACAGCTGTTCTACAATACGGGACAAATTTAGTTGGAGCACTTAGCGCATGGTCGAGAATCATCGTGTTACAAGATCGTAGCTTATACCACATCCCCCTCCCCCCAATTCAATGTTGTGTGAGAATTTTTCGGGCGACTACTAGTAGTTGTAAAAATCAACATTGAAGGAGGGGGGAAACGGGGATGGGTGTTCCAACAAATGTGACGAGTATTGCAGATGTTTGAGACGCATGTGAACGTTTTCAACGCCATTGTGTAAAACAAAGAGATACCAGCAAAGCTTTTATCAGGTGTAATGCAACTGCATCCTTTGGTTTATAGGACCGCGTTAGCATTAATAATAGCCCATGAATCTTCTATTTTCTATAGTTATAGCGTTTCCCATTTATAACCTTTTCATTATAGTTTACTCTTTTTACATGTAATCTCAATTTAGCATATATATTTAGACATTTCGTATTTATATAGTTTACCTGCCACTTAAGTTTGTTTTTATTGTAAGTTATCTGCAAACCCAACCTGTTGGCTGCTCAGGATGGTTTTAATAAACTATCTATGTATCTATGTATCTATCTATCTATCTATCTATCTATCTATCTATCTATCTATCTATCCCGGATAAAGGACTTGAAGGAAGCAAGTGGAGATGGCTGACAAGGATTGCTGATCCCATCTTGAGGTGCGAAAAGGTGTATGTGACGAACAACAAATTAGCTAAATTAGGCAAACTTAACTACTTAGAATAGTAAAGACTAAACCGGCAGCTTAGTAGTTTCAAAAAGTGATTTGCTTATGACTCTAAAAGACGCCACGTCTAGTGAGTAAGAGTAGATGTCTTTGTACCCTGTGAGCAGAGGCCCTTCGATCCTCCTAGTGGATACGTCGGGAAGAGCACGAGGCCTCTGCCAACCGCTTCGAAATGCGTTAAAAATTCAAATGTATTGTCTGTCACGCGTGACCAGTAAAACTAAAACAAACAGTCGGGATATTTTCGAACAACTCCAGTGGACCCCTTGCATAGATGGGACATGTGATGTCATTTGACAAATATTCTGGGCCCCAGGGATGGGGATGTTTGATTCTTTTTACGAAGAGTGGGAGCTAAACACATGTGCTCGTCTGTGCGGTAGTCTTAAAAACAGCATGGGGAATTTCGATTTTTTTTCCATGTTCGTTAGTTATTACTACTTTAGGCTACGTTCACACGGTACCGGACGAATTTTCTACCGGTTGAAAATTTGACCGTACATTTTGTTCGCACGGATCCGTGCAATATTTTTGCTCTGTTCACATGGAACTGACGAATCGGAGTAAAGTTTAACCTTTGTCAGTGGTTTTACCATCTGTTCATGCGCAGAGCGCTACTTAGCGAAATCCAAAATGGCGTCAAGAAAGAGAAAGGCTAACAATAGTAGCTGAGTTACCACGCATTCATGCAACCACGCCTTTGCCGTGCAAAAATTTAGACGGTCAAGGTGTTCACAGCGCGCCGGTTAAATTTTCGACCGTACCGGCTAAAAATTCGTCCTCCATTTTGGCGTTTAAATTTTTGAACGGCGAGGCGTCTAAATTTTCGTACGTTTAGCGTGGTTCCGTGTGGACGGAACCCCTAAATGGACAAATTTTCAACCGGTAGAAAATTCGTCCGGTACCGTGTGAACGTAGCCTTAGTGAGGGGAATGCGAGTTGGATCGACTCTCAAAGTTCAAAATGCATCAGAGACAAACCAGACAAGTGACAATACTTGTTGGAGAAAGGTGTCAAGAAGACATAGCGACATTTACTGCATTCCCTCGTGCCAATCTGACCTGAAACGGACTTGATTAGTAGACCTTGGTACTTCGGTAATCCGGAAATCCGGAGCTATATTCGAAAGACGTTGATTTTCTTCATTTAATTCACTAACACTTAGTAATCTAAAGTTCCTAAGCTTTCACAAAATCGTAATACTTTATTGGGGTTTACTCCAAACGTCGGCCCACGAAGCGGCGCCAACAAATGATGGTAATTACCGCCTGCAAAGCCACTGCGCTCTTGTCGTGCCGTTTATAATTAGCACAACTGGTGTTAATAAACAAGCAAGGATAATTTTGCCACAATTCTACGAATGATATTATGGGCGCATTTTCTCCTCCAGAGGGGTCCCTCGTGATTCAGCATTCAAATGCATCAAGTTTCGACCAAATCTGAGACCCTTGCGACATCGCAGCGTCAAATCGCTGTAAAATCGCATTGAAATCGCACCCGGTTTACACGTGTGAAGTTTGAACAGCAACTTGTGCGCAACAAAATTTGCATCAAGTTGCTGCGACAAAAACCGCATGTGTAAATGGGCCGTTAGCATTCCTGTCCACTGGCAGAAAGGTTTAATATTTTTGCGGAAGTCGTTTTGTCGCTAAATTTCTTTTGTATAGTTTAATGTAAAAACCCTTAATACACTGACTGCGTTTGATTTCTCCCCCCAGTAAAACTAACTTTGACGTCCTTTCGTTGGCCCAAAGAAACTAAGCGTCTTCATTGAACAAATCCGTGACTTTTGTACGATACACGAATTTGGTCCATAAGGTAATTATTCTGAAGAACAAGTGTCGATTGCACAAGTGACTCGGGCTCAAGTCACGCTTTGCTAGGGTGCTGCCTGACTTTGATATAGACCTTATTCATAAATGGCGGCCAATTTATAATTCTTTTGTCGAAGTGCAAATTAGCCTACCAAGCCTCGATACCATACAGTGAATTGAAAAGAATTTTTGCTCTAAAATGAGGCTTGGTAGGCAAATTTGCACGTGGACAAAAGAATTATAAATGTGACCGCCATTTATGAATACGGTCTATACTTCAGAACAGCCGCCTCATACAGACTGTATTCACAAATGGCAGCTAATTAATTAGTCTTTTGTCTTTATGCTAATCAAGCTCATTAGCCTCGTTAGCATGAACAAAATTCCAAAGGACTTTTTGCTCCGAAGTGAGACTAGTGAGGATGATAAGCACGAAGACAAAAGAATAATTTCTTGGCCGCCATTTGTGAATACGGTCTATAACAATGTGTAACCAAAGTTAAATATTCACAGCATATTAAAAGCAAACTTGCATAATAAGCATAATA
>OX421454.1:6173316-6180816 GCA_949126865.1 Montipora capitata | reverse complement strand
AAGATGATATGCTGAGCATTTTCTCAGCTAAAATAATTCCACTCACTTGTCCTCTTTTTCATGAGTCAACTGAGTAGTCTGTTTTGAATCAAACTCGTTACATAAAACGCACGCACATGAAATCGTGATAGTCATTCTGATGTGCCGCAACAAAGGTCGATTTCGCGGGGTGAATAAGCTTCGCAATTCAACTACCACTGAGCATGGTCTCGCCAATTTTGAAGGACGCTGTATCAAGTATGAAAAGCGCGATCGTTTCTCCTTTAGGCTTCCTCACCATACAGTCTTACGCAAATTGTTTACAACTGACATTCAAACTTTTCATTATAATTTGTACATGTGGTGACTCAGAAGAAAGTGATAATGCAACTCAAGCAATTACTTTGACCAGTCGCAACCTGGTGATGGAACACGTTTCATGTCAGCTTACATGAAAAACATCACCTTGTCTTTAGGGACTAAATGTCCGTCTTGGTGCTGTATACTTTCCTACCTACGAGATGAAGAAAAATCTTGTGCAAAGCTCTATTAATGTGAGTTTTACGCAAAATTTGTAGTGGTTCTCACTTAAGTGTCATATTTAAGACCAAAACCAATTAGTTTTCTTCAACAGTGGGATTCACACGAGATTCATGTGAATCAATTAGACTGAAATCCAAGCAGCCTACCAGGCCACTAGTGAGAAGCGCTTATGAGGGGGTTACGATTGGTTTTGGTCAACATACAAACACGATAGACACTCAGTTAAAATCACTCTAGGCAAAGAGGCATTTAATGCAAACTAAAATCACTAAAAAGGATCTACTTCCTAATCGCTTAAAAGTACGCGTAGCTTAATAGGAAGCTGCAGACTTGCTCCTCTAACACGTAGGTTAGCTTGATCGTTATTTCTTATGCATGGAGTGGAAATTATGATTGCTTCTTACTTTCGCGAATGTTTTTTTTTTCTGCAAGCTCTATCAATAACATTTGACGAGAACTTGGTCAAAGAGTTTTTACACCTTCAGTTACATTGGACAATTCTCCTTCGGCTTCATTAATCAGGTTTCCTGCAAGGAAAACCAAGTCTTGTTAGGACAGAAAAACGACGCTTAATAAACACTTAAAATACAGGTTGCTCTTGAGGCACGTAAGTTTGAGAAAGTCTGTGCGAAACCCGGTTTTATCACAGTAGCAGTTTTAAGGGAAATCTATATCAACATACATCATAGGGTTGAACGGCACTGCAAGTTACTCAGACCGTTTCTTTGCAGGATACGAGTGCAACACAACATCGCATGGGCTGCTCTCCTGTACTACCGACTGTATACAGTCGGTAGTATAGCGGTTGCTCTTAAGGCACGTTAATTTGAGAAAGGTCTGTGCTAAACTCGGTTCTGCCAAGTTAGCAGTTTTCAGGGAAATTCATGTCAACATACAACATAGGGTTCAACAGCACTGCAAGTTACTCAGACTGCAAGATACGAGAGCAACGGCAGATGGGCTGCTCTTCTGTACTACCGACTGTAAACAGGTAAACGGTATTTTTACCTGAGTGGCATCCCCTTGCAATTTATATGTTCTATGTGTCTACAACCATAAACATTAACGTTCGCGATGAAACCTGTTTGTGGTTGGTGTGGAAACAAAGGTGTCGTCTTCGTATAGCACTGGAACTGTTGAACTATCAAAAAAATGATTTCGTCATGTGGGCGAAGTACCTCTCTTTAATTCGATACAGTCAAATTGAAGTTATTGTGTGGGACCACCTCGTGGCCTTTAAGTATTTTCCATGACTAAGAACCCTCTCTGTGAAGACCAGGTGGAACTGGAATTTCAAGTATAAGTTTCTGAGGACCGGAGAAATTAAGATACTAAGAGAAAAACCACTAGAAGATCAGTGAGGGAAGAACAAGAACACAGTTTCAGTGCACTTGATACCCAGACCAACAAGTATCAAAAGATCTCAAGTAGCACCGACCATGCAGTATGTCTTACCATAGTTTTTTGAAAATTAAATTGAGACCTCGAATTGGGCGGGCTTATTTCCACCGTCAACCTCTTTCAAACTTGGATACAATTTGGTCTGTTCGTTGGATTGGTCACGTGCATCATCGTTTAGGTTATTCAAGGCATCGTCTTTAACCTCATCTTCTGGTTCCTCCAAAGGACCCTCTGGGTTAACTGGTACCTCTACAGGACTTTCCTCCTTTTCCGGTTCAACAGGACCCTGTAAGAATTGCGTTATCTCTGCATAGGGCGTCTCTTCATATTTCGGGCCCCTTTTTAAAGGCCCAGTAGTGACTGTTGTGCTACTTGGCGTTTGCTGGAAATCCCCAAGGTCCGCATAGGTCCCTTCCCCGGGCCGGGCTTTCTGTTGATGGAATAAATTTCAATATGTATGACGACACTCGCCCAGAAGGGGCAAGGGAAACATGGGTAATCATTTAGAAAAATTTGTAAGGTAACTGTTGCTTGCCTGCTTCTGGCTGCTATTACTGGGTTTGACGCCATCTTTTTCATAAACGTTATTGCACCTTTCATTAACTTGTGACAGTTCAAATTCCAATTAACTGACCGTTTCGTTTTTTTTCATAGCTTTCAGTCACCCTATAGGTAGTTTGTATGTGACGTCATCACCGCCATGTTGGATGACACAACCAAAGAACCTCAAGGACATCTTTTGTTCATCATCCAGCAATTGTGCATTTGGTCATTGTTATCTACGTCTCCCATAGGTTGGTTGCAAACCACCTCTGGAAACGAGTTCTTTGGTCGCGTCCAACGTCGTGATTGGCGCATTTTCATCCATCTGTTTCTCTTGTTAACGGTCTAACGTGACGTGCAGCAGTAAAAAACGAAAGCAAAACAGTTGGTTGAAAGACGAACTTCAGATTCCGCAAATTTATGAAAGGACAATAAATTGTATAACTGTTGTAAATTCGGGATTTGCTCTCAAAAATGATCGAATCTCATTTGTGAAAGGTTACAGGCTGTCAAAATTCTGCACTAGCACTATCGTAAAAAAGAAAGAAAAAACTTGTACCAAACGAAATCCAAATCCCTTAGAAGGACATTGATATGGCATCATAAAGCTGGTACTTTTTTTTTGCCAACGCCTCTTAAAGCAGTAAGAAAACTAAGCAATTCAAATCACCTGTACTTGCAAGACGTCGCTTCCAATGACAAGAAATTTGGTACAGAGGTAAATGCAGCATTTCATATTTGATGAACAATGAAGTTCAAAATTGTCTTGATGCTCAATTGGCACTGCAGTGATAGTGATGGTGGCATTTGAAACTACAGTGTGTCTTCTCGCCAGTTTTTCTTACGAGATAACACAGGTCAAACAACATCTAGAAAATTCTATGCTTCCAAAAATTTGTCATTAAAAGGTGACGTCTTTCCCCAGATTCGGTGCCGTAAAAGAATAGCACCTAAAGTTGAACTCAACGCTGCAAGAAGCACACAAACAAACACTAACAGAGAAAAAGATCAGAAAGAATTAGAAACGCACAAGAACAAAGCGTATGATTTTATTCTCATTTTAAGCAGCCACTTATCGTGTTTAGTTCTCTCCAAGTTTAGTCAATTTTTTTCACTCATGTGAATAATGCTCCATTAAATAATATACTTCCTTTTCATTGACACATTTTTTAATAAAATATTCAAGAGGATATGTTATGATTTAAATCGTTTTTAGAGCTGTTAATTGAAATAACATGCACTGGTATACGTTGCTCATCGTGATCATATCATGGCGGTTTAGTTTACAAGTGCCAACGCCACAAGTTCAAGTTCCGTGGGTTTTGCACAGTCACTCAATTTTTAATGTTAAAAGGAGGATTTCAAATTTCTTCTTGACTCTGGTTACTTCCACCTTCAGTTTCTAAAAGACTTGGTGTTCTTCTCTTGGCCTTTCTTCCTTTTCATCCAACTGGTACTGTAATCTTATACTTAATCCTTGAATCTTAATTGATGAAGGATAAAACCAAATTCTTGTCCATGAGCCAAAGTGTTCACCAGCGAGTAGTTCATTCTCTTCAAAAGAACCTGCATCTGGTTTCAAGTCCAACACACACAGTCTCTCAACGAGCACCAAAAAATAGTATCTATACGAATCCTTGAGCCAGCATTGTCGACGTCTTGTGGCCCATGCAGACAATTCTCTCTTGCCAGCTCTTACCCTCAACCACAGCTACGCTGTATCAGTTGTGAAGCTTTGAGTCCAGCATACCAGAAGAAATGATAAGAACATCCCAGAACCCACCTTGATGCGAATTCTCATATCCGTCATGAGTTGATACGCCAAAGAAACAACGACCAGAATCAACAACAAATATGTTAAGATTTCCAGTTTCAGGTTGGGGCAGACGTTTCAAAAGACATCTAAACCAAAGAAGCTAACGACAATTCATACGTTACCCAGTTTCAACAAGACTTCAAGGTGGCGATCAAACATGCCTGGACTACGCCCATAAATCAGCTTCACTTTGCAGTGAATTAAAATACAGCAGGAAATGTTTTCCATTTTCCAACAGAAAAACTGATTGTTTCAGTACGATCAACGCAGTTATAAACATGCTTAAAGCAATAAAGATAGCAAATGCTTATTTAAGCATGAAAAATGCAGGTATTTACAATTCCACGAAATCTGCGATATCAATGCAGGCCTCTTTCAATAAAACAACAAGAGGAAAAGAAATGCAAAACTTTTGGTAGAATAAATAACTTTTTTAAAGGTTATTTTTAGGGTTTATATGTAACTGTCACAAAGATAAAAAACTGCAATGTGGTAACTATTAGCATGATCTGTTTTTTTTTTCATTTGGGAAAATAAATAATATCACCGGTAAAGGTGATTTCACAACCAAGCTAGAACTATTTGATTAATCAGGAATATATTTTTACTTCAGAAATTTTGTTATTGTTATCCTTACGGTTCTTATTATTATCGTTATTACTGTTAATCTTATTATTAATAGGTCACTTTGGAAAATACCATAATACTCTTTGTTTGTCCCCCAAATTTTGTATAAGCATTGTTTCCAGTTTCTCTTGGGACTAACAATGGTCCCAAGAGGAAACAAAAACAATTCTTATGCAAAATGTGGGGAGACAAACAAAGAGTATTATGGTATTTTCCGAAGTGGCCCATGTTACTGTTAGTATATTATTGATGCTGTTATTGTTAATATTACTTTTATTGTGGCTGGTTTTGTTATTGTTATCGTTCTTGTTAATGGTCTGGGTAACATTACTGCTATTGTCATTGTCACCATTATCATTCTTCGTTGCTTTTTATCATTATTAACATCATCATCATCACCATTATCGTAAATGTCCAGACTGGAAATATTATTTGTAACGGTAACAAAGTTTCATTTTCAAACAATCTGAGCTCAGCAGAGTTATAATAATTTACGATTGGCCTCCTTTACAAGGGAAGACAAAGCCAAGAAAAGTGGCGACTTAAAGTATTAATTTTTAGCAAATTTACGATGATTTAAAATACTTGAAAAGTAGACGTCCACAATAGAATTAATAAGAATAAGGTGTGAATGCATAAAACAAAAAGAGCTCTCAGCTCCTCCTCCTCTCAGCTCCTCCTAACGTACTAAACATGAAAGGGAAAAATGATCCTCGCACATATATAGACAATTTAAGGACGGTGCCTACTAATTCAGAGGTATTTTTGCGCGGTTTACTGAATATGCGGCAAAAGCAGATCTCAACAAGTGTTATTGAAATCCAAAAAAAAAACTGGGGGGGAGGGGGGGGGGGGAAACCACGCATTTTCCCAAGATAATTAATCAACAATATTTGTAAAAAGCTTTAAAATACAAAGCAATGTATGGCGTTCTTTTCCAAATTGAAGCTTAATCATCTCTGAAAAATGCGTGGTTACCCCCAACTTTCTTTTCGGATAATAAGAGCACTTGCTAAGTCCTGCTTTCTCCGCATAGTTTTGAACCGCGCAAAAATATCCCTGTATAAATTAGCAGCGCCGATAGGAAATCCGAGTACCTCGAGATGCGCAGAACTTACGCGCAATAACAATAGTAGGCACCGTCCTTAAAAAATTTTCTCTTTTAGACACCTGAAAAATTCAGGTGGCTTCAAGAGTATCCGAACCCATGACTGCTGCGATGCTGGTGCAACGCTCAACCAACTGAGCTATGAAGCTACTCAGTTGGTAGCAGGTCAATTTGTTGGATTCATATGTGCTTCCGTGAAAGGACAGATACGAGCGAGGGTCAATTCTCCCCTTCGTCTATTACCCACACTTCAAACATTTAGCAACTATTCACTGAAGTGGAGGTGGCTGGTGGGGGATATTTACCGAAAACAAATTTGTTGGAAAAAATTCGAATTTTGGTCTAAGGGTTTAGGATTCAAGTCATCAAACTGAGGATGACTTCATTCACCTGACAGTTTGTGTTGGATCAGCAATTGATTTTAATGGTTTCAGCCAGCAACCAAACTTGCAAGATCCTATTTAAGTTTCTCCCTCGTCTGCAGATCAAGTATAATATAAGTTCTGGCCAATTAAAAGCCCTCCAAAACATGGACGAACGCCTTACTAAGACCATTCTATAACAAAAGACTTTTCTTCAATAATAGTTTGGCAAGAAACACTGCCATGTGGAAAAAAAGCATCTAAGGTGATTCGCTATTCAACCAGCCCAGAGAAGCGTTGTACGTGCAATAGTATATAGCATATACACGGCTTTGTCCCTTACCTGAGAGCGCGAGTCATTGAGTGTGATTCCGGGTGTCTGGGCGTTATTGGAGTTAAATGTAACCATTGGCGTCCCTGCCTGTGCAGTTTCATCTTCAAATCCAGTATTTACACTGCCATGTCCATTTCTGCCGGATGTAACACCACCATAAGCATTACCCTCCTTTCCCACTGTGCCGTGTCTCCTGAAAAAAAAAAAAAAAAAGAGTTTGAACAGCCATTAGTGCCTGCTCAAAGCAAAGACAAAGGGAATATTAGTTGTGGCGACTAATCACCAAAGAAGGACTATGAAACAAACAAAACAAAACTTGTAACAAATGCAATGAAAGACACGACCCATTCATATTAGAGGCAATGGAACTAATCCAGACTACATAAGATAAACCAATCACATTATAAGAACTTACCCTTCTGGGTCCTGCCTTTGTGAATATTTACCTAAAAATGGAAAGAATACCTGTTAACAACATGGTATATCTAATGATCGAAAGGTTAGGGAGCCTTTTGCCTGAGAAGAAGCAGTAGCAGAAGCATTAAAGCAGTATTAAACGCCTAAAAGGAGGCCCGGAGGGAGAAATGAATGAAAAATTACAGCAGTATTAAAAATGTGGACGTTTACTTTGGCAAAAGCTGTATGAGAAATTTGGATCATAAGTTCAGGAAATGTAAAGCACATTTGTTTCTTTTGGCTTTCTGCTACAAAGTTAAAGGTCGGCGCAAAAAAAAAAAAAAAAAAAAGCAAACAAACAAAAAACAGAACACATGCAGCTGGCAACTGC
>OX421454.1:6120816-6168316 GCA_949126865.1 Montipora capitata | reverse complement strand
TTCAGAAACATCCCGTGAAGAAGAACTTCTGCGATTAGACCATTTTACAGTTCTAGCTAAGTTACCTGGCCTACGAATGGAAGCGAGGCTGCCGGTGACCCTGTGTTGATACAAACCTCCGAGCTTTTGTAATGTTAATACGGACTAATTAGAATTACAACAACACAATTTGCATGAGAAAAGCAGTCGGGGCTGTATCAATGCAAGGTCACCGGCAGCCTCGCAGCCATTCATAGGCTAGGTCGCAAAGCAAACAACTGTAAAATGGCCTATTCGCTGTTCGATTTGATTTTTAATCCAAACGCCTTACTCCTTTCGTTCCATAATCTTAAGGTTGAAGTAGTGAGCCAAATAACATGGCGCTTTTCCTTCCTCGGCGGACGACCTTTCTTCACAGTTTTCATTTCGCTTTTAACACGAACACAACACCCAAATAACGCCAAAAATACAATATTTAAACATTAAGGAAAATATTAACAAAGTTTGAAGCTACTGGGCATCCAAAACACGACGATGTGAGGCGATGGAATTTGACTTTTCAAAAAATACTAGTTTCTGTATTACAAAAATGGCGCCGATAGCTTGCACGCCCTCAAAGACATGTGGTTGTCGGTGGCCCTTTAAGTTGTCCTAGCAACATAAGAATAAAAAATGTCTTCATTCTTGAATGTTGCTTACATTTCATAATTGTTCATAATTGTTCATAATAGGCCTGGTTTTCACTAGCGACGCAGGCATAAGCACAAGCAACAGACGCAAGCGCATTTACTTGTTGTTCATTAGTGTCTATTGTTCTAACAAAAGGTGCTAATGAACAACAGGCTACTGAGTTTGCGTATGCTTCTTGTGCTCATGCTTGTGTCACTAGTGAAAACCAGGCTTTAAGGGCCACCTAATCGCTTTTTGATTACGTATGGACAAATAATGTAGTATTTGGTGATAAAAAACACTCATTATAAATGCGTTATTTGTTAATAGCTCTATTAAACCTCTATTAACTCTGATTAACAAACCAAAAAGAGCGAACACGGAAAATTATTTGCGCGGATTTAAAGCTGCGCAAATAAGTGTTAACAAGATGCGGGAATGTGGAACAAGAATCCAGGTTTGTCCCCATCATCGTCAGAAAAGCGTCTGTTTTTAAACCACGTTTAGCTGGAAAACCGACAATAGACCAAATATTGGCTAACCCAATTCAAATCTCCTGGGGTTAAAATTCTTTACCTGTCTACATTCGAAGGGTCCCTGCTCGCAGGGTAAGATTCTTTGTGTATCGTATTTGCATTATAATGTAGCATTCACGTGTAATGTTTTGGAAATACCTGGAACAAAATGTTGTATTCCCAAAGGGTTTGAATGGGGTGAATTTTCCCGTGAAACTAGGTTTAAAGATAGACACTTTTCCGACGATGATGGGGACTTGGCCAATCTGGGTAATTCTTACTTGATTGACCCTTGTGTGGAAAATAACACAAAGCCTCAGCAATTTTTTTTTGAAGCTTGTGTTATGGATGAAGGTTTCAAGGAATGCTAAAGGAAGAGTCTCCTGAAATAAAGGCACTTCACACTACTGGATATACATGTAAATAATGATAAACAGAAACATGAAGATGATTGTGATGATAACGACGGTGATGTTTTCTTAAAAAAAAAACAGACAAATTATGGGGACAGATTATGACGGTGATTACAAGGATGGCAAGAACACATACAATGATGCAGTTATGCCCAGATGTGCAAGTATAATTGGATTCACGCCCAAATACCCACTTAGGTCTAAGCACTTGCTATCGACAAAATAAGGTCAGTGTTAGGGATGACGACAATAGGGACCTTAAGCAAGGCCGGCGACGACGGCTAAAAGAACGCTGTCTAAAAATATTATTTCCTGTTACTGTAATAATTTTGCGATTACTCCATGTCGCTCAGCATGGAAAGTGTGAGCCCACATTCCAAGAATAAAATTGATGAGAACGGTATGGACATTTAGAGAGAAAACTTGAAATTCATAGTCAGGTGCTCACGTCCTCCACATGACCTCAAAATTGATCATTTCACGTCGATGTCAAGACGAGAACTGCAAAGAAGTGTATCAAAATGTAAAACGCACATCCAGGGCGTGCAGAACGATAATTGTTTTTGCTAAATGAAAGTATTGTTCTGTGGCGATCTCGTAGCTGTTATCGTTGTCCTTGTTTAAAGTCCATAATGATGAAGACGACGACGACGATGACAATGATGATGCTGATGACAAAGACGAGGCAGGGGTAGTGTAGCCCAGTGGCTTGGACCCTTGTCTTGAGGTCCGGAGATCATGGGTTCAATACCCATCCTGACAACTCGTTGAATTTGATCCAAGTAGTCAATAGTTTAACTTCTTGGCTGCATTTGTAAATAGCCAACTGGTTTGCCTCCGGCCATCTGGGATTCTTAACAACAATTGTTTCACTGACTTAGTTTCATTTGCCCTGAAAAGCCCCTATGAGGAAAGGTCAATTGAGCATCTGTGTATTTATGTATGTATAAATGACTGTGCGATGACGATGATGATGTGGTGGTGACGGTGATGGTGATGGTGATGATGATGATGATGATGATGATGACGTTGATGACGTAGACAACAACCATAACAATGACGACACAATGACCATGATGGTGATGACAGTGGCGATGATGATAGTGACGAGGACCAAAATAGAGAAGTAAAAGGAATGACGATTTTAACATTATAATGGTAACGGTGACAATGGTGATAATGATGATAACACTGATGGTGACTGTGTTAAAGGTCAGGAGAATTCTCACAACAATGGAGGATAAGAATAAAGGAGAACAAGGGCAAGAAGCAAGAAGATAATAATATTGACGACTCAGTAACATGACATGAGGAGCATGCAACAAAAACTAACAACAACCTACCGCCTGTTTAATTTTTTGGATTAAGACGACGGTACTTTGATCTTCCAGGTTCTCATATTCTGGTTTAAATTCTTCGCTTGTGAACTCAAATCCTACTTCAACTACCTTCACCAAAGCATCTATGAAAAATTTCGAAAATGACAACAATGGAATCAAAACAACAATTAAGGCAAAGCTTGCAAACTTCACAAAAAAGCTGGAGTCTAGTAATTATGCAGTTGTTGGACATTACTACTAAACCACAAAGCAGCGAAACGAAACACCAAAACACCATGTATGATCCCGCTATACACTGAATACTAATCAACAAAGGTTGGATTTTGAGATTAATTAAACATAGAGCTGGTTCAATGCGAAAATGACGTTAAAGACTCACTACTTTAAGAATGCAATGCGTGTGAACGCGGCTGAATCAATATGCAGCAAGGGAGTTTCGGGATTTCAAACTTTGCTTATACAATAAGCTGGATTTACACCCTGAAACTCTAAGCTAGTGAGTCAATGACGTCGCTTTTCCCTAGATCCAACCCTCTGAGGTCTAATTGATCAGTTTTGAACATAAGTTATGGCAGACTGTGAAATCCAAAACTTAAACTCAAAGTAAATAATCTCGGACAAAAATCAAAGCTCAAATTTTCGCAAGTCAGGTGTTATGCAAAAACACTTACAAAATCTAAAGGAAAAAAAGCGAATGAATTTTTTTCCATCACAGTAGCACTTGAAACATATATATAGACAGTTTCTGTTAGTCCTGACATATGGGCAATCTAAATACTCTCCATCACGAAGTGGACGCAAAAGGAATCTATTGCTGCATACCAGCAGGCAACTTCATGTGAGAGCTGACCTTAACATCTTGCCCACGATAAATACAGTCGAACCCCGCTTTACAGACACCCGCTTAATACGGACACCCCATTATTACGAAACTGGGAAAGCCCAAATATTCTTTCAAAATTCAACCTGCTTAATAATAACACCCGTTAACACTGACAACGGACATTCTTTCTTCCCATCAACTAATTCTGACAGGAAGTTACCCTCGCTAATACGGACACTCCCGTCAACGTTTATTATTTTTTTCATGAGCTTTGTCTTTTGTAAAGGGATATAAGAGCGAAAAATGAATACTGCTGTTCAAATATCAATAACTGACTATTCTGCCAATATATGATTTCGAGCAATGTATATCAGTTAATGAGGAAATGAACATAAATGAAAGACGTAACCTTAATGTTTCGTACAATTCTTTATACGGAATCAGCCCATGCAATAATGGGTAATGCCCAATGGTATAGATGGGCGACTTAATTTTTTTGCGTTCTTGTAGACTAGGAAATGGCTGCTTTGTACCCTACAGACTTTCAGTTTGTTGATGTTTATGTTTTGTTTTATATCTTTTGACGTTTTGCTTCAATAAGATGTACAGTACTGCATATTTTACTTAATTTACATAACCCTCTTAACACGGACACCACATTAATACGGACATTACCCATGGTCCCTTCGGTGTCCGTATTAACGGGGTTTGACTGTATCAAAATCATCACATACACTCACATACCATTTTGTTGACAATTTTCCCCACTTTTTTCATTAGGGCAACGGCAAAAATACTTTGTCCCAAAAGCTAGGCATTCTTTTCCATCTGTACAAGTTGGCTCACACTTCTCTCCTAAAACAAGAGAGAATTCAGCTTTGGTCTCTTTCTTAACACAAAGCCTTACAGTTTTATTCAAAAATGTTTTATTAAAAAGTTATCCTGGAAACTTAAACCTTGATTCTTGAAGACTTTAAGGACTGTAACTCAAGTTGACCCTTACTTTAATTTTGCTTAAAGTGTAGCTTATCTAACATAGCATTAATGGCAATATAAGATATATATTAACATTTGTGGTCTCCTGATTAAAAAAATCTGGACAGTAGTGAGCTGATGTAGAGGCTCCGTAGATGCTTATTTCACCGGAGATCTCAGCCAAATTGGCACTCTTGGTTATAATCTTCCTGATGAATTCATCTAATAATATATGGTCACTTTTAAAAACTCTTATTCAACCTGATCTACAAATCTTCAGATACGTTGAAATGTGAGACCTGAAATCTTAAGAATGCTTAGCTAACTGTAATTCTATTAACAGGATTAAACTGGGTGAGTCCCATTGTTGTAGATTATCACAATATTGGACAAAACTGGAAGAAAATGAGGAAAAGAAACATCATATACATGAACCTACTGTATTTGAACCCTTTTCTTGAAAGATAAGAGTCAGAAAATCTGAATCAAATGAGTTACTTGAACGATATAAGGTCAAACATTCTGAACCCTTTCTTGAACGATACAGGGTTAGAACTTATGAAACCTTGTGCTTTACTAGAACGATGCAGGGTCAGAAATTCTCAACCCTCTTCTTGAATGATAAGGTGAGGAAACAACTAATGGCTACGGTAACGATAATTCCACTTTAAAACAACAACGTGATATCATTGGTTACAAGAGGCAAAATAGTCGCCCTGCACTGGCGGCATGCACTTTGCTCAAACATGTACGTTGTACTCTACGTTACGACATGAAATCACCAAATTGCAGGTTTGTACGACAACGGTCGCACAGGTGGTTGAAAATTTAATGAAAACCCTGACGAGTGAGTTGATTCTGATTATTACAATTATTTTCATGTATAAGTATATAATAAGTAATAACATAAATTTTCTTGTGCAATTTGGAATGAATCCACGTAACTACTGGTATATTTTTTACAAAGACTGCAAATTGCTGAAGCCCGTACTTCTTTTTTTTTTTTAAAGAAATTACTCTTGCTTATTTATTCCAAATTGCACTTGAAATCATGTCAAAGCCAACAAAGGGTTGTGCATTTACCATTGACAGTCACAGAGACATTTGGGCTCATTGCTGTTCCCACAGTGTTATTAACCATGCATTTGAAGACAAACTCTCCTCTAGTGGACATTGTCCTGGTCCAAACTCCCGTACTGCTGATTTCCTCAACCATGTTTCCATTTTCATACAAGTGATACGTATGAACCATGGGGTTACCATAAGCTGAACAGTTTAAGGTGATGGAAGCACCGAAGTAGACTGTTTCTTCACTGGCAAATAACTGGACCATCTCCGGTTTAACTAAAATGAAGGAAAACAATCACTTAGCATCCAAAGAAAGCTGAATACTTGCCAAAACACTAAAAACTGCCAAGTTTCTTTGTCTTAATGATCATTTAAAATGTTAACTTTTAAAGACAACTTACAAAACACATCAATTTCTACAGACTCGGAAGCATTGCCACATAGATTGCTTGCTTCACATCTGTATTCTCCTGCTTCAGTCCTAATGATATCTGTGAAAACCAACTCTGTTCCATTGGTACGCACTCCATCACTAGTCTTGACCCATGATACACTTAGTGGTGGGGTACCAGTTGCTTCACACACTATGGTCAAGCTTTCCCCTTCAGTTCTCTCTTTCTTGGTTAATGGACGGATGGATGAAGGTTCTAAAAAATTGCACGAAAATGAGTAACTGGACATGGAACCTATTGTAAAAAAATTTGAGTGCAGAAGTTTCAATAAAATTTGAAGTTGGCAGATAGTTTGAGTGGAGTAACCGACTGCTGTCATTGTCAAAATTAATTTTAATCTCTCTTTAATTACTTCACTTTAGATGAAAAAGTTGCCGACTTCTCTGTGGAGTGAGTGAATTAGCTGACTATTTTCATCAGCTGTCGGTGCTTATTCACACCACTCAGCTCAGGTCCCTTTCTCATTGTATTTGAGTAAATCTAGTGTACGTCCCCAACATTCTCTTGTAATAAGCAGCAGTGTCAGTTGGACTTTCTATAGTTAAGAGCCTCCATTGTAGGTGAGATTACTTGTAGGAAACATTTCCAAATATAGACAGCCTGATATTCTACCTAAAGACCACATTTCCACTTTGATTGGCAACAACTGCGCCAGTAAACAGTATAAAATAAGATTTAACTTATAAAATAAGACATTATTTATAAAAGTAAGATTTAAAGGGGCTATGTCACACAAAATTATGTACTAGTCGGTAATTTCATGACACCCAAAATGCCCAAAAAGTAGAAAGAGACATTGCAATAACTACTTAAAACTGATGAACAACATAAAAGAAATACAGCAAAAGAAAAGAGAAGCATAGATGGACACAAATGGACAAGATTGAAATGGATTCCAATTGGATAATCTTGAAAAAAGTCGGCCCAACATTTTCAAGTTTACGGCAAATGGTTTGGATAAAGCATAATGCAAATAGTTCGATCACTGCCTTAAGAGATAAAAAAAATTGAGCATGAGCAGATACAACTTAGATTTGATTTGATTTTTTTAGTTTGTTGTATCAGCTCTTGCTCAAAATATAGTTAGTTAGTTAGTTAGTTAGTCGACCACAGTCGAGCAATTCTTCACAACTTCTCGCCACTCTTCTCTGTCATTCATGAGGGCAGGCAAATCTTCTAACTGGATGCAATGTCCAAGAAGCTAAACGGTCTTCTTCCTCTGTTAGGACACTGGAGTCTTTAGCTCTGAAGCAATGCCCAGCAAAACTTGCTCTTCTTTGCTGATATAGGAGGGACGTCACCGTAAATTTCAGCTTTAGTCTAGTGTTGACGCCAGGAAATGTTCTTTACTCGCATGAGTAAACGAGTTTAAGTGCTGTCCAGATTTTCTTGGAGTCGCTTCGTCATGCTCCAAGTTTCAGAGCCGTACTAGAGGATGCTTTCCACGCAGGCTGTAAAGAAAGCTAATAGTATTTTGGTTTTGACAGAGGTGTTGGACTGCCATACATAATGGAGTCTGTTGCATGCTGACCATGCTTGAGCTTTACGAGTGACGAAGTCCTTTCTACTGTCAACTACATATGATTCCAAGTACTTGATATCATCTACGCTATTAAGAACTGTGCCGGCTTTGGACTTGTATTTTGTTTCTCAATTTGTAATTACACCCATTAGACCAAGCTGACTTGATCCAACGTACACCGACAGGAATATTGTCCACGGTTGCTTTCTTGAAAACTTCAGAGATCACTCGATATTCTCACTGAATATTTTTGTACGTGCTTCGTTTACCCAATTATGGGTTAAGACATGTACACGGTGAAAAATTTGTGTGACCAGCAGTGCCGAAGGTCAAAATAATTGCTTTTTTTTAAAGAACTTTAAGACGCTCTCGCGTCTCTCCGCGCAAACGAAAAGCTATGAAAATTTCTTTTGCAACGCGACGTAATATAGAGACCATCCTTCTAATATTCAAATTCAAGAAGCTTAATCGATTTGAAGCTTTCGCAAAAACTGAAAATTTAATTCATAAACGAAGTACTTTTGCTGTTACTGAATTGTAACTTAGCATTAAATTATTTCGTTCACAAAACCTTAACCGAAACAACGCAATATTCCCCAAAATCATTCCCACTGATATTTAAGGATTGTGAAAAAAAAAATTGTGTTTTAAACGCCGCAGAATGATTTGTCTTTGCACACAAGGCTGTCAAACCCTCGTAATAGACTAATTTAGCGCCTTAAATGAAAATCCCCTGAAAAGACTATGGAGTGACTTAGTCATATCCCAGCCTATTGAACATTAAAAATACGAACGAAACCAAATTTTCTAAGCTTGCAGGGATATAAGGTTTGATTTTTACGGACAGGTGCTGTTAAATATTTCGACATCATCTTGCTAGAGACTCGCTTACGTTATCATATTCAATTTGGACATGTACATGGACTCTGCATATTCCGCACTTATCGTTTGGTTTGGCCGGCCCAGAAGCTATCTAGTTTAATTAAACAACATTTACTTCGTGTCACTAGTTTCACTAGTGCCGTGTTTGTTTTTAAAATCAGCAATTGACTTTATTTTACTTCAATTCACAACTTCTTTCTTCTCATTGGTCGTTTTTTTTAGACATTCCAGACAGGTATGGGCTCAAGTGTGAAAGAGGCGTTCTTCGGAATGTTGGGGTTTGCGGGCAAGCGTTTCTTTCCCTCCTTTCCCCCTCCCCCCTCTCTTCATTAGTGGCTCGGTCAGAAAAATTGCTACGCAGGCTACCCTTGACTGGTTTCGATCTTATTTGTCTGGGCGTTCACAGCGAGTCTCTGTTCCTGCATGTGTGTCCGAGAAGTGTGATCTGCGCTATGGTGTTCCTCAGGGCTCATGTGTTGGACCGCTCTTGTTCACAGACTATGGAAGCGCACTGTTTGATGTTTTGAAAGCACCTCCCAAATTTTCATTCTTACGTCAACGACTCGCAGTTATACGTCTCGTTTAGTCCCAAGGCACATTCTGGCCAGGCTGATGTAGTTGCTGCTATCGAACATTGCATTCAAGACATCAGGCAGTGTATGTCTCCAGACAAGCTACTCATGAACGGTGCTAAAACAGAACTTCGTTTGCTCGGCACCAGACAACAGCTCGCTGAAGTCTCCATTTTAATAGTATTGGAGGCTCTGTCATTGTTCCACAATCTCCCGTTGGTAATCTGGGTGTGTTATTAGATTCTAACCTTTTGATAGGGTGACCATATTACAAAGAGCAAGCTCTGATGCATTCTATTACTCGTATAATATCTGGATTAGAAAATATCTTACTAAAGACTGTACGGAAACACTGATACATGCCTTTATTTCTAGCCGCATTGACTACTGCAATAGCCTGTTTTATTATGACTAGCTCCGTGAGAGGGCAAGATGAACCAAATCGTGCGCTGTGATTGAATAGCCTTTAGCGGGCAAGATAGCTCCATCTTGCCCGCTCGGGATTTCTCGCTTGGTCCCGCAAGATCAAAGATCATTTTTTGGTGTTTTAAGTCATATAATAAATCCTTTATTGACCAAGCTTGTTCGGTTAAGATGGCTGGATATTTGTCTCATTCTTTTTTTGCGTGTTTATGGACCACGACTTCGTCTCGGTCCATAAACATGCAAAAAAAGAACTTGGCCAATATCCAGTCATCTTGACCTCACGCTTGGTCAATAGCCAAACATATATCTGGGTTAATTGCCGGCGTATCGGATTCAGAAACTGCAAAGAGTTCAGAATTCGGCTGCTCGTCTTGTTTTCTTGGAAAGCAAATTTTGCCATATCACAACATTGTTAAGGACACTGCATTGGCTTCCCATTAAGTATCGCATTGTTTTTAAGGTTTACTAATAGACTTTAAGGCCATTCACGGACTTGCTCCATCTTATATTTCTCATCTCATCTCTGTTAAGGAATGCCGACATTAATTAATGCAAGATATTGTTTAAGATCTAGTAATGGCCTGCTTTTAAACGCTCCTACATGCAAGTCTTTCGCTACTCTTGGTGATCGATCTTTTCATATGGCCGCCCCTACACCATGGAATTATCTTCCACTTTTTATTAAAAACATATCTACTGAAAATAGTTTTATAAACTCTCTATAAAAACGCATTTGTTATTTTAGCTAATTTGTTATTGATTTTATGTAGAATTTGTTTTAGATGTGTATTTTTAAGGATTTTTAAACAGGTCTAGATAGCAGCAACAATATAGATAGTCGTATAAACATAACAACTTTCTTTAATTTTCCAGACATGTTTCTACGGTACATCCGTCATCTTCAGTGTTACATATTTTGAAATCGCCGTTGAATTTAAAGCGCGCGCGATCTTACAAACTTCGTTACATTGCGTTGTCAATATTGCGTATTAAATCAAAACAGAACAAAACAAAAATTTTTAAATGAGTGACGCTTAGTTCCTTACAGGGAGAGAGTCAGGTTAATGTGTTTCACCTGCTGCTGATCTCAACCAGCAGGTTGAGATCAGCAGGTTGAGACAGTTACTTATGGCCAACGTGCCTTCTCCTACGTAGCCGCAACACTCTGGAACTCTATACCGGACAATATTAGAAACTCTGTAACAGTTGAAATATTTAAAACCAGACTCAAAACATTTCTTTTTAAAGAAGCATATAACTCATCTAATTGAACTTTTCTTTAAATTATGATTTACTTCTTTATAATATGTATATATGTATATAATATTTTTGTAAACGCATCGAGATTTTTAGATGCGTAATAAGCAAGTACATTATTATTATTATTATTATTATTATTATTATTATTATTATTATTATTATTATTATTATTATTATTATCATTATCATTAAAGATACTACATAAAATTGAACTAGGTCCAAAACATTTATATGCTACTCGGAGTTTCATGAAAGAAATCCTCGTAACTAGCATAATCTATTAGACGTTTTGGTGAGTAGTACCACTAAGTATTTTTAGAAGTTGTGCCATATTTTGAAAAGCAAGCGGGTCGAGTCAAAACACAAACGAGTGAAAATTCTAAACAATACTACTAATTCACTAATTCCAAAGGATCTTTGCTTACCATTGACATTAACAGACACATTTGAACTCATAGCTGTCCCAACAGAGTTGTTCACCATGCACTTATAGACAAATACTCCTCCAACTGTCATTGTTTTGTTCCAAACTCCAGTACTGCTAATGACACCTATCACAATGTTATTCTCATAAAGCTGATAATTTAGTTCTGTGGGGTTCGCAGTTTCAGCTGAGCAATTGAAAGAGATGGTTGTTCCATTGCAGACTTCTTCTTCACTCACATGTAACTGGATTCCCTCTGGTGGGTCTATGATGAAGACCAAAATATGTTAGTACAGTTCTCTGACTCCATGTACACAACTTGCCTGTAAAAATATCTTAATTAGGTGAAGTAAAATCATCTGCGGTGGGTAAGAAGAGTCCTGCAAAAGACTGTTTAGGACGACATTTGACGGACGTTTCGACAACCTGAGTAAAATGACTGTAAATGTAAAATAATAGCCAAAGTTGTTACTTTTTTGTTCAGTATTTTTCAAGTCTTTTATTTTGTCTTTGTTTTTCTTTTTCGGCCATAATACTGAACGTTCACCCAAGATTATTGCGATAAAAGAAGTTAAAAATAAAGAAATAAAACAAAGAAAGTTACAGTGAAGTGAACCCTACAGGCAAAATTTTATCAGAGTTAGACTTGTGGCTTTTGATTTCTACTGCCAACTAAGTACTTTCCTACTGTACAATGGACTTCTTATGTTTGCTACAATAACTTCTTTTATAGACGCAGATGACTTACACTGCACGTCAATTGTTGCAGACTCTAAAGCATTTCCACATGGATTCATTGCTTCACATCTGTATTCTCCAGCTTCACTCCTATTAATATTTCTGATAACTAACTCAGTTCCATTTGTGCGCTCTCCATTACTAGTCTTGAACCAAAACACAGTTGGTGGAGGGATACCAGTTGCTGGACATGACAAATTCAAATTTTCTCCTTCGGTGATTACCTCATTGGAAATTGGCGTAATGAATGAAGGCACTGAAAGAACAGTAAAAAATCATTCATTTTCAATGTCCTCTAATTTATTATTACGTGATTGCTTCAATGTCACAGTAATTCATGAAGAAGTAGAAGCGTCATATTGTATACATGTGCATCATCATTATCATCATGTTAATTTACTGTAAACTTAGTACTTCTCAGTAATGAGACAAGAGTATGCAATAGAAATGCAATCATAGTACATACATTGTATTATGAGCCAAAGGGCTTTTGACAGAAATGTCAAACTAAGAGCTTATAGACACTAAAAGTGATGTCTCCACAGCATGTCAGAGTATGTGAACATGTACAGGAACGAAGTCTAAATAGATCGCAGAGACTGCTCATGTTTTAGCCTGAGATTGAATAAAAAACAATTAATTTTGAGCAAATGACTTAACAGGCTTTCACTCCAGAGGGGTTCCCCATTGACGCGTAAAAGCATCTGGCGTTAGAAAGAGTAAAATATGTAAGTGTCAGTGTCACTTTAATACGGGAGTGAAGAGCTTAAACATTCAAGATTTTGTTTGAATCTGTCACACTCCATCAGAAATCTACCAAAGTAGCAGTTGCAATCACGTGCCCTTCTTCTTGGGCTGCGTCCCAAGAGATAGCTCCTGGGAGGTCCAGTTCCTCATCATTACTGAAGGGAAGGTAACAGAAACAGACTACGGCAAGCAATTCAAATGGTCAAGTTACTTGCTCCGAGTTCTTGAATTTCATAACATACATGTACATGTAAATCTTAAACATTTGAAAAACTATGGCGGGTTCGTAAAACAATAGATGTCCAGTTCACTGAATCATGATACAGTACTGTCCCAAGAGTAATTATTAAACTTGTATTGTGTTTGTGTAAAGAACCACCCAAAACGTTTTGCATTATGCAAATGGCGAAATAGTCAATATTGTTCAAAAAATTACCACAAACCACGAGGCAAGCATTTATTGTTTTTGTTCTGTACAATCCGCTGCCACCAACACAGACAAAAATAGAAAAAAAAAGGTCCAGGGAAGTCCAATAACGGATGTACATTTAAGTACTAAACAAAAATTAGTGAACGAAATCTTAATGGGCTTCAAAAGGCCTTCAAAGGCAAGTAAGCTCAACGATTGACAATGCAAGTACAGGGAATTACAATGTAAGTTACACTGTACATGTAAAGTTCCAAGTTACTACCAATGTACAAGGAAGTTAACTATCCAAGTTAGACCTCTACCTACAGTGGTAGGTGCAGGCAATCCCTTAAATTTAATTTTCTTTAAGGACGGTGCCACTAGGCTATGACTAGGCAAGAAAGTATTTCATCATCTTTTCACTAATTCCAAAGGATCTTTCCTTACCATTGACATTAACAGACACAGTTGAACTCATAGCTGTCCCAACAGAGTTGTTCACCATACACTTATAGACAAATACTCCTCCAACTGTCATTGTTTTGTTCCAAACTCCAGTACTGCTAATGACACCTATCATAACGTTATTCTCATAAAGCTGATAATCTAGTTCCATGGGGTTCGCAGTTTCAGCTGAGCAATTGAAAGAGATGGTTGTTCCATTGCAGACTTCTTCTTCACTCACATGTAACTGGATTCCCTCTGGTGGGTCTACGATGAAGACCAAAAAATGTTAGACTAAGTTACCTGTGAAAATATCGTAATTAGGTAAGTACAATTGTCTGGGTAAGTATAGTCCTGCAAGAGAATGATTAGGATGACATTTGACTGACGTTTCAACAACCTAAGTGAAATTACTGTAAGTGTAAAATTATAATAGCCAAAGCTTGTTACTTTTTTATCCAATACTCTTTCCCTCTTTTACACTGTGACGTGCCATACCATGGCCACTTAACAAAGTTTTTTTACAAATTGTCCGCCAATAAGGATGTGTGAATTTCATTGAAAGTCACGCCTCCTTGCAAAGGTTGAACAGTTTAAATTTGAACACCGCTGCATGGGTTGTTGAGATGACGTATTTATACGTACATGTAATTGTCAAATGTGAAAGTTTGTTGGGTGGCCAATTTTTAAGGCGTGTTGCACTGCAATTTAATTGTATTTGTTTTTCTTCTTTGGTCTGATATTTTAATCAGTGCTATCCTTGTAGTTACTTATCAGCTTACCTACTGAATGTTCACCCAGGATTATTCGAGTAAAAGAAGTTAAAAATAAAGAAACCAACAAAAAATGTATAAAGAATCTCACACTGAAACTTTCTATCAGAGTTAGACTTGTGGCTTTTGATGTATTTTGCATACCAAGTACTTTCCTACTGTACAATGTACTTATAATGTGTGTGACAATCACTTCTTTTTATAGACGCAGATGACTTACACTGCACGTCAATTGTTGCAGACTCCGAAACATTTCCACATGGATTCATTGCTTCACATCTGTATTCTCCAGCTTCACTCCTATTAATATTTCTGATAACTAACTCAGTTCCATTTGTGCGCTCTCCATTACTAGTCTTGACCCAAAACACAGTTGGTGGGGGGATACCAGTTGCTGGACATGACAAATTCAAATTTCCTCCTTCGGTGATTACCACATTGGAAACTGGCGAAATGAATGACGACACTAAAAGAACAGCCAAAAATCAATCATTTTCAATGTCCTCTAATTTAACATTACATGATTGTTTCAATGTCACAGTAATTCAGGTAGAAGTGGAAGAGTCATCTTGTATACATCATGTGCATCACCATTATCATCATGACTTGTTAAGTTACTGTAAACTTAGTATTTCCCAGTAATAAGACAAGAGTATGCAACAGAAATGCAAACTTAGTACATACATTGTATTGTGAGCCAAGGGGCTTTTGACCAAAAATTTATGTCAAACCAAGAGCTTACATGTATTAAATTTACAAATTAAAACTGATGTCTTCACATCATGTCAGACCATGTGCACAAGTACAGGAAACAAAGTCTGAGCAGAGTGCAGAGACTGCTCATGTTTTAGCTTGAGATTGAATAAAAACTAATTCTGAAATTTTGAGCAAATAACTTAATCCTTTCACTCCCAAGGGGTTCCCCATTAACGAGTAAAATCGTCTGGCATTAGACAGAATAGAACCTATAGGTGTCAGTGTCACTTACAGGAGTGAAAGTGTTAATGGGGACATATATATTAACCCTTTTACTCTTGAGGTGTTCCCCATTGACGAGTAAAACCATCTGGCATTAGAGTAAAATCTTTTAAGTGTCAGTGTCACTTACAGGAGTGAAAGGTTTAAACATTCAAAAAAATAAATTTGTTTTAATCTCTCACACTCCATCAGGAATCTACCAAATGAGCAGCTGCAATCACGTGACCTGGCTCTCTGCCAGTCTCAAGAGAGAGCTCCTGGGAGGTCTCATCTCTCATCATTCTTTACTGAAGGGGAGGTAACAGGAACCACCTTAAGTGCTAGTAATTCAGGAGGTCAAGTTATTTGCTCAGATTTTTAGAATTTCATGAACATAAATTTGAAATATTTGAAAAACTGTGGGGGGTTGTTTGCATCAAAACAATGGTTGTCCTCTTCACTGAAGCATGATACAGTCCCAAAAGTAATTAACTTGTATTGTCTTTATGCAAAAGAACCACCCAAACTGTATTGCATTATGGAAAGGGAAAATAGCCAAGCAAGCATTGTTTTTGATCTGTAGAATTAACTACCACCAAAAACGGACAAAAATTGAAAAAAAGATTGAGGGACGTCCAATAACAAATGTAAGTACTGAACAAAAATTAGTGAACAGAATCATAATGGGCTCCAAAAGGCCTTCAAAGGCAAGTAAGCTCATTGAAAGAAACGATTGACAATGCAAGTACAGGGAATTACAATGTAAGTTACAACATACATGTGAAGTTCCAAGTTACTACCAATGTACAAGGAGGTTAACTTTCCACGTTTGACCTCTACCTAGAGTGGTAGGCACAGGCAATCCTTTAAATTTAATTTTCTACTAGGCTATGACTAGGCAAGATTCTTGCCTGATGAAAGACTTTCTTAGAAAGTATTTCATCATCTTTTCACTAATTCCAAAGGATCTTTCCTTACCATTGACATTAACAGACACAGTTGAACTCATAGCTGTCCCAACAGAGTTGTTCACCATGCACTTATAGACAAATACTCCTCCAACTGTCATTGTTTTGTTCCAAACTCCAGTACTGCTAACGACACCTATCATCATGTTATTCTCATAAAGCTGATACTTGAGTTCCGTGGGGTTCGCAGTTTCAGCTGAGCAATTGAAAGAGATGGTTGTTCCATTACAGACTTCTTCTTCACTCACATGTAACTGGATTCCCTCTGGTGCGTCTATGATCAAGACAAAAATATGTTAGTACAGTTCTCTGACTCCATGTACAAAGTGCACAACTTGCCTGTAAAAATATCATAATTAGGTGAAGTTCAATCATTTGGGTAATAAAGTAGAGTCCTGTGAGAGACTATTTAGGACGACTTTTAACTGACGTTTCCATAACCTGAGTGAAATAACTTAAAGTGTAAAATAATAGCCAAAGTTTGTTACTTTTTTGTCCAATATAAATTTCTTCCCTCTTTTAATTTGTATTTGTTTCATTTTTTTTTTGGTCATAATAATTTATTTTGGTCCGTGCTATCCTAGGCTTGTAGTTACTTACATGTATCAGCTTACCTACTGAATGTTCATGAGATTATTGCAGTACAAGAAGTTACAAATAAAGAAATCAAACAAAAATAAATACAGTAAAATGACTCCAACAGGCAAAATTTCTATCAGAGTTAGACTTTGATGTCTATTGCCAACTAAGTACTTTCCTACTGTGCAATGTACTTATTATAAGGAAAGGTTACGTTTATACAAACGTTGGCCGTGTAGCACTTATATTTTAAACAGAGTTAACTGAATAGAGTGTAATGTGTAGTGCTAGATTTTCTATCCCATATGAACCATGTGAGCGTTAGCCCTACTGATGGAAAAGGGCCCACACAAGGACAGAGAAAAACTCTGACCAGGGTGGGAATTGAACCCACGACCTTCGGGTTAGATCTCCGCCGCTCTACCGACTGAGCTACAAGGTCAGACGGGAGCAGGCCGTGGGAACCGAAGATGTTAAAGTCACGGCAATGAACATGTACAAGTACAAGGAAAGGTTACGTTTATACAAACGTTGGCCGTGTAGCACTTATATTTTAAACAGAGTTAAGTAGGGCTAACGCTCACATGGTTCATATGGGATAGAAAATCTAGCACTACACATTACACTCTATTCAGTTAACTCTGTTTAATGTACTTGTTATGTTTGCTACAAATTATCACTTTTTTTAATAGACGAAGATAACTTACACTGTACGTCAATTGTTGCAAACTCTGACGCATTTCCACATGGATTCATTGCTTCACATCTGTATTCTCCAGCTTCACTCCTATTAATATTTCTGATAACTAACTCAGTTCCATTTGTGCGCTCTCCATTACTAGTCTTGACCCAAAACACAGTTGGTGGGGGGATACCAGTTGCTGGACATGACAAATTCAAATTTCCTCCTTCGGTGATTACCTCAGTGGAAATTGGCATAATGAATGAAGACACTGAAAGAACAGCCAAAAATTATCCAGTTTAAAATGTCCTCTAATTTGACATTCGGTGATTGTTTCAATGTCACGTAATTCAGGTACACGTGGAAGAGTCATGTTGTATAATGTTGTAGTTGAATTTTGACTTTGGAACAATTTGTTTTTGAACTGTTACAAAATAATTGTACTGGTTCATTTTTAATCTGCTTGATAGGGGAGTGGGGAGTAGGGAGTTCAAGTTGAAGTTCGGGTGACTAAAAAGAAAAGTCCTGACATTAGTTTGAATAGTCTGTAAGGGGTGTTGTAGATGGAGTGGGCATAAGGGTATGCAAGGAGGGGGCTACCTGGAGGGTAAGGGGGGTTAAACTATGTAAAAAGGGTGGGGTAGGATAGAGGTAATGGAGAAGATTAGGGAGGGGTAGGAGAAGTAGAAAAGAGGAAAGGAATATCGCGTTCTTTTTGAGACCCCCAAAAAAACCGAGCCCCTGGTTTGTAGCTACAGCCCCAAAAAACGGAAAATCCCTTTTTTAGCCAGTATGTAAAAATAAACCAGTACAAGTGTGGCCCAGTGGTTAGGGCGCTTGCCTTGAGATCCGGAGATCCCGGGTTCAAGACCCTTTCTGACCACTCGTTGAATTTGATCCTGGTAGTCCCTGGTTCAACTTCCCAGCTGCACTTGTAAATAGTCGACTGGTTTCCCTCCGGCCAGTTGGGATTCTTAACAGTTGTTGTTCTGTTCCATCGCTTCGTTGTGTTTAATTGGCCCTGAAAAGCCCCTATGGGGAGCGGTCACTTAAGTATGTACTGTATTGTATGTACAATTAAAATTGTACCAGTTCAAAAATTTTGTTCCAGTTCAAACTATTTTGTACCAGTTCAAAAACAAATTGTACCAGAAGTTAAAATTGAACTACAACATACATGTGCATCACCAAATGTTCTCATCATCAAGATGTTACTTTACTGTACAATTAGTACTTCCCAGTAATGAGACAAGAGTATGCAACAGAAATGCAAACATAGTACATACATTGTATTGTGAGCCAAGGGGCTTTTGACAAAAAATTTATGTCAAACCAAGAGCTTATTAAAATAAAAAATTAAAACTGATGACTTCACAGCATGTCAGACCATGTGTACAAGTACAGGAAACAAAGTCTGAGCAGACTGCAGAGACTGCTCATGTTTTAGCTTGAGATTGAATAAAAACTAATTCTGAAATTTTGAGCAAATAACTTAACCCTTTCAGTCCCAGGGGGTTCCCCATTGATGAGTAAAATCGTCTGGCGTAATTAGACAGAGTAAAATCTGTAAGTGTCAGTGTCACTTACGGGAGTAAAAGGTTTAAAAAATTGACTCCCAGGGGATTTCCCTTTGATGAGTAAAATCGTCTGGCGTTAGAGACAGTAAAATCTGTAAGTGTCAGTGTCACTTATGGGAGTAAAAGGTTTAAACATTCCAAAATTTTGTCTGAATCACTCAAACTCCATCAGGAATCTACCTAATGGGCAGTTGCAATCACATGACATGGTTGTTGGGCACTCCCAACACAGAGCTCCTTAGCGGGCCGGTCCCTCACCTTTACTGAAGGGATTGGTAACAGAAACCACCTACGACGAGCAATTCAAATGGTCAAGAATTCCATGAACATAAATTTAAAACATTTGAAAAACTATGGGGGGTTCTTTGCATTAAAACAATGGAAATTCAGTTCACTGAAGCATGATACAGTTCTGTCCCAAGAGTAATTAACTTTTATATTGTTTTCATGTAAAGAGCCACCCAAAACGTATTGCATTACGGGAATGGAAAAATAGTCAATTGTTCAAAAAATTACCACGAAGCATGAGGCAAGCATTTATTGTTTTTGTCTGTACAATTGGTTTCCACGAAGACAGACAAAAAATGGAAAAAAGACTGAGGAACGTCCAATAACGTCGTAAGTACTGAACAAAAATTAGGGAACAAAATTTTAATGGGCTTCAAAAGGCCTTCAAAGGCAAGTAAGCTCACCGCAAGAAACAATTCACAATCAATTACAATGTATGTTACAATGTACAAAATTGTAACTTTCCAAGTTACTACCGACGTACAAGGAAGTTAACTTTTCAAGTTAGTCCTCTACCTACAGTGGTAGGTGCAGGCAATCCTTTAAATTTAATTTTCTTTAAGGGCGGTGCCACTGAATAGCAAGAAAATTTTCCCCAGGGTATGAATACACAGGAAAGTCTTAGTTTGGGTCACTGGAACATAAAATGAAACTGAGGGGTATAACTATGCAATTTCTGGAGATATTCAGGTTTCTTTTTTGAAAAAGTGGACACTTTGAACTTTTTTCCTTAAACAAACAAACAAACAACTTTTTTTCACAGTTCTTATCCATACAAACATTTACTTACAGCGATTCTTCACCTTTTACTATCCAACTGCTTTATTTTATACATAAACATGCGTCTTATAAGGCGGGAAAAGCGAAGGAATTAAAGAAGCGGCATGTGACAGGTCTTGCATAATGCTTCTGTCTGATTGGTTTTTTAACAGCACAAACTTTATAACCATCTGTCCAACTAACCATACCACCAGTTTTCAGGTATTTCATTATCTTTTCACTAAATCCAAAGGATCTTTCCTTACCATTGACATTAACAGACACAGTTGAACTCATAGCTGTCCCAACAGAGTTGTTCACCATACACTTATAGACAAATACTCCTCCAACTGTCATTGTTTTGTTCCAAACTCCAGTACTGCTAATGACACCTATCATAACGTTATTCTCATAAAGCTGATAATCTAGTTCCATGGGGTTCGCAGTTTCAGCTGAGCAATTGAAAGAGATGGTTGTTCCATTGCAGACTTCTTCTTCACTCACATGTAACTGGATTCCCTCTGGTGGGTCTATAATGAAGACCAAAAAATGTTTTAATAGCACATGTACAGTTCTTACTGTAAAGTTCCGATAGTAACGGCGCCCCTAAATTAATGCCAATTTTTTGTAGCCGCTAGTAAATCTCGAAAGTAGCGACCCCCCCTCCCCCGAAAATAGCAAGACCTTGAGTGTTTTTAAATGGTATACTGTATATCATTTATTTGTCAATCAATAGTCCAAATTTTAGTGTACAATAATATGTTCGTGCAGTGTAACAAATTGTTCAAGATAAAGCACTTACAGTGTACAACAAGGGGATCGAAGCTTTATTATGCCACCGTTCGTCCTTGACATCAGTTCACTGATGAAGCGTCATCGATGTAAGAACTACCGTAAACCGGTTTAATTTTCGTATTAACAACAGGAACGTTTGTTCAAATTGAAATTGAAAAATCTATATGGTTTTCTATTATAGACTTTTGCTGTATTTATCATTATCGTCTTTTTATAAAATGCAATCTATACATATGAAATGCAAATAAAATGTTGTTCTTTTTTAACTTTATGTTGTTTATCTTTTTATGAAACACAATCTATAGATACAATGGAATTGCAAATAAAATGTTGGGCTTTTTTTTAAATAATTTATGTTGTTTATTTTTTTATTCGGAAAAGAAGCTCGCGCCAGCTCTATATGTAAATGATTTTTGTTCCCAGAAAGTAACGATCCCCCAAAAGTAATGACCCACAGAAAGTAGCGACACCCAAAGGCTGCTAATTCCCAATTGAAAGTAACACGGGTCGCTACTATCGGAACTCAACAGTATCTGGAAAATATTATAATTACATGAAGTACAATCGTCTGAGTAATAAAGTGTATAGTCCCGCAAGAGACTTTTTAGGATGACATTTGAATGAAGTTTCAACAACCTGTAGTGAGTGAAATTACTGTAAGTGTAAGTTAATAGCCAATATTTTTTCCCGGCTTCATTTAATGTCTTAATGTTTGTTTTTCTGTTTTAGTCATAATATTAAGTGCTATCCTTGTAGTTACTCATGAGCTTACCTACTGAATGTTCACCCAGGATTATTGCAGTACAAGAAGTTAAAAATTAATAAAGAAATCAAACAAAAAAGCTTACGTAAAATGAATCCCGCAGACAAAATTTCTATCAGAGTTACAATGTAGACGTCTGGTTTTTGATGTCTATTGCTAACTAACTACTTTCCTACTGTACAATGTACTTATTATGTTTGCTACGATCACTTTTTTCAATAGACGAAGATAACTTACACTGTACGTCAATTGTTGCAAACTCTGAAGCATTTCCGCATGGATTCATTGCTTCACATCTGTATTCTCCAGCTTCACTCCTATTAATATTTCTGATAACTAACTCAGTTCCACTTGTGCGCTCTCCATTACTAGTCTTGACCCAAAACACAGTTGGTGGGGGGATACCAGTTGCTGGACATGACAAATTCAAATTTCCGCCTTCGGTGATTACCTCAGTGGAAATTGGCATAATGATTGAAGACACTAAAAGAAAAGGCAAAAATCATCCATTTTCAATGTCCTCTAATTTAACATTTAATTAGGTGATTGCTTTAATGTCACAGTGATTCAGGTAGAAGTGGAAGAGTCCTGCTGTATAAAATGTCCATCACCATTAACATCATGTTAATATACGTTTACTTCTCAGTAATGGGACAAGCTAGCTACTCAAAGCTATTAGAGCATGCATTAGACATGCAAACATAGTACATATTATGAGTCAAGGGGGTTCTGACAAAAATGTCAAACCAAGAGCTTATTAAATTTAGAAACTGTCAGAACATGTACATGTACATACTGTACAGACTGCTCATGTTTTAGCCTGAGATTGAATAAAAATCAATTCTGAAATTTTGAGAAAATAACTTAACCCTTTCACTCCCAAGGGGTTCCCCATTGACAAGTAAAAATCGTCTTGTCATTGTCACTTATAGGACTTCAACGGGGTTTGAACCCGTGACCCCACGCTAAGCGCTATTTTTCAGGCTTCTCTACACAATTGCTAAAACTGCGTCCATAACTCCGAAGATCATAGTTTTACTTGATTTCATATCTGCAGTCTAGTATATGATTCATTAACCGCGCGGCCATGGGCCGAACGTAGTTCTTGCTCTGCACGTTGTTTATTTTTTTTTCGTTTTGTCGGCAAGCTGAACCAAACTTCCACTCGGCCATATACTCAGTGGGACTTCCAATCACGCAACTCATGATGTTTATTTGCCAAAAGCTGTTAAAACGTTAATGAACTTAAAATTTTATGATTATTCCAATCTTTATTTAGAACAAAATATATTTCCTTCTTGTGTTATTGAAGCGCTTGATTTGAAGCGAGTATTGAATACATAAAAGGCCATTACGTGATCCACGGAATGTGTCGACGTTGCAACTTTCATTGGTAGGGAAATAACCACTGTACTAAAGATGGGCGTGGATAACGTAATTCTTGAATTAAAAGACGCATGTGACTACATGTACTTTGCTAGCCCTTTCAGGTATTTCATTTTCTTTTCACTAATTCCAAAGGATCTTTGCTTACCATTGACATTAACAGACACATTTGAACTCATAGCTGTCCCAACAGAGTTGTTCACCATGCACTTATAGACAAATACTCCTCCAACTGTCATTGTTTTGTTCCAAACTCCAGTACTGCTAACGACACCTATCATCATGTTATTCTCATAAAGCTGATAATTGAGTTCCGTGGGGTTCGCAGTTTCAGCTGAGCAATTGAAAGAGATGGTTGTTCCATTACAGACTTCTTCTTCACTCACATGTAACTGGATTCCCTCTGGTGGGTCTATGATGAAGACCAAAAAATTTTAGCACAGTTCTCTGACTACATGTACACTGTACGCAACTTACCTGTAAAAATATCATAATTAGGTGAAGGACAATCATCTGGGTATTAAAGTGTAGAGTCCTGCAAAAGACTTTTTAAGACGACATTTGACTGAAGTTTCAACAACCACAGTGAAACTTCTGTAAGTGTAAAATAATAGCCAAAGTGTGTTACTTTTTTGTCCAATATTTTTTTCTGTCTTTTTTTGTTATAATATTCAGTGCTATCCTTGTAGTTACTTATGAGCTTACCTACTGAATGTTCACCCAGGATTACTGCAGTACAGAAGAAGTTAAAAAACAAACGAAAAAGTTTACGTAAAATGAATCCCATAGACAAAATTTCTATCAGAGTTACACTTGTGGCTTTTGATGTCTATTGCTAACTATTTAAATTCATTGTACAGTAGGAAAGTACTTTAAGTACTTTCCTACTGTACAATGTACTTATTACGTTTGTTACCATCACTTTTTTTATAGACACAGATGACTTACACTGTACGTCAATTGTTGCAGACTCTGAAGCATTGCCACATGGATTCATTGCTTCACATCTGTATTCTCCAGCTTCACTCCTACTTATATTTCTGATAAATAACTCAGTTCCATTTGTGCGCTCTCCAGTACTAGTCTTGATCCAAAACACAGTTGGTGGGGGGATACCAGTTGCTGGACATGACAAATTCAAATTTTCTCCTTCGGTGATTACCTCATTGGAAATTGGCATAATGAATGAAGGCACTGAAACAACAGGAAAAAATCATCCATTTTCAATGTCCTCTAATTTAACATTAGGTGATTGCTAAAATGTCACAGTTACTTAGGTAGAAGTGGAAGAGTTGTATACATGTGCATCACCATTATCATCAGGTTAATTTACTGTAAACTTAAATGTTTACTTCTCAGTAAGAGTATGCATTAGACTGGCAAACTTAGTACATATTATGAGCGAAGGGGCTTTTGACAAAAATGTCAAACCAAGAGCTTATTAAACTTATAGAAACTAAAACTGCATGATGTCTTCACAGTATGTCAGACTATGTGTACATGTACAGGAAGGAAGTCTGAGCAGATCGCAGAGACTGCTCTTGTTTTAGCATGAGATTGAATAACTTAACCCTTTCACTCCCGATGTGATCCCCATTGACGAGTAAAATCTACAGGTGTCAGTGTCACTTTAATACAGGAGTGAATACAGGAGTGAAAGGGTTGAGTTTTTGAGTGAAACTACGTACCGGTAGATGTTGTTAACCGTTTCACTCTGCAGGTGTTTCCCATTGACGAATAAAATCTGTAAGTTTCAGTGCCACTTACGAGAGTGAAAGGTTTAAATAATTAAAATAATTAATTTTGTTTGAATCTCTCACAGTCCATCAGGAATCTACCAAAGGAGAAGTGGCAATCACATGACCTTGTTTGGCAGTACCAACAGAGAGCTCCAATAGTGAGCCGGTCCCTCATCTTTACTGAAGGAAATTAAGGTAACAGAAACCACCTACAGCCAGCAATTCAAATGGTCAAGTTATTTGCTCAAAGTTTTGGAATTTCATTAACATAAAACTGAAAGCAATTGAAAAACTGTGGGGGAGGGGGGAGAGAGGGGGAGGTTGCATTAAAACAATGGATATCCAGTTTACTGAAGCATGATACAGTTCTGTCCCAAGAGTAATTAACTTGTTTTGTTTTCATGTAAAGAGCCCCCCCAAAACGTATTGCATTATGGGAATGGGGAAATAGTCAATAATTACTGTTCAAAAAATTACCACAAAGTACAAGGCAAGTATTTATTGTTTTTGTTCTGTACAATAATTGGCTGCCACCAAGACCAACAAAAATTGGAAAAAAATGTGGGACGTCCAATAATGGTCGTAAGTACTGAAAAAAAATTATAGTGAACAAAATTTTCGTTTTTCCAAAGTTTTGGAGGAAAATTTGGATGCAATTGGGTAATTAAATTTCTGAGAAGTCTAAACGAAGGACATTTACGGTTTCTTGACTTTCAAAAAAAGTGAAATTATTGAAAAAGCTGATACGCACGCTCACATTACTTAGATTTTAAATGGCAATTCAATCCGAGTGATCTTTTCAGGCGCAAAGTTTAATAATACGTCAAGAAATAATTGGAAACCGTTATTTGAAGTAAATTCTAGTAAGGTTTCCACTGAAACAATTACATTATGAGCTTGAGATTTCTGAGGTCATAGTATCACCTCATACATGTAGAAATCTCGAGCTCATATAAATCTCATTGTTAATTAGAGCCCCTACACTGTACACGTCACATCAATCTGTCTATTACATTAGTATATTAAATTTTCTCACTGTAAACATGCCTGCATGAAGCCTGAAGACTTTCCTGAAAAAATTGATTCTGGTTGATATGTTTCAGAAAATCTTTAAAAAATAGTTAGTTCAAGAAAACAGTTAACTGCACATGAAAACTTCCTTGGATGGGTAAATTAATAAATTAAACACATAATATATAATTGATGAAATGCCTTAATTCCGTCATTTGTCTCCTGATCGTGATGAGACTGTCTACTGATATAAAATTATACTCGCTGGCCTAATGTGCTTTTTTCCTAACATATGTAATTATTGCCATTAATAATGTGAATTTCTTTGTTCCAGATAACAGGATTTATAAAGCTTACTTGGTGAAGCATTTTTCTTTAGTTAATACCGGTAAGTGTTTCCTAATGTATCTATAAATTTCAACAGTGCGACAGATTAGACTGAAAATAATATGAATATCAATTAGTATGACCTTATCCCCCAACACTTCTTAATTTGTGTTCTACTTTAACCGTGAGCTAACGTAATGTCAGCAAGAATGTTACATAGAAGCTTAGTTTACACAAGGCATGATTTAATTATACCGATTTATTTATTTTGTTAACTGAACTGTGATATTTTTGGTAGAGGATGCATAAATACTGGTCATACATGTAACTCTTGCTGCTATAAAGTGTGAAATGCAGACAAACAAATGTTTGAGTCGATTTTATTAAAATTCATTGACACTTGATTGTTAATGAATACGCTGTTTAACAAGTTACTGGCGTGGTGAACAAACAGTTATTTACTGGTTTGAGCTTAGTCACCTGCAGCGATTGCGTGACAAGGCACAATAAAAATGTCTGCCAGGTGATCTGGTGACGTAATTTGGAGGACTGGGGAGGAAAATTTTAACACCATATCCCACAACTGCGTGTGGCCTTATTTTCGACTTCAACATGGTAGAGGCGAGGTTAGATCTTGTCGGGTCTACTTGAATGTTCATTCAGTAACAGGAAATGTAGTAGACACGTAATGATCTGTTGAGTTTTGGCGATGGCAATACTGCAGGGAGTTTGGAAACAACACCTAGGGCCACGCATGGTTATGGGATACGGCATTAGGGCCATTCCATTTTAGAGTAGCTAAAATGTCAAAATTTCAAACATATCTTTTGATACCCATGCAACCATGGATATTTGGAAAGAGGATACCCCAAAGTGTTCAGGAAATAATTTGTCAAAAGTTTGTTTTGTGGTAAACGGCAAAGAGAGGCTATTGATTGTTGACCAATGAGAAGCTTAATGCTTAAGTAGCTATCAAGCTGTAATATTTCAAATTATTATAGCAGGGCACGTTAATTTCAAAAATCTCATCAAGTCAATGAAAGACAAAGTTCAATTTTCAGATAGGTTTTGGGCCATCTTGAATGTTATTGCTGAATTATATTGAAAAACATTTCTGTTACGGACATTACGTAATGTCCGTAACAAAAACAGACCTTTTTTCTTTTTTCTCAGCAATTAAAATCCAGATCTTTTCACGAGCTGGGATCCTTTTTTAGCTTGAAGGGGCCCAAACTACGGCATTGAGAATTTGCAACAGCAATGTGAATCACTGGAGAAAATGCAACACAAAATGCAAAGTTTTGGTGACCAGTACAAATAAAAGAGAGAAATAGCATAGAATTAAACCTGATTTACATCAATTTAACAGTTTTGACATTGTTATTTAACAGAAGTTTAATATACTAGGAAAAATCTAAATTTGCCCTAAACTTTATCTGTGTAAAACACAATTCACAGTGTAATGTCCGTAACAAAAAACATGAAATGTCTGTAACGGCAGTTTTTTACCTCCAGCTCAAAATGTAAGGACAGAATAAGGGATACAACATTATTTTAAAAAACTATGAAGCACCTTTGTTCATTTCACTATTAAGGAAATTTTCTCTGGCATGTCAATTCACAGGAATAGTAGTATCTAGTGAACATAAAAAATCGTAGGTTGATTTTTTTGTAATGTCCGTAACGCTGTTTAAGACGAGCATATTGGCAGCATTTGTAAATGAAATCAAAGTTTCTTTTCTGCTGCTAGTTAAGTACCATGTAAGGGATATTTGTACAAATTTTAAATAAAAACTACAAAAGATAAAATTAAGTTCGTAAAAAATAGTTTCATTTCCAAAATTTTGCTCTCCGGATGTAATGTCCGTAACATGGATGGCCCGTTAAAATTTTTCTTCCCAGTCCTCCAAATTATGTCACCAGATCATCTGGCTGCATGCAGGTTTCCTAAGACTAAAGGGAATTGACACAAGCATATTCCCCGAGGCCTCATGTTGAGTTTTCTACTGTTTTAGGCTGAATTGAGTTAGCTGCTATAACATGGAACAAAACTTACCTTCAAATTGAACCTTGATGGAAATTCTCTTTAAAAGAACTAACCAGAGTTTGCACACCCATTAAAAATAAAACTTTGACGAAACAAGGACAACAAAGCCTTCGTTATTGAACTTTTTGAAACTAAATACATGTTTTCTTTCTGACATCCTAAAATGGTTTATAAGTTATCTAAAGCCTACAAACTCCTTGCTTTTGAAAAAAAAAATGGTGGGGTCGTGTCCTTTGATTAACAACATTCACAACAACAACAACAACAGCAAAAAACAAACAAACAAAAGAAAAAAGAAAAGAACTCCCATTACACGGTACGTCTGTCGTTACGCTGTTACGCCCTTACCTGTCATGCCGTTACATGTTTTACCAACAACCATTGCCAACACCAAAAATTAATAAAATGAAAGGCAATCAAAGAAACAAAAGAACAGAAGAACACCAGTTAACAACGTACCCCAACTGCATGGCCAGAAGCAAACCAAGATGCCAGTTGGCTATTTGCAAGACATTATAAGTGCAGCCAAGAAGCTGAACCAGGGACTACCACAATCAAATTCAACTAATGGTCAGAGCTGGCCTTGAACCCAGGAACTCCGGTTCTCAAGGCATCAGCACCCTTACCACTGGGTCATACTGCCTCCATACATGCGCACTGTATTAATATGTGCTCTGTACTAATACAGTAAGTAGTCAGCGGTATATAATAATAATAATAATTATTATAACACTATAATTATTATTAGCATTAATTATATGTTACTGTATACGTATATGAATAAAGCACTTAATTACTATATAAATTGAACTTTTAAACATTATACAGCTGAGTAATGCTCTCTGTGGTGGTATAGTCTGAGACAAAGCCGGTTTAAAGGGGGACAAACTGTCACTGTTACTGTACAGTGATTAGTCTCACGTAAACTGCTCCACATTGACGAGTAAAATCAAAAGTTTAGGCAGAGAAAGAGTAAAATCTATTGGCATTAGACAGAGTAAAGTCTTCTAAGTCTGACTCCCAGAAATCAATGAGTTAATTAAAGCCCTTATCAGTAGAATACAGGTATAAATTATGTATTAAGGCAGGGATTGCCCAATCTGCGAGACAGCGAAGCATGTGAGGTACAGTGTACATGTACCTGAAAACACTTTCAAATAGTGCTGATAAACAGTATTATGATCACTCTATGTATTTTTTCCTTTCCTTTTCAGAGCCCACCACACGACCTGCCTACAAACAAATAAGTGTTTTGCTGCAAATAATACTCTGCTCGTGCCTACATAATTGAAACCAAGTGCACTCTTGTGTGAAAATGGCAGATTGGTGAACTGTCGGGGGAGCTTCTTCATCACAACCTCATTCCTAGGGTCTCCATGAGCAGAATAATTATTATTTGCCTCTTTTGTCGTTGGAGGCTGAAAAGAGAGACCTTGGGAATGAGGTTGTCTTCATCAATGAATACCAGAATTTTCCCCTTTTTCAGATTCGGATTTCAAGTCCTCAAAGACTGCGCAATTCTTCTTCTTCAGCTTTGTTGATGCCCACATTTTGATATTGAATGTTTGACTGTACGTACAATTTGAAGTCTACAAATAAAACTAATTAATATGCTGAGAAGGAAACCAATTGATTTCTGCCATGGCTCAACTCTGCAAGACAGCACACACTTACCCCTTCCCGAAAACAAAAAATAAAAAACAAACTCAGTGATCAAATGATAAAACAATCAATAATTATTGAACTCGGTTACCGCAAAATGTCATGATTTGTCAGTGTCTCGCAGATCAATTATTTGCGTCAGCACATGTACATGTAAATTGATCTCCTCACTACTGACAATTAATCACAATATTTTGCTCAACCTTGCCCAAAACATGTAATTGTTAATTATTTTAAGTCTGAGCAATTCTAAATTAATGGTTAGCTTTAGATAATCGTATGGCTCGCATGTTGGCTCATATGGTTTGGCTTGTACAAACTCATTAAAACTTAAGGTAAATAAATGTACACTGATTGCAGAAGTTATGAAGCAAAGTTGAAAATCTCTGAGATAAATTTTCCTCACCATTAACAGTGACAGTTCTCATGGTATTTGCTGTTGACACAGTATTGTTGGCTTCACAAGTGTACATGACCTCTCCTCCAACTGTTGTTGCATTGCTCCAAAACAGCTCTGAACTGTTGCTTGTATGCACTAGAATGTTATTCTGAAACAACTGATAAGTATGAACACCAGGTTTCCCTTCAGCTGAGCAGGTAATGTTCAAAGTATCTCCTTTGCAAATGTTTTCATTACTGCTTTCAACTTTAAACATGAAATTCTCTGGTTTGACTAGAAAGTAAAAAAAGAAAGGGCAAAATTAATGCCATTTTGCTTGTACCAACTATGGCTGTCAATAATGCCAGATGGGTGGAGGGATTTGGTTTGAAGACAAGGGAAGTCTTGTATTTTATGGTAAAAGCAAAAACACAGGGCCAGGGTCAGGGTCAGGGCCGGGGCCGGGGCCGGGGCCGGGGTTGGGGTTGGGGTTGAGGTGTCTTTTTTTTTTTCGATTTTTCTTTTTAATTTCAATTTTTGTCGTTATTCTCCTGTACTGTTATTTTCCAATTACTATGAGTAAAAATATTTGAGGAACCTACCGGTACAGTTCTTTTTCTAAATCAGACTTTGTGTGTGTGTTTTAAAAACGAAGTTGGTTTTTGTGAGCATACCCTGTAGAAGTTTGTCTGCATGAAAATCAGAGTTTGTTTTTCGAAATTAAGAGAATTTCCAGCTGAAATTCGAGTTATTGCTGAGGCAGGACAGACCAAGAGTAGGAGTGCTAACTCCTAGAGACACTGCATGAAGACTCGCTGCATGAGCTCCACACTTTAAAACAGCATTAATTTTTATTGTCTTCTCTGCAATACAAATAAAATGAAACAAAAGAGAGTCATCATGCAGTCACGCAACATTCTCATTTGCTTTTATTAATGTTTCACACAAAATTTGAAGTTGCATTGTTCTCAATGTTGTTTTCTATTTAACTTCAGCTGGAAGTATTAGACTCCCACAGGAACTTGCACACGCTAGCCAATTCTACTTGGACGTCAAGGGTCCAGGTTTACAATTGGCTAGTAAGATCAGAATCCAGTTTACAATAAAAAACACAACAACAATGGACAAGACTGTTAGCGTACAGTATATTCCATATACAAACTCCAATTTCAGCTGACACTTCTCTTAATTTCAAAAAACAAGCTACGATTTAGGAAAAAAAGGTCCTGCGTGCCTTTAAACAGGGCTCAACACTAACGGTAGCTGACTAGCCACAGGCTAGTGAAATTTCAGTTTTGGCCAGTACATTTTGAGCTTCCACTAGCTATTGAGGCTAGTAAATATTGTGAAGCAGTGGAGTTTTGGACGAAAACAAACATGAAAATTATTTCTTATGCATAAAGCAAAAGGAGAAAATAGAAACTAACAACAGAAACTGTGAGCAGGTTCTATGGAATTTACTGATGATAAAATGAAAAAAAAAACACTGAAGAGGAAACCAACACGGATTACAGTTTCCCCACGCCACATCTACGAACAATTAATCACGTGTGAAATCATGCAGAACTTCTCGAATGCTATTTCCATGTGTGTATAAACAGTCCATCGCAAACAATTGCAAGCACCTTCCGGCTTCCGAGAGCTTGATCACAAACAGTTTGCATAAATGGAAACACGTTTTATGTTCATAATCCTGATCAATCGCCGATGATCGTAAACAAGACACAAGTTGCAAGATAGAAAATTGACCCTATCGTTAAATCTTGTTGGCGACGAGTAGCAGCGCAAAAGAGAGCAAACAACGATATGGAAACACAATTGTAAACTGTTTCTGATTGCTTGCGATCAATCAACGATATTTTTGTGCATGCAATACGTTTTGACGAATTACAGGCAAGCATAAGTAATGAAAATGGCATCCGAGTACAATTGTGGCAATGAGGACACTCCTCAAAACAGTCAAAGTCCCTGTGTTTTAGTTCTTGATCACAAAGAGCCAGTTCCTACAGACTATAATGGCTATATGCTGCAGCATTTGCTGCTCCTCGAAAACGTATCGGACCCAGAAACGGTGATGTCTCTTGACACTTCCTCGTCCTTCCTCTCTGCCTCCTTCTTTGCAACAACTCCAACATAAAAAGAAGTTGAACAAGACACAAAAACAGTAGCTAATTGCTTTTATTTTTGTGCCCATTTCTTACGATGTCAGAAGATCAAGTTGCGTATTTTTAACAATCACGCATATGGAAAACAGTGACAGTGTTTGTGATCAAGCCAATGCAAACTGTTGCCGACTGTTTGCGCAACCTTGTTACATGTATATGGAAAGAGGTCACGTACATGTACTTGCTTAGAAATTGAATCCAAATATAATTTATTTCAAATTTAAAAAAAGAGATAATATGCAGCAACTTCTCTTGTTTACTGGGAATGGTGAAGCTCACATAAAAAGAAAAAAAACTTGCTCATGAGCACTGTGGCTGCCGAACATTAATTGACTAATTTCCACCACAAATGAAGGACAGATGCCGAATTTTGGAAAAAACCGTCAGAGAATCACGACAAAAATTGACAAAAAAAAGAAATTGGACAAAAAAGACAAAGACACCCCGGCCCCAGCGCCGCATTTTGGCTACTACCAATTATTTTACACGTCAATAAATTTTAAGTCACACTAATTTCAATCTTAAAACTAGAATATAATAATATTAATAATTATTAAATAATTTCCTTTGCAGATACTCTAACTTACTATTGTGCTCTATTCTTTAAAAATTCATTTATCAAGCGTGAAATATCTATAAAGTAACTGAACAGTCATGTATACTAAATTATGCAATCATATGAAAAAAATAGCAGTTTTACTATGATCTTAAAGTGGGGTTTTAAAGAGATGACTGCCTTAAAGCTTAAAATACTCACAATTTACCACCACAATGGCAGTGTGGTTAACATCATTTCCAATGCCGTTGCTTGCACTGCAGCGATACCTTCCCTCATTTGATCTGTTGTTGTCAAGTTTAAGGGTTTCACCAATAAAAGGTATGTTACTGTTGCTACCATTAGTTATTTTTGTCCAGGTGATGTTGGGTTTTGGTTCACCATCTGCAGTGCAGTTTAATTGGATTGGAGGGCCACCTTCCAGCACAACTTGGTCCTGGACTCTTGTTGTCAATGATGGCGGGTCTGAAAAATTAGTCAGGAATAAAATGATCATCACATTGCAGGACAACTTTAATTAATAACAGGTACCGGTATGTCATTAGTAAATTAAATCTTTCAAACAACTAAGAATATTGGTTATTTATTTAACAGTGCTTGAAATTAAAAAAAATTTCAGGTTGTCCCTGTTTGAAAACCAGGCAACTAAACCCATAAATTTGGTTCCCCTGATAAATGCTTGTTTGTCCGTTGGGAAACCCCCTACAATTAAGTGCCTGTCCACACTAATGCGTTTTCGAAAACCTCCTTTTTCAAAAACCTCCGGGTCCCTGAAAACGGATAAGAAGATCTGCGTCCACATGAGCGTTTTCACATCGTATTCGGCCGTTCACACTAGACACTGAAAACGGAGATCTAAAGAGGCGTTTCTGTCACCACGCTTTGTTTTTAGTCTTGGCGCACAGGAAAGTGAGGCACGCATATGATTATGACATCACACGTATTCGAAAGCCTCCGTTTTCACCGTTTTCACTCCATTTTCAAGTCTCCACTGTCCAAAGCGTTTTCATGGGCCTCCGTTTTTTTGGAAACATTTGTTCAGATCGTTTTTCATGGGCCTCCAGTTTTGGAAACATTCGTTCAGATCGTTTTAGTGTAGACAGTCGTATATAAACAGAGGTTTTCAAAAACGCATTAGTGTGGACAGGCCTAAATCTCATAGAGTATCCCATAGTTTTTAGTGTGTGCCTGTGCTTTTTTTCTGGAAGTCTGGGTCTAAGTTTTAGCATTTTCAAACGGGATTCTTTGATTTCCATTGCCAGCTACATGCGAATTTTCCTATCTGACAATTTTTTGTAAATAGCCATAGATATTCAAAACATGGAAAATTCTCAACTGTGGCAAATTAATTATTGTTAGCTTCACACTACTATCATTGATTGAGCACAGAAAACCATTGAATGCTGCTTAATATGTAATACATTTTCTCTTTTTGGCTGAGTTGTCAGTTGTTTTTTGCTCGGGAAAGCAACGTTTTCATTTTACCAAGAACTAGTCGCCTGGTAAACTTTCCAGATGACCGCTAATTTAGGTAAGGGTAAACATACACCTTATTTAACGTCGGTAATTCCTTTACCCAAATAGAGGGTATTCTCCCAAAAAGCCAACAGTGCGTTCATTTACCCCCCTCTTTCCATCTGAGTGCTCCGTTTTAAGTAATGTTTAAAAAACAAGCAGCAGTGTGTTATCGGGGTTTAAAAACGCAAGGCATAGCCAAGTGTTTTTAGACCCAATAAAACATGTGCTGCGAGTTTTTTGAACAGCTTAACAAACATTCCACAAAGAGTGTGTCCCTCTGGACTCAAAACAATGGTTCAAATTGTGAGAGGTGAATATTTATTTAGCATATACAAGAAAAACAAGCTATGCCTTATTAGTGTTCTTTGTAAAGAATACTTACGAGGAGTGTTTTATCAGGATATAAAGCTCATACACGTGATGTTTTATCTGTGTTTTGATAGGCTGTTAGGCTCATGAATTATTAATGAGTTTTCTAAGGGTATTTAAAGCTACTTAGCTACACTGAAAGGAAAGAAGGCGAAACAAGGATGTAAGATCTGTGGTTCAAACTCGGGACCAAGGCCGCACACTAACCAATTGTGCCTCCCTAATTTCGAGCACTGTAGTTAACAATAAAATAATGTTATTACCTCTCTTCGATAGCAGGCAAGCTATGATTCTAAAGAAGGACCCAATGTCTACCCTGCTAATGATATTTGAAATTTCTAGCAAGTTTTTTTCTTACGTTATTTACATGTAACTATGTAAAACTGTTTGAATCTTGCAAGTACATGTTTCAAAAAGCCAATAGACCTCTTTATTGACCAAATGAAAAAATGGCTGTCAGCAAATTCTTCTTTTGTCTTTGTGTTAATTAGCCTGACTAGCCTAGTTAACACGTGTAAAATTGAAAGAATTTTGGCTGTCAATCAGAGGCTAGTCAGGCTAAAAAAAAACAAAGGTAAAGGTAAAGTCTCTGTTACGAGGCTAGGAAGGCCCATCAGGCCGGCGCTTATCTCCGGTTTCCGTAGCATGAAGCAACTAGGAGTATTTACACTCCCCCCTGGATAGGATGCCAGTCCATCGCAGGGTTACCCCCAGCATTACGCCGGTACCCATTCATACACCTGGGTGGAGAGAAGCACCGTGAGAGTAAAGTGTCTTGCCCAAGAACACAGCACAATGTCCCGGCCAGACCCCGAACCCGGGACCACTCGATCCGGAGTCAAGCGCACTCTAACCATGAGGCCAATGGGCCCCCCACAATTAAGACAAAAGAATAATTTGTTGACAGCCATTTTTGGCTGTTGTCTGCTTAGTCACCTGGAATTTGAATGAAAATGAGGCTGGTGTTGACCTTGTTATGATACAGACCTTCCTACTTTACTTATGTTAATGATGTTGTTGTCATGCTAATTGGTAAGAATTAACATAACAAAAACAGTATCAAAACAAGGTCAACTCCAGCCTCACTAAGCACACAACTGCAAAATGGACTATTTGTGGCAGTTAAACATTTCGCTTTACTTCTACTACAGTCGAACCTCGATTATCCGGACTGGTTGGGACTAGACGAAATAGTCCGGATAATCGAGGGTCTGGATAATCGAGAATATGAATATTAATGAGGAAAAAAAACTGATTACATTAAGAAAGCGACATTTAATCGTGAAACAAAACATTTGCAAATCGTTTGGAAAACGATATGGTCTACATCTTCACTGTCCGTTGTGAATACCTGTACACGTGTCGGCAAACGTCATCATCTTTTCCTTGCTCTTGCGGATATGAGATATCTGCCGTTTACTACTGCCATATTTTAATAGCTGACAAATTGGTTCCTTTTTCTTCTTTCTCTAATCGCAAAATTATAGCCTGTTTATCTTTTTATAGAAAGAACGGATCGCTTACGCTTCAAGGACATGATGAATTCGTGACATAGTGTAGCTTGTTGGCCGAACGAGCCAACAGAGTGTGAAATTTCACTTAGTTACGACGTGTGTGCAAGTGCTGCTTTATTTAGAGTTTAGAAAGCGAAGCAAACTCGCCTTTACTTCACTTTTTATGAAAAGTTCACTCATGTAAATGGACCCGCTTTAAATGTTTGATTTGTCATCGAACGTTGTCGAGGAAACATCGACACTTACGTTCTGTCCACCGGGTTGTCACTGCCTATACATGTAGCGGTGTCTGCATATGAAGTATGCAGATTTCGAAGCACTGAACCAATCAAATCTGCGGTTTCAAAGCTGCTGTCAATGCGTTCGAACCCAGAGGCAAAGGTAGAAGGTAAGTATTATTGGGACTTGGGACAGTGTATAATTTGGGAATGCACAAGATTGTAGCTTTAATTTTTATCGTGTTTAAATAAAGGTCATCCATCCATCCATCCATCCATTTAACAAGAGTCCTGAAGGTGTATTTCCTCCACAGGCTCTCTATTTTAGCCCAATTATTTGAAGGTGTGTTGTGTTGAATAATCAAATTTGGTGAAAATACAGAAGTGTTGACATGGAACTAAATTTTCTTCCCATGATTTTCATATTGGTCTCTTCATTTAAATATTTTAATTGGTTAGAGAGTAAGGACCATTAATTATTTTTGTTGTTGTTTAGGAACTTAATGTGACATTCCAGTCTGTAGATAATAAACTTGTCTAAGTCAGAAGTAGAGAATGTGAATGAAGTCATGGTAAATTTCTTATTGAAGTCCATCCACCCTTTGTTTCTCTTTGCCTTGGAATTCTCAATAATTCCCAATATTTCCCAGTGGTCTATTATTGACCATTCTCAAAACATCTTTAAAAATCCCCTTGTTGTCTACTGCTGTCTTGGAATTGTTGGGAATTCCTAGGAATTCCCAGTAATTCCCAGCAGTATAGTTATCCAATCTCAGAAATTCTCAAAAATTCCCATATTGTGAAGTCTTCCTAATTTGCATGACTTGGAATTGTTGGCAATTTGGGAATTCATTTCGCAAGGGTAATTAACCTATTGACTCCTGTGGGATCCCCATTGACGAGTAAATCATCTGGTGTTAGACAGAGTAAAATACTAAGTATATATGGCCTGTTTAGGCCGGTTTGGACGTCAAAGGGTTAATTTAACCCATTGACTCCTGAGGGTTCCCCATTGACAAGCAAAATCGTCTGGCGTTGGAAGGAGTAAAATACTAAATATGGCCAATAGGCCTTTTGCAACGAACTATCACATTATTCCCCCACTGGGACATTAAAACAATTAACGAAAGTCATGCAAGCTTGACTGGTTCAGGTCTCTTTGTTTTAATGTCCCAGTGGGGGAATAATAATGCCCTCCAACATGGTGGATTTTGTACCATGTGATCGTTTGTTGCAAAAGGCCTATTTAGGCCGGTTCGAGGATGAAAGGGTTAATTAATTAAAAGTTAGTCAGATCTTGTGTCTTATAGGGGGCCTTGATCGATAGTAATGGTCAATATGTCGGTCGACTGACGGCCGACATCTCGGTAGATGTACAGTATCCACCGATTATTGGTCAAGTAGTGGGCAAGTGTCAGTCAAGCATCAGCCGACTGACACCAGCATTGTATCGACCAATCAATGGATCACCTTCGGTGGAGAGATCAACCAACAGTCGGTCGCGATAGCATCGGTTCTGTGTCAGCAATATATCAGTCGGTCAAGTATTGGTCAAGTATCAGTCAGTGCAATAAAAGGTCACTTTGCATCTTTTTCTGGTTGTGTTTTTGTTTCTGTTTTTGACAATGTTGACATCTTTGTGGTTCAGCTGTCCGCTTCTTTCTCTTTGTTCTAAACAACTTGTTCTGGTTGAAATGTTGTTGCTTAAAAAGTCAAACAAAAAGCATGTCAACATTCAATTTTTGCTCTGTTCTAAACCGGTTAAACCGGGACACTACAGTGTAATAGACTGGCATATTTTGTGCATTCTCTTGACCTAATATGGTAAAATGATGCAATAGTGGAATGATTAAATATGATAAAGACAGACTATCTACTGACTATTGGTTGTTATTATATTGGCCATCAACTGATATGACGACAGACATAGCCGTGCACTATGTACATGAATGTCGATCGAGATAAGGACAAAGTGTCAAAAACACATATCGATAGAATATTGACCAATATATCGACTGACACTATCAGCCGGTAAGTGATAAAATATCGATGAAGTATCGGAGATGTGTCAGTGAAGGGTCGATGTATTGCTATCTATATCGGCCAACAGCCACCTCAGTCGATACGATGACCCCCCATAGCGGTACAACATCGACCAAGTTATCCTCAATTATCCACTGAGGGTCAACCAAGACGCAACCAAGGATTGACTGATATATTGACCGTGACTCAACCGACATCAGTGCTGGAAATAATTTTTCTTTATTCACAGGACATATGTCCTTTCAAATCGTCCTTTTGGTCGGACATTTGACAAATTGGGCCGGACATAAAACATTGACTGACAACGCCTTGTAGAAGATAACTCAAGATGTGCTGGTGAGATGTTCGGTCATCATGTCCGATCATAATGTGAAATTGGCCGGACATTTTCAAAATTTGGTCGGACAATGTCAGATGACCGACTGTTATTTCCAGCACTGGACATACCGACCGACCGTCCGACCGACCGTCCATTTTTTTCACTTTGTCATTCAACTGACATTGTGGAATTTCTTCTCTTCCAAGTCCACAGATGGATGACATTTTCAAGTAAATCCGCATGATTGACTGTAAATGGGAAACATTTCTCTATCAGGAATAAAATACATTGTAATTTACAATTTACTTATGTGAATGTCATTCCTTCGAATGAAAAATCTTAGTTATGTACTTTCCATGGCAACCATTTTACCAACAATCATATCTGTTTCTTTGTTTATCCAGCATGACGTGTGAATTCACAGTTATTAATAATTACCCCACCCTATTTTCTATTTGCCCGCTGAGAGGTATGACATAACCAACAAATAACAAAGAAAACATGAATGTGGGCCTCATGGCTACATGTATTAATTTTCAGTCAATTATGGTTCTATAAGAAAAAGATTTCAATTTCACTGTAAAACAGCATTTTAATATGACACTCTCCATCATGATTAAAATAATTTACTGTACTTACATGTATGTGAATGTCATATTCCCCTCGAATGAAAAATCTTAGTTATGTACTTTCCATGGCATTTGTTGATTATGTCAATTTTTCCCACTATACACAGTAATCACAGAACAGAGACAACATAATACAGTATTTGAAAAGTATGCAACTTGTAAGAAAGATTTAAGTCTTTTAACAATGAATGCTAACAAAAAGCTGGCAGGGTCAAATGAAATTGTAGCATGTCCAAATCTGTGTGGGAAATAAACTTTTAAGTGTGAAAACTGAGCATTTACCATCACTTTTAAAGAGCAAAGAAGGGACCAAGTTGAACTTTGAAATATTCATCCTGCAGTTCTCAGCATTTCTGACAGATTCTTTCAACAATCCTGAAGTAAATTAGATTGTTGCCTATTCCAATTTGCTTTTTGATGAAATGAAAATTGACTCTTTTCAATCAATACAGTGTATGTAACAACTACAGTATTAAGTATAATGGAACAAACACTCAATCAAACAACAGTAGTGAAAGTACTGTAGTCTGTAGATCATGAAATGCACGCATCACATGCTGTTTGATCTTTGAACAGTGTTAATAACAATTAATGAGTTTCATTACACTTTGTTATAAAAAATATCTAACTTTTTATCAATTAATTCATTTAACCTCATGTAGAATAAATGATAAAATCATCCCTGCAAACATAATCCACTTGAATACTCTACTGAAAATACCGCACGTGCCATTCTTCAGTGCACAAGAAGAAAAGAAAGAATTTCAAGGCAGAGAAGGAATGCTTCGATAATACATGTTACAGTATTTTAATTTCTATGAATTTAAGCAAGGAAAGAATTGGTTACATCCTGTGAGACACAGGTTACAAAACTGAACAGTACGTACTGCAAACTAAACACGGTGACCAAAACTCCTGGCCTGTCTGTTTTTTTAGTCCACAACGATAATGTCCTCCTTGCTTATATATGGGGATTGATCCATTACGTCATGGATGATGTGAGCACAAATTAAAGCAGTTGCACTCTAACTCAGCATTTTGACTGTTGTTTTTGTGTGAAATGTCGCCTTTCTTGGCTGTAAATTTTCCTCAACTTTCAGATGTACTTTTTGTCACATTTACGTAACTCTACAAGATGAAATGAAGGTTAACTTCAAATAAACTTGAAAAGGTCAACAAAAAATAATTTATGCCATTAGCAAGCACAATACATTTGCCATCCTTCAGTGCACAAGATGCGCAAAATAATTCAAAGAAAGAGGAATGCTTCATGGAATAAACTACAAACTAGTTTTTGCATCTACAATGGAAAACAGCTATCACATCACAATTCACTACCGTGTGTTATCACAACCATGACAGTGCAAGTAATTTCCTACCAAGGACTATTTACAGCTATGACTAACAACTTAACACCCTGGGGCAATATCACTTATGCATTTCCAAACGTTAAATCACTAAGAAAAAGCTTATCATCAAATACGAGCTTTTGTGCCGCTTTTGGAAATTATAAAGCAATATAAACAAAGGCTAAAATACATGCAAACATTCTGAGAAGGTAAAAAGATATGCAGATTTTCCAAGGCTACGTTAATTTCAACGATTACTAAAACGAATTCCCTTTCTTTAATATATTTCTTTCTTTTTGTTTTTCATTTAACCAAATACCGCCCACCAAATATAACTGTCGCAAGAAATGCAAATTTCAATCGAAAGCTTTTTCTAGATAGTAAATGAAAAACTCCATATCAGTCAAGCGCTGAGTTTCGTTTATTTCCAAAAACCTAATATATAAGGTGATAAAAATATTAACATGTTTGTATTACGTAGAAACGCACTTCCACAAATTTTTGACCAAAAATTGAAGAAGAAAGTACTTTCGCTTAGGTGCTCAATTCACAGGTGATCACATTTTAAAAACTTAATTTCCTTGAATTTGTTATTCTCTAAACTGGTAAGCAATTTCACTGTCTGCTACATGTTCACTGCTTTCGTATTTTTGACTATCTTACCCTATCTTATACGATAGCTTATTCTTTGCAAGTGACGGTTTCACCACTTGTACTTTGGAAATCAACAAAGCCAAGGAAATATACCCAACACTGCTTATCGTTTGCATGTATAATGTCACGGCAATTCCAAAACGGGCAAATGGCACCCTACATTTAACAGAAATCATGATTTATTTTCACACATGTATTCATCAAAGGATCGATTGACTTTTTACAACGGTGCCGTATCGGACCAGATGTTCGGTGAGTCATCTGTAGCTCAAACCGGAATAAGACGCACAAGTGCCACAACAATAAACTAACCAGTCTGTGGCGCTTTTGAGCTCAAATTACAAGGAAACAGTGTTTCTCAACAACGTAAAAAGTAACGGGTTCCTCATATTCAACCTCAAGAGATGTTAAAATTAAAGCTTACTTACACTGCACTATAATTTCCACATCTGATGTGCTCGGTGGAACTCCTTGGGTAGACGGAACGGCTACCATGGTGTAATCGTTGCTGTCGTTTCTGTAAACGGTACGATACGTGATTGTTATATTTGTTCCCGTAACATTCATTGACACTCGATCATCAAATGGCCTTGTGGTTCCATCAGAAGATGCTTCTACAATGTGAAAAAACGCTCCAGAAACTCCAAATTCCAAACGAAAAAAACTTCCTTGAATGCTGTAGTCTAGTGTTAGAGGTTCTCCTTCCAAAACACGAACTGGGCTCGAGAAATAGGGTTTTATTGTCACTTGTGACTCTGCAGAAAGAAAAGCAGCTCATATCAAGCTTAGTTTCTTGCCATCGAAACATATCGGTTTTAGGCAGAACCTTGTTGTTTAACAATTCACTTCAATTTAAGATACGCAAAGCAGTTTACAGTGTTAGAAATTGTCACTCAAGTTGAAACCTACCGGCTACTTGAGCCAGGGAAAGGAGGACTAACAGCGACGAAAAGCGAATGAAGAGAACCATAACTTTTTCGATGCGATAAACGAACACAGCGTTTCCTCCAGCAAACTGTTATAATACTGAAGTCCGTGTTACTGGGACATATATTTGCATATGCTAATATCAGCGCGAAAGCAGACGCCATATTTTTGAAAAACATAGGCACGCACACCGTACATGTCGTACATGTTAGCAGCCCCACCTTGTTACTGGGTTGCCAAACCCAGTCGGAATCTCGGTTTCATTTCGTGGGTTTTTTTGTTATTTTCCGTGTCGGTAAAAGTCTTGTCTGTCACTCCCCTGCTAAGTGGTGGCTTTGTGCATAGAGCCTTCTGCGCGTATTTTCTTAGGATTGAGAGGGTAGTGGGAAATGCGTAGATTTCTCTGGTGGACACAGTAGAATCATTAACTTAGCCTGCAATGGCGTCGAAAGTCATGTAACGCGAATGGCGTTTTAGTGGATCCTTAAACAAAATATACCCTTATGGAGCTCAATAATGGAAAGTCAGTTGGATAAACTAGACAGGAATCTCAAAAGCGACGAGTACTGGACTTCGACAACAATCTATCGCCCGTCGAGACGAAATCAAGTGAGCTGTAATTTGACACGATTGAGTTTCTTGTCTTCACGCACGCAATGAAATAGGAAGAGGTTTTCGCCTCTAAGAGCAAATATGTTGTTTGTTTCAATAAATTTTTCGCTGGAAAAGGATTCTGTGGTATTTTCTGCGTTTGTGAATTATAATATCATGTTGTGTATTGAATTTTCGAGCTTAAGGTTGAAATGTGATATGGGAGAAGTTTTTTAGTATTGCTCTGTAAGCTGGAAGGGTTCACAGGCCTGTTGGAAGCGTGCTTGAGTTTCAACAAAATGAGCCCCAAAATCAGTGAAGAATTTTGACGCAGTTGAATAATAAAGTAGCTGTTATTTCCAAAATGATGGAATTACCTGGTGATAAATAACGTCGTACGCGTGTTGGAGAGTAAATTTTGACTTTGCATAAACAAGACTTGGGCGATTGTGATCTTTGTTTTGACTTCGCTCATTTCATTGTCAAACTTTATAACACTTGAGAGAAAACGAAACTTACAAAAACCCGGTATCTTGCCATCATTTGACACAGATACTTCACTGTTTGGCGAGTAAACTTCATCACGGCGCCCGCTGAATTCCGGCGATGTCACTTTCGAGTTTGCGATTTATTTGTGCAGCCAAAACGTACAATAACAAAATTGAACGTTGCAAAAATCCCCCAAAATGTTTGTCGCTGATCGTAACTTTTTATATTCTATATTCACGGTTCAAAATTAATGTTGTTTTCATGTCGTAAATATGTTATTCTCGAGCGATCGTCCTGGAAACTTCCTTCTGCTCTTTCTAAAGACTGTGTATCAATATTTATTTACTTTTGCATCAATATTTGTTTTTGCATAAAGCAAGCTAACAAAATCTGTACCTTGCTGAGTTCGCATTTGTGAGCGTTAATAGTATTTTCGATCCGATCTTCTGTTTCATGAGGGGTATATTATTTTGGTCTCCCATCCAAACACTAACCCCGCCCAACAGGGCTTAACTTCAGTGAATTTCGGTATTACAAAGCTGTCAGATGCTCAGAGGGTACGCTTAAACTTGTGGTCAAAAGAAGTTTATCAACATGTCAGCCCAGAAGCCAGTGTTTCTCACTTCCCATTTATTTTCTTCAATCTTTCTGGGTTCAGTACTTTGCTAGTAACCACATGTCTTCTCAGACTATTTACACAAGACTTCTACCATGGCACTACAATGATAGACAATACCAAAACAATATCGTGCACTGTTAGAGCTACATATTACGCAAGGACAGGTCTGTTTCGTCGTACGAATGTGTGAGGACCTGTGAGCCAAAGGGCCTCGTCTGGTATGACTTCTTAATGACCCCCCAACTTGAAAAAAATTGTCTGGAACGGTGCACGTACCACAGGCAACCCAGTGTACCCTCACGGAGGGTCTAGTTTACACTTGTTTTGCTGTGAAGTTGCATCATAAAATGATCTTCTCTAAATAATTATTTAAACCTTGTCAATGGGTAACACAAAACTCCCTCCGCGAAAGAACTTAACTGAAAGCTTTTCGCAAATAAACATTCAGCATCAAATTTATTTGATGAGATTTTCTATAGTATTGCCTCTCAAAACTAAATTAAGAACAATTGACGGTTTAAATCACATCACATAATCATTTGAGCAAATATCTATTTATTTCTTTAAATAGTTTTTGGTCAAAAAGTGTGAGAGAAGTGAGTCACTCTGTTCAACTTTACTACTCGATTGTACGCAAGAATTAATAAGTTAAACTACCCGTATTAAAAACAGGACCGTTGGATAATACATTTCTAGTGTTTTGATTGGTTTAGCCGTCATGGTATATGAGCTATTATACCACGTTTTACAAATATTAGTAACTGCACGCATCAGTTTTCTTGTGTATACAAAATAAAGTAGGGAAGATTTATCCATAATTTGTGAGCGTTCTTAATGATCATGATTATAGCCAACTCAGCGCGAAGCGCGTCATTGGCTGTCTATCATCTCATATCCAACGCGTGCTCGTGGAATAATTGTTAAAAAGTAGACCCATATATTGGTGGGGATCACTTTAGCAGCTATCTTGGATAATACAAGTAGCAGAGGGCTGGGGCGAGTCAAAGAATATTTAGTTGTTGGGGTTTGTTAACGAAAAATTTCCACATCCTTCATTTTACATTAGGGCATAGTTGCATGGAGATGGTCATAAAACTCGACAAGTTCCTTTGCTTCATTATTTTGTCCGTATTTTTGACCCTTCCACAAAACACACATTTTTTCGAGAGGATAACCAATCAAGTCCTTCGATTAAATTATGTGCAAATAATTTGCAAACCCGAGCAAAACGAAAACAAAAGATTCTGCATGGTCACGGTCAATTCAACATCGATTGCGACAACATTGTTCTCGCTTTTGCAGGTTTTAAGGTTTCGTAACCAGTCCCTCGACTAACGATGCTTGGGGTGAATAAATAGAGGTCAAAATGTCGGAACGATTTTTCTTGACCTTTCTCGACGGCTTTATAAAATCAGTTTCTGTTTTTTAGGTGTCGGTGGTTAATAATTGGAAGAGGACCTTCTAGGGGCCGATTTACACGGTACGGTTTTTGTAGCATGCGAGAAGCTTACGACACAAATTGCTCCGTGTAAATCAAACATACAACTCGCTTACGATTTTCGTGTACGTCAAAAAAAATATCGTAGCATTATGAAACATGTTTTAAAACGCTGTAACAATCGTAAGTCATGCCTGTCTTAATTAAGCTTGTCGCATGTGACTAAAATCGTAACTTGTAAATCGGAATACTCGATCCGTTCAGTCGTTCTTGATTTCACGGCAAAGTTTGATTTAGTTTTCCTTGCCTGGGACTTTCAACGATATAAAATTCTTATCACAAAACGCTTCATTTGTCAGATTATTTAGCAGCATTTTTTTATCCCTCCTAAACAGTTCCAATTTCAGTGCAGTATTTATCTAAATTTGTGTTACATATCTAGCCTGTGTTTCCCATACAAGCGTTTCCCCAGCATTTGTCATCAGTGCTGATGGAAGAAAGGAAATGGTTCTCACGGAAACTACATTCATTTGCGAAGCGCTTTTAAAGAAGGGGGACCAAGGATTATTGAAAAGGGATGTGATCTGTAAGTCTATCCTGACCATTCAAATTGGCACTCCTCCCGTCCAGCCTCCGAATGTACTAGCAACAAAAACGTCCAACTTGTCTCGCAGCATTGCTGCGAAACTAATCAAAAAGCGATGCCGCGCGTTTTACATCCGACGCACAACCTGTCTCGAAATAAAAAAATGTGTTGATTTTGTTGCAGAAAGTAGAACGGACCTCTGCTTTCTACAACACGCTGCAGCAACTTGCAACACTTTTTTTTGGTTGCGAAACAGGTTGTGCGTGGGATGTAAAACGTGCAACATCGCTTTCGCAGCAATTTTGCGAGACAAGTTAGACGTTTTTGTTGCTCGTATTACCGTAGCTTTAATAGCTGTGTTACAGTGAAATGTGTCAGTCCCCGTGATAGGTTTATCCCCATCCACGTAACTCTGCTGATATGTGTATCCCCTGATGGGGAAGCACACTGAAGCCGTTCAAGCTTATAATTGCTCTAATTATCCCAAATGAAACAAGAGAAAGCTAGCCATAAATGTAATTCATACGGCCTGCGGCGCCCGGAGATAACATGATTTATCCAATCGGCGTTTCAAAAGGGAAAGGAACTTTATTTAAGTGTATCACACTGGAGCACTAATTGAGGACACTGTCAACTGAAATTAACAATTAACGCAAATCAAGGCAAATGTTGGTTTTTGAGGAGAAGGGAAAACCGGAATAGCCGGCGAAAAACCTCTCGGTACAGAGTAAAGAACCAACAAACTTAACCCACATGTGACGCTGGGTCCCGGAATCGAACCCGCAAGCCACATTGGTGGGAGCAGAGTGCCCTGACCTCTGCGCCATCCCGGCACCCCAATTAAATTGGAGCCGAGCTCAGTGATATATGCCTGTATCCCCGTCTGAGTATGGAAGCCGGTCAGGCTTAGGTTATCCTACTCGGTACACAATATTTGGAATTGTTTAGTAAACATACATGTATACTCATCGTTTATCACTCACAACAATTTAGCCGTGGAATTGATGGCTTTCGCCTACAATTTTCGCCTTTGTCTAAACTCAACTCACGCAGCGCACGAATCTAAACGGAAGACAGCAGATTTTATAGTTGCAAGTTCTACGGGCCTTTTTTAGTATACCACCTTTCATTTTACTGTTTACAGCAAAAGCCTGAGGTTGGGTGTA
>OX421454.1:6110816-6115816 GCA_949126865.1 Montipora capitata | reverse complement strand
AAATCAATCGACAAATTAGTCTGGAATAAAATAATCAAGTGAACTACGCATATATAGTTGAGTGAAAAACAAAGCTTAGGACGCGCTTTTCTCACGCAGAATAGAGTAGCAACCAAATGCGTAATTTGCAAGGGCAATCTGTAAAATGAGGTGGAGTCACCAATTTCCAAGAAACTGTTCTCATCCTCGCATGTTTAAGATTTTATCGACTCTAGCGACACAGAATTTAACACTTCAATTTCTGGATTTAGTTGCCACAGGAACTTCAATTTAAGATGAAAATGCGTTCTTTGAAGCTTTTGTAGTAGTTGTTGTTGTTGTTGTTGTTGCCCTTGCAGGGTTTTGGCCCAAAAACACAAAGAGGCAACCTAGAAGTCCCCGCGTTAAAAGGGTAAATGTATCAATCAATGTGTCAATCTCGATTTTCTCAACCAGGCGCGCATGGTAGTATCGGTATTGCTTAAAAGGCCGCGCAAGTGGTATTGGTATTGTTCTCGCGACCGCGGTGTGTTAGGAGTCACGAAGTAGAAACTCGCAAGGAGAACCAAAGTGCTGTTTGGGTTAGTCATTGAAAAATCAAACATTGAAGCAGAATTGATGCAAATCAAATTGCCTGGCTCAGAAATTAATTTCGTCCGGACACAAATCGGAAACAGGGGCGACAAGTTCAGCATATGATTTTAACGTATCTCAACTGTCTTTCATACTATTATAGGCGAAGGCAGATGTAGTGAAAACTATTCCTAGTCGATACTGGCGCAGTGGAGAGAAGACTCCATTGCACTCCCCACCAATGGGGCCCGGGATCGATCTCCAGAGTTAGCGTCAGATGTGGGTTGAATTTATTGGTTCTCTGTTATGCTTCGACGGGTACTCCGGTCTTCCCCTCTCCTAACCAATGTTTGATTGCAGTTGATTTGAGTCAAATTCATTTGATTTCTATGTACAGATTTGTAAGACTCGACGCTTCAATAAGGTTCATTATTATAATTATGATTATCGTTACACACACATAAGCTGTAATCTCCTGGAGTTTTCCCCGAAACCAAGTCACAGCCAGTAACCTCAGGATTCAAAGACCTTGCTTAAGATTATTGCCGCGCCAAGTAAAACAGACTTCTGCAAGAAAGCTATGTCAATGCTTATTTACTTCCATTTCTTCTAGCTTTGATTGTACAGCTTTTGGGATGGTCCCCAGAACACATCTGGATAACGTTATCTTCAACATTTCAAATTCACTTCATTTCCTTTACCAGGTATTATTATTATTATTATTATTATTATTATTATTATTATTATTATTATTATTTATTATTATTACACAGTTCGATCGATCACAGAACTGTGAACTCCTCAAGTCAAACTAAATACGTCCACAATAAAGTTAGGTGCAGATGCAGTTTTTCACCTCCCCTGGAAAATTAAAAGGTCGTTAATGACGTGCTTTCCCCCGCAGAATCACAAGTAACAATTACACCCATTTCTCGAGTCCACTTGAGTGACAATATCTAACACAGTAAACAGCTTGGTGTATCTCAAATTGAAGTGAATGGTTACACAACAAGGTTACGCCTAAAACCGATATGTTTCGATGGCAAGAAACTAAGCTTGATATAAGCTGCTTTTCTTTCTGCAGAGTCACAAGTGACAATTACACCCCATTTCTCGAGCCCAGTTCGTGTTTTGGAAGGACAACCACTAACACTACATTACAGCATTCCAGGAAGTTTTTTTCGTTTGGAATTTGGAATTTCTGGAGCGTTTGTTCACGTTGTAGAAGCATTTTCTGATGGAAGTACAATGTCATTTGATGATCTAGTGTCAATGAATGTTACGGGAACAAATGTAACAATCACATATCGTACCGTGTACAGAAACGACAGCAACGATTACACCATGGTAGCCGTTCCGTCTACCCAAGGAGTTCCACCGAGCACATCAGATGTGGAAATTATAGTGCAGTGTAAGTAAGCTTTAATTTTAACTTCTCGTGAGGTTGAATATGAGGAACCCGTTACTTTTTTTACGTTCCTGAGAAACACTCAGTTTCCTTGTAATTTGAGCTCAAATGCGCCACAAACTGACAAGTTAGTTTATTGTTGTGCGTCTTATTCCGATTTGAGCTACAGATGACTCACCGAACATCTGGTCCGATACGACACCGTTCTAAAAAGTCAATCGATCCTTTGATGAATACGTGTGTGAAAATAAATCATGATTTTTGTTAAAAGTAGGGTGCCATTTGCCGTTTTGGAATTGCCGTTACAATACATGTAAACGATAAGTTGGCTTTGTTGATTTCCAAAGGACTAGTGGTGAAAGCGGCACTTGGAAAGAATGAGCATTTGTTAAAAGTATAAGATAGGGTAAGATAGTTAAAAATACGGAAAAAGTGAACATGCAGTAGACCCGGCAGTAGACAATGAAATTGCTTACCAGTTTAGAGAATAACAAGTTCAAGGAAATTAAGTTTTAAATATGTTATCACCCGCGGGTTAGCTTTGTCTTAACCGTAAGAAAACCTTTACTGGGTTATTAACTAATTATATACAAAGTGGGTCTCATCAGGACTCTTATTGATAGGACCTATAAGATTAACAACATATGGTTGGGGCTACACGAGGTCATAACTAAGCTTATGGAAATCCTAAAAAAGAATCTTTTCTCTGCCTATTTAATTGAAAGGGTAGTAAACCGTTACATTACTGGGACCCCAAATTATCATTGTCCCCACGTTTCCCTTCCCACTTCACCTATATTTTATCTTAAGCTACCTTACATAGGCCATTTTTCTGTCGTCACTCAGAAAAAGATCCGTCACTTTATCAAGCGCTACTGCAATGATCTGGACATCAAACTAGTTTTTTCCTCCTTTAAGACAGGCAACTTGCTTGGTGTGAAAGACCCTATCCCTGGCGGGGTTCGTTCACGTGTGGTTTATAAGTTTGCATGTGCGGGCTGTAATGCCTGTTACATCGGCGAAACAACCCGGAATTTTTCCACACGCGTGCGTGAGCACTTCGTCAGTGTTAGGGCCTCTCACATCTTCAAACACCTACAGAATTCCGAACATTGTCGCTCCCTGTCTTCAGGGGACTGTTTCCATATTTTAGATCACGCCTCTACGACTTTTCAACTCAAGATAAAAGAGGCTTTTCATATTCAAAGAGAACATGCTATGGTTAGGATCATTGCAGCATAGAAAAGATACTCTCCTTAATTTAAAATTATCTATTTTCCTCCTAGGATCGCCTCGATCCTTTAAGAAGAATTTTAAACACCTGGTCATCGAGAGATGCATCAATATACGGCATAAAACATATAGCACTTTTGTTCGTAGCGTATTGCACACACCGGAATTTTTCACTACTGATGAACTTAATAAGTTGGTTTTTTATTACATTTGGATGCATAATAGTCCTAAGATCAAACAATCCACTCTAATAAAAAGAAAGGAAGAAGGTGGTTTAAATGTGGTAGATTTCACACTATTTGATAGGTCTCTAAAAATATCCTGGATCAGGCGTCTCTGTTCTGAAGGCAACCAGCCGTGGAAAGTTAGCCCACTGCATCTGTTGTCGAATGGGCTAAATGTAAAATTACCAACTTTCTACAAAGACATTATGCACTGGCAAGACCTAACTAGAACGGTTCCAGTGACAAGGAAAGACCTTTTCGACCAAAACGTTTGGAATAAAAGATTTATCAAAATCAGCAAATCGTCTGTGTATTACAGAAATTGGCAACAAGCCGGAATCCAAACAAAAATTTGGTTTTATCAACGGAGTTGATAATGTAAATTGCCACCGTACAGAGATTCTAAAAGCTGACGTTTCGAGCGTTAGCCCTTCGTCAGAGCGAATCGAGGGATTATGGGTTACGTGTAGTTTTTATAGTAGAGTTAGGAGCTACGCTATTGGTGGTAACATGGCAACGTGAAAAATAGGAATATATTAGTTAAATGAAAAGCGTTCGTTAATACCGTGAGGATTGAGGGTGCCGATTTGAAAGATGAATTTTTGTTCCAGATTCTTGCGGCTTTCCGTCGTACCTAGATGTAGGGAAAGGCCGCAGATAGCCATGTGTTTTTTGGAGTGGTTAGGCAGATTAAAATGGCGAGCGACTGGCTTAGATGCATCCTTGTCATTCTTCTCAACATCGCGAAGGTGTTCGCGGAATCGGTCACCTAGTCGTCTACCTGTCTCACCAATGTATAATTTATTGCATAACGTACAGGTTATGCAATAAATGACATTTGCGGAGGTACATGTGAAACGATCGGTGATCTTAACAGATCGCTTAGGTCCCGATATCTTGCTAGTGTTAACAATGAAAAGACAAGTTTTGCATCGTGAGCGCGCGCATTTGAAAGTGCCGGGTTGCTCGTTAGTTTTGAGCGCGCTTCTGACTAAAAAGTTGCCTACGTTTTTGTCGCGTTTGAATGAAATAAGTGGAGGTTGCGAAAAGATTCTACCAGTCTCGGGATCATTTTGGAGTAATTTAAAATTACTAAGAATGATGCTTTTGACTGCGTGATTATGAGGATGGAAAGTGAGGGTGAATGGAATTCTGTCATTCTTATCTTTTTGTGACGTTTGTAGTGATGACTGTCGATCAAATTGTTGGGCGCGATGATGGCCCGCTTTGACCACAGAGACAGGATAGCCACGTTTCTCGAAGAACTGGCACATCTCCTCTGATTTGTTGGAAAAATCGGAGTCATCACTACATAGACGTCGAAGTCTAAGAAATTGAGAATAAGGAATGGAGTTCTTAACATGTGATGGATGTGACGATGAATACAACAAATAACTGTGTGGTTTGTAGTGCACACTAGTACACAGTACATTTCGGAAACTTCATTGGCTTTCCTAGATATCAAAGTTTCTATTAGAGGCAACGTGCTATGTACTAGTGTGCACTACAAACCTACTGATTCACACAGTTATTTGTTGTATTCATCGTCACATCCATCACATGTTAAGAACTCCATTCCTTAT
>OX421454.1:6100816-6105816 GCA_949126865.1 Montipora capitata | reverse complement strand
GAGGATACATCCGGGGCCCTTTGGGCAAGGTAAGGAACCAGGAAAACGCCATCTTTAAGTTCATTCTTGTTGATAAGGAACAATGTGTCGGCCATACACTAATTCCTCATATTACTGATATTCTCAACATTGGCGGTATGGATTCTAAGCTGGGTTATCCTGCGCAAGTCAACTTGTTGAGGTCTTTCACAACATTGTTTCTGTCCTTGATAAGGTTATAGAAACTGACATCATAGATCTTGACTTTTCCAAAGCCTTCGACTCAGTTTGCTACGCTCAGTCGCTATGGAAACGTAAGTACTTTAGAGTAAGTGGTCCTTTACTTCGCTGGTTGAAAAACAATATTTTACTAGAAGAAAACAGCCTTTAGCATTAGGACCGGTACTTTTCCTCATTTATTTCAACGACTTACCATCTGTGACAAGAAACTCTAGCATTGTAATGTTTGCCGATGACTCCAACTGCTTGAAAAGCATAAACTAAGTACAAGTCTGTTTTGACCTTCAAGTAGACCTGAACATCCTGCGTGACTAGGCTACTTTAAATGAATTGGAACATTTCGACCGAAGGAACGTGAAAATCTTCCCATCTCAAGTTCGAGATCCGAGTTGAAAGTTACGGACCAAGTATTTTCCGTTGATTTTCATGACCAAAGCGGGAAGCGCCGGTGCAATAAATCAACAAGAAAAACAAGGAACCGTAACTTTCAGTACGAACCGAGAAAACGAGGTTAGTAACATATTTATTATAGTAGTAATTAGCCGCGCGGGAAAGGAATCTAGTTGAAGTCAAAAGGAAGGTTCAAATGCCACAAATTTCTCGCGTCAAAATCCGAAAAACGAAAAAATCTTCTTGGCCTTGTGAAATATTTGGCAGCTTGAAAGATTTGCAAGCTTATGCAACAGAAACGACATGAAAAGCTTGCTAGAGAAGATTTCACCGAAATTTAAGATTTAGCGAGCCGAACAGCAAGCCCTGCTCCAGTGAGTTCTAATAGCTCCATGGACCAGTATTACGGAGGTGTTAAATTCGGAGCTGCTTAGGAATCGGATTTTTTCAGCTGTCCTTTCGCCCGTTGCCAAACCGCCCCCTACTTCAGCCAATCACAGCGCGCTTACTATCTGAGAGATAAATAATAATAATAATAATAATAATAATAATAATATATATTTTTTATAATAATAACTTTATTACGAAACTCACACAAAATGACACAAGTATTAATAATAATAATAATAATAATAATAATAATAATAATAATAATAATAATAATAATAATCTTGATATCAGCAGGCAAGTCAGAAATTTAAAGAAAACGACAAAACTTTTGAAATTACAAGACATGTTTCGACAGAAACTTCTGTCATCTTCAGTTGATTAATGTTGAATTTATAAGTCGGAAAAAGTGCTAATTTTGCCAGTAACAACGGAATGTACATAAAACGTGACAATGTGAGAATTAAAGGATAGTTTTAGATTTACGTGATGCGATTGTTGATTAAGAGAAGGTTGTTCTCTTTGAATATGAAAAGCTTCTTTTATCTTGAGTTGAAAAGTCGTAGAAGCGTGATCTAAAATATGGAAACATTCCCCTGAAGACAGGGCGCGACATTGTTCGGAATTCTGTAGGTGTTTGAAAATGTGAGAGGCCCTATCACTTCAAAAGTTTTGTCGTTTTCTTTAAATAATAATAATAATAATAATAATAATAATAATAATAATAATAATAATAATAATAATAATAATAATAATAATGATAATGATAATGATAATGATAATGATAATAATAATACTAATAATGACAGTTTTAAATAAGGTAGATTTTACAGTCCTGTAAAGCAGATAGGTTACGTCACACGCCCTATCTACTCATTTGCCTAGCATTCAAACTTTTATACTGCCAGTAATTAGCAACTATTCACTAAAACAGAGGTGAGAATTATTTTTGGAATGCGTGTTAGTTAATTGGGGTCTAATAAGCAGGTCACTTATATTTTTGCAAAGACGGTAAGCAACTAAAGGAAGTGTTTTGAAAACGTTTTGGCAACGATCTAACGAGTGACTAAAGTATGTTGGAGTGTTTGTGAATGATGCTGGTGAGGTAAGTTATGTAAATCAAAATGTATGTCAATTCCTACTGAAGGAATTTCGCAATGATACCTTGGCATCTGACAGGATGCAGCAATGCGGATCCCCATAATTCCCAAAAATCAGCATCCTCCGCATAATTACGATATTTTCTGCATAAACGGAAGAAATGCCAGATAGTGATAAAGCAGGTGCTTACCATCTTACCAAAGAGATTGACTGTTTTGAATTGCATATTTTCCTGAACATTGCGTTTTCGTTTGCGCAAGATGAAAGGTCGTAAGAAGTTTCCATGCATTTGTCGGCAATGAGCCTGAACACTAGAACCTGTGTTATAACTTACAAATATCCTGGGGTCGAAATTAAAAAAAACAAAACCTGGTTGCAACTTTGCGACAACATATATGAAAATTATAGTAGCAAATTAAATTGTATCATTTCATGTTGTAATAGTAGGAAAAAAAAATGAGTCCCCAATAAATATGTGTAAAGAAAACGCTGAAAATGGTCAATGATTGAGGGAATGGATCGCGGTCCTACCATTATGATAACATTATTACAATTTTGCTCCTATCTCAAAATTGAAATAATATTGTCGCTTTTGTTATCTTAGCAAAAGTTCCTGCAAAATGCCAACTGTTAACACTTTTATTTCAACGTTGAATGCTGGTCGCAAATTGGCGACTGACCTCCAGATACTTTAATCACAAACTAAGGGAAATAATTCAGTCACAAATGCAACTGTATTGGTCACAATTTCGAGTCCTGATTTACCATAAGCATGTAAATACATTAGACGGGCCTAAAAATTAGTTTTAGTGATTGCTTAAATTTCCGCATAATCAACGCATGCCTACGCATAATATGGCCAAAAATTTCCGCATAATCTTTAATTTTTTGCCGCATCCTATCAGAAGCCCGGTGATACAAACGAAAAAAGGTATGAAACCAACATAAAATGTTCACGCAATCACGCAATAACAATTGGCACGTGTATTCCTTATATAATTATACAAAGCCTATTTATATTAACAAAGGTTTTTAGGCAATTAAGGCTAAGAAAATCGTCTAAGAAAAAAAAAAACCAACGACGTTTCGAACGGCATTGGTCAATTTTGTTTAATACAGAAACGTTGCGAAATCCTGCACAATTCACCGCACAATTTAAGTTCGCTCCCGCACAATTTGCCTCCTCATCCTGCACAAATGTCATTTTTTTCCTGCACCCTGTCAGAACCCCAGCAAATCCCTCCATCCATCTGGCGTTATTGACAGCAATAGTTGATGCAAGGAAAATGTCAATTCAACTGCATTTACACTTTAATGCCCTTTCTTTCCTACTTTCTAGTCAAACCAGAGAATTTCATGTTTAAAGTAGAAAGCACTAATCAAGACATTTGCAAAGGAGATACTTTCAATATCACCTGCTCAGCTGAAGGAAGCCCTGCAGTCCATACATATCAGTTGTTTGAGGATGGTGTTCTAGTGCAGACAAGCAACAATCATTCGGGGCTCTTTTGGAACAAGGAAACGACAGTTGGAGGAATGCTCCTGTACACTTGTGATGCTAACAATACTGTATCAACAGCAATTACCACGAGGAATGTCACTGTTAATGGTGAGGAAAATTATCTCAGAGATTTTCAATTTTTCTTAATGAAAATCACTGTACAGTACCTTTTAATAATAGGCTCCTTTCATAATGGCAACCAAATAAAATATTATTTTGTTTTAATGCTAATAAGCCTTTCTACAAGCAGTTGCAAAAAGGTTGAGACAATGAATCTAAAATTCACCTGTTCTTCACAAAATCCCTCTTCCAGTAAGAAATAAAAGTCCTAACATTCCCCTTTCTCCTCCCTCCTGTTTTCAATGTTGATACACTTTAGTTTGAATGCCAAGTGGAGATGGAAACAACTTTGTTTGGGGGGGGGGGGGGGGGGGTTGAGGATGCGCTGACTTGAATGACACTCATTGTACAGTTATTAACAGTGGGTTTCTCAACTCGTTTTGCAATTGCTTGTCTCGATGGTTGTTGTGCATAATTCGTCATTGCCACTAAGAGGAACACTCAATAGACTCAGCTTTCAATGGAAAGTAGAAAGATGGAGTTTGAACTGGGATAGGCTTTACGGCGTCCTTGTTGGGTTATAATTGAGGAAAATAACGTTGAAAATTAGTGCAAATTACGCTTCTTCATTTAAAAGGTTAAAGGCTTATAATTGAAAATAATGGTAAGCAAACGAAATACTGAAAAGCAATTATTTCTTTTAACAGTTATAAATCTCTTCAATGAAAGTAAAGGACGGTGCAAAACAAATAGATAAACAGGTTATGGAATGATGAGCTTGTCAGTCTTTTATGAACTTATATATATATATAACGTTGCCATGTCAACACAAACATCGTGACAAGCACAAATACATTTTCGTCCGGAAAAAAAAAATCCCCTTTGCGGTTTAATGACATGCAACACATGAAGTTGGAGCGAAGAACAACTCGAGATAGACTTTTCATGATAACAAAAGCAATAGGCAGTTAAAAGAACTTATCGCAACGGTCTACATAATTCCGACGGTCTACAATCAATAAACATTAAGAAGTGGATTATATTTCCTTATATATTTCCACTGTAGACCGTAGACCGCTGACCGATGATGCAAGTATGAAATTACCTACGCTTCACGCTAGGAATAGAAAACAGTTCATTTATTCTAAAACGAGACTAGCGAAACATTTGGCACATTTTCGAATCTCCTTTAAAGCTGACTGTTTAAGGAATTGAACCCACGGCGATAGGTTGGGTTAGTATGACTGAACAGACACGCGTAGGTACGAAAATTGATCCTAGATAGCGGCTTACTGAGAACCACAGACTGTTACTGAAAGTGTTTTTAAAAACAGATTCACCT
>OX421454.1:6078316-6090816 GCA_949126865.1 Montipora capitata | reverse complement strand
TCGTCAGAAGATTCGAACCATGGCGTCTATGTTGTTTGTGGAGTTATTTTCTTTGACGCTGTCATCTTCAGCGTAGTTCTCAATAAAGTACCCGCTTCTTATTAAAGAAAAAGATGAATAGTCCGATTGAAAAAAGCCATTACAAAGCATGTGGCGTCTACGATAGGCAATCCAATGTTGCTCCCTACGTCTACATACCGTACTTGTCGGTCGAGCGGTGGCCGAGCGGTTAACTGGGCTGCTTACGGGCGCTCATTATAGCTGAGGACTCGGGTTCGAGGAATGCAAGTTACCGTACGGTGTAGTAATAATTCCCTCGAATTTCAGTATGTGGGGTTTAATTCAATATCCCCGGGCTATGCACATTTGTGACTAACAACAACAACAACAACAACAACAAAAAAACACAGACTTTATGACTCGGTACCCTTACGAGCCCGAGTAATCATTATCGTTTTAATCTACGGACTCTCATTGCGAGAGTTCTGATTTGAACTAAGACTTCTTACAACACATTGATACTTTTTAACACCAAATCTGACATCATACCAACTCAAAACTGTGTTTGTTGCCGTCATACATTTCGTTTATGACCACCTATGGCAAGTAAGAAGTCAACACCCAATTTCGTCCAAAATGTTCATCAATTATTCAATTTCAACGTACCCCCCACCCCCCCCCCCCCAAAAAAAAAAAATTTTTCAAACACCAATCCTCGCTACACAAACCTTAGCTTTGTACACGAACTAAACAAACCAATCTTCAAAGCTGACAAATAATACAACTATCATATATGCATGGTCTCGCTCTAGACAAGCAGCTGCAAAAAGGTTGGGACACTGAGTCGAAAATTCACCTCTTCTTCATAAAATCCCTCTTCCAATACAAAATAAAAGTCGTAATCCTCCACTCGCCCCCTTTTCAATGTTGATACTCTTTAGTTTGAATGCCAAGTGGAGATGTAAACAAATTTGTGCTGACTTGAATGACACGGTTTAATATTAACAGTGGGTGTCTCAATTCTTATTGGATATGCTACGACTGTGCAAATTTCAAAAGAGTTTTCGTTTTAAAATGAGGGCAGTAGGTCTAATTTACATAAAGACAAAAGAATGTAAAAGTGGTCGCCGTTTATGAAAAAGGTTTATAACTTTGAGCCATTGACATGGGCAGCCATGCGATTATTGAAAGCTAACCGTTTTAAAATGGTTGCTTAGACTTAAAGTGCATATGACACAAAATTTTATATTTGCTTGTTCGAAAGAACTTTTAAATGATGAAGAACGGCGTTTATTTTGTTGCGATAGCTCTCTTGGTTGCCGAGTTATTCAAGATTTTGATTTATGCAAATTAGATGACTTGTGACGTCATATAGTGGACACAAGATGATGTAAAATCACAAAAAATGGAATATGTCTGAAGACTTTTACTGTATAGAACTGAACCTTTTTGCAGTTCGTATACTCATTACAAAGTTCCATGATATGGCCCAGTGTGACGTTTTGATAGCAACGCAATGGGCACCAGGCTCCCTCCCTCCAAAGGGTAAAATCAGAGCTTCCCTCCCCAATAAGGGTTATTTGCTCTCGATGTTCATTCAGTGCGAGTGACCGAATATGGACATTACACAGCATAAGCACAAGAAACTCTGAAGCAACAAAGAAGGCATTTTCACTATCGGAATGCTAGAGGTCTGGTAAGGAGGATGTTGCTATGGTGACATCATAATCACTATTACAATGTGTAGTTTTGGTAGCACATCAACCCAGAAAAATTTCAACCCTGCAGACTTAGTATTTGCAAAAATATTCCAGGTTTTGTGAAATTACATAATTTTGCGTCAAATATGTGACGTCACAAGTGATCTTATTTGCATAAATCAAAATCTTGAATAGCTCAGCTACCAAGAGTGCTATCACAATAAAGTAAACGCTGTTCTTCACCATTTTGAAAGCTCTTTCGAAGAAGCTAATAAAAAAAATTGTCATGTGCTCTTTAAAATAATACTGATTAGCAGCACTATTAATTTTCAAAGTGTTCTCAGATACCTCACACCTCTCCCTCCCATGCCTCTCTGTCTTGCAGATTGTGCATTCCCTATTTAATACAATTCGTGTACCAGTATTTTCCTGATAAGGGCTTTAATTAAATCATTGACTTCAGGAGGTGAGACTTAGTAGATCTTATTTACTCTGTCTATGAAATGCCAATAGATTTTGCTCTTTCTCTGCCAGATGATTTTACTCCTCAGTGGGGAGCAGTTTACACGTGACTAATCACAATGACACTGATGTCCCCCTTTAAACAGGCTTTGTCTTTATACCACCACAAGCAAAAGCACTACAGTGTTTAAAAGTTCAATTTATACTGTATAGTGCTTTTAACTAACTTAATGTAAATTGTGCTAATAATTTTGTATTGGTAATTATGCTGTAGATTGTAAACAAGGACTACTATCATTATGTTTTTTTGTTTAAAATTCACTTGAGTGTCGTTTTCATCGTGGTCAGATATGGTAATTAGCGATGTTCCTGTCATGAAGCTCTTCACTTGATACTCTCCTGTCGGACAACGAACATGAATGTCTTTTTTTATTTATTTCATGAACGATAATCGGAAAAGGTAATACGGACTTCCCAACGCACACACCACTTCCCTTCTTCAAATTTTTACTGTTATAATCTCAGACAATTTGATGAACCTCCTTTTAAATTAAGCATGATAGAACAGCAATGAACACAACAATATTAAACCTGATAGTTTGCCTTGCCTTCATTTCTGGCTCCCACTCTATTACTAAATGTAACTAAAATTACTTTAATTAACTGGAGCACATACAAGTGTTTGATTCATGAAAAAGCTTGAAGTCGCAAAGGAAATATCCGATTCTAATCACACTTGACCTTCCTTCGCACTTTTACCACGTTCCTTGTGACTTTCAGTGGGCTTCAGGGATCAGTGACATTAATAATTAAAAATAATTCTTTTGCAACCAAACTTTCACATTTTACACAAACAGTACAATTGTATCATCCCATCGTGTATCATCTCATCAAGTATGAAAAACCTATTGAATTCCTCGTTTGATTTCCAGTGGCTTCATCTATTCAACCTATTTCGGAGGAAGTTGTGCTAGAAGGCAGCAATGTGGCACTTTTCTGCAATGCATCTGTCATTCCTGAACCACTTGTTTCTTGGGTAAATGTTCGCAATGACCAGCGCACTCCTGGGAAAAACTTGGCATTTGAGAATATTACCAGATACCAAGCTGGAGAATACAGATGCGAAGCAACCAATTCATGCGGAAATGATACAGAATCTGTAACCATTGATGTGCAATGTAAGCCATTTTTCAGTTTTTGTGTGGTACTTACCTATTTTTTAGCTCATTGCAAATTGATGAATGATCTAATTTGGTATTTTGAGAGATTTTTAGTGTGCTTTGTGATACTGTAAGGTACTGGTTTTCATGGCAATCTGCAGGAGGAGGCTTGGAACCTCCTGAGTAGGGAGAAGAGAAAAGAGGGAACTGAGTCTGGGGAGGGGACATGTTGGTGTGGATTTGCCACTTGGTTAGGCCAGGCGTATCTCAGTCAGTAAGTGCATGGCTTTCTGAGCTGGGGGTTGGCAGTTCGATTCCCGCTTCATTTCATCAGTGCCTGGTTTGACTTTCCTCTGATCCGTGTAGCTGTACTAGCTTAATCACTATTCACAAAAAGGAGCATAATTGACAATTGTCCAGTATACAATAAAAAATCATATGATCCTGCTCGTGCACTTCATGTTTTATGGTCGTTTGTGATGTTTTGGAAGTTCTCAAGCCTATCATGGCTCGTACAATTCTGCGAACTTTCAAAACATCACTTGTGCTCATAAATCACAAAGTGACCATACTTGGTCCTGTTCATGATTTTGTATATTTATATTGGATAACCATTACTGAAATTATATAAAGAACTTAAAATTTGCACATTGTACTTAACAAACAAGCTGATAGCCATACGAAAGACTATAGTGATTCTGGTTGGCAGTTAAGTCACAAGCATAAAAAGCAGCCTTTAGAGGTGACGTATAATGGTTTTTGTATGAAGTAGGGTTGGGCAAATCCACCTGCATTTGTGGAGAAGCTGAGCTCAGTTACTGTTACAGTAGTAGTTTCTAGTGACAGCTTTTGAAAGGCCATGGTAAGAAATGATTCATTTTGGAACAAAAGTCGGTCGAAAATACAACACCATTGCAGTTGGTTGTGCCCTTTTGCTTTGTAATGGTTACGTACATGTAGCTGTGGAAACCTTTAGTTGTCAAGGCTGTTTTTATGACAGTAAAGTTTTTACAAAAACAGAACAATCCTGTTTATAATTTGTCTTCCATTTTAGTCAAACCAGAGATGGTTGTATTAGATCCAAGCGCAGCAACAGTCTGCCGTGGAGATATCATAGTGTTTAACTGCTCAGCCTACAGCAACCCTGAAGTGCATACCTATGAGTTGTATGTAAATGGAACTATGGTCAATGAAATCGGCAAAATGGGAATTTGGAACATAACAATGGCAACCAGAGGAGTATTTGTCTACAAATGCATGGTCAACAACACTATCGGAACAGCAATGAGCATGAATGTGTCTGTTACCGTCAATGGTAAAAAAATGTCATTTTGCTTTCAAGGCAAAGTTACTCTGTCTTATCTTAATTATAAGTTAAGTCTTAATTTTGTAAATTAATTTAGAGGGGCTATGTCGCATTGTTTTAGGGTGTTTCAGGGAAATCTATAATAGTTAATCAGACATTTAATGGTCGAAAATGGTAATGTGGAATTCCTTCACTGATAAAATTATCGTTACATCACAACCAAGGTGATTCTGAGCAAAAACAACCCCTATCCAGGCAACTTGCTATAAACGTAAAAAATGTTGCGACCGAATTTTCAACCCATTTCAATCCTGTCTAGTTGTGTCCATCTATGCTTCTATTTCCTTTTGCTTTAACTGTTTTAAGTAGTTAGTGCAATAGACCCTTTGCATTATAAGTTAAGTCTTATTTTATATTGTTTACTGGCACAGTGATCTTGCCAATGGAAGGGAAAAAGTGGTCTTAAAGTAGAATATCAGGCTGTCTACATTTGGAAAATGTTTCCTTCAAGTAATCTCACCCAGGCTCTTAACAAAAGAAAGTCCAACGAACACTTCAACTAATCAAGACCAAGGAAAGTGCATGTAAAGTAAAAGAACTGGATTGTACATGCTCTTTTAAATGGAATGTTGTCCTTACAGTGTTCCTTCCGCTGTATTTACTCAAATGCAACGATGTACATCGACTGTCTTTACTCAAATGCAACGAGAAAGGGACCTGTACTCAGTCATGTGAATAAGCACTGACGGCTGCTGAAAAGCGTCAGCTAATTCACTCACTCAACATAGAAGTTGGCAACTTCTTCCTCAAAAATGAAGTAATAAAGAGAGATTCCGTTAGAGACTAAAATCATTTTGACAACGACAGCAGTCGGTTACTCAACTCGAGCTATACGCCAACTTCAAATTTTATTGAAACGTCTGTATGTATACCTGCACCCAAATTTTTTTGCATAAGTTGCATGTCCAGTTGTAGCTCATGTTTTGTTATTCACTTTTCTGCATTTTTTTTCAGAGGTCACGCAATTTTAGGCAATTTCAGCACTGATCGAATGGTCATAGAATTAACTAAAATATCAAAATGACTGTTCAAAACTATAGAAGAACTCTAATAAGACACAGGGAGGCCAAGAAGGGACATGGATCGACAAAACTGGAGAGGATTGAAATGGATTGAATTTGGGTAAATTTGAAAAACGTCGGCCCACCTTTTTTCAAATTTATATCAGTCATCAAAATGTCATTTACACAGCTGGAAAGTCATTCTCAGTTGTTATGTGGCCGTGATTTTGCAAATGAAAGACTCTTGCTCTGCCAATTTGAGGTTTAGAGCTCACAATTAACAAAATTAAACAAGATTACCTAAAATAGCGTGACCTAGCCCCTTTAATTTGTTTTACAATAAGTTTCATGTCCAGAGCTCATGTTATGTTACTCACGTTTGCAATTTTTTCAGAGCCTTCATCCATCAACCCATTTACCAAGAAAAATATAATTGAACAAGAAGACTTGACCATAATGTGTGAAGCAACTGGTACCCCACCACCTAATGTATCTTGGGTCAAGATTAGTGATGGAGAGCGTACCAATGGAACAGAGTTGGTTTTCACATATATCGATAGGACTGAAGCAGGAGAATACAGATGTGAAGCAAGCAATCTATGTGGCAATGCTTCCGAGTCTGTAGAAATTGATGTGTTTTGTAAGTTGTCTTTAAAAGTTAACATTTTGAATGATCATTAAGACAAAGAAACTTGGCAGTTTTTCATGTTTTGGCAAGTATTCAGTTTTCTTTGGATGCTAAGTGATTGTTTTCCTCCATTTTAGTTAAACCGGAAATGGTCCAGTTATTTGCCAGCAAAGCAACAGTCTACTACGGTGCTTCCATCACCTTCAACTGTTCAGCTTACAGTAACCCTATGGTCCATACGTATCACTTGTATGAAAATGGAAACATGGTTGAGCAAATCAGCAGTAGGGGAGTTTGGACCAGGACAATGTCCACTGGAGGAGAATTTGTATTCAAATGCATGGTTAATAACACTGTGGGAACAGCAATGAGCCCAAATGTCTCTGTGACTGTCAATGGTAAATGCACAACCCTTTGTTGGCTTTGACATGATTTCAAGTGCAATTTTGAATAAATAAGCAAAAGTAATTACTTTCAAAAACGAAAAAAAGTACGGGCTTCAGCAATTTGCAGTTTTTGTAAAAAATTAATAGTAGTTACATGTACGTGTATTTATTCCAAATTGCACAAGAAAATTCATGTTATTACTTATTATATACTTATACATGAAAAGATTAAATAATTGTAATAATCAGAAGCAACTCACTCGTCAGGGTTTTCATTAATTTTTCAACTACCTGTTCGACCGTTGTCGTTAAAACCTCAAATTTGGTGATCTCATGTCCTTGCGACGCAGAGTACAACGTATGTGCAAAAGTGCATGCCGCAGGTGCAGAGCGAGTATTTTCCCTCTTGTAACCAATGATATCACGTTGTTGTTTTAAAGTGGAATTGTCGTTGCCGTAGCCATAGCTCTTTCCTCGCTGTATCATTCAAGAAAAGGGTTGAGAATTTCTGACCCTGCATCGTTCTAGTAAAGCACAAGGTTTCAGACGTTCTAACCTGTATCGTTCAAGAAAGGGTTCAGAATTTTTGACCTTGCATCGTTGAAGTAACTCATTTTGCTGAGATTTTCTGACTCTTTATCATAAAAAAAGGTGCATGTATATGATGTTTCTTTTCCTCATTTTCTTCCAGTTTTGTCCAATATTGTGGTAATGTACAACAATGGGACTCACCCAGTTAAATCCTGTTCATTGAATTACAGTTAGCTAAGCATTCTTAAGATTTCAGGTTTCACATTTCAATGTATCTGAAGATTTGTAGATCAGGTTGAATAAGAGTTTTTAAAAGTGACCATATATTATTAGATGAATTCATCGGGAAGATTATAACCAAGAGTGCTAATTTGGCTAAGATCTCCGGTGGAATAAGCATCTACGAAGCCTGTACATCAGCTCACTACTGTCCAGATCTTTTTTATCAAGATACCACAAATGTTAATATATATATCTTATATTGCCATTAATGCTATGTTGGATAAGCTACACTTTAAGCAAAATTAAAGTAAGGGTCAACTTGAGCTACAGTCCTTAAAGTCTTCAAGAATCAAGGTTTAAGTTTCCAGGATAACTTTTTAATAAAACATTTTTGAATAAAACTGTAAGGCTTTGTGTTAAGAAAGAGACCAAAGTTGAATTCTCTCTTGTTTTAGGAGAAAAGTGTGAGCCAACTTGTACAGATGGAAAAGTATGCTTAGCTCTTGGAACAAAGCATTTTTGCAGTTGCCCTTATGGAAAAACTGGGGGAAATTGTGAACAAAATGGTATGAAAGTGTATGTGATGATTTTGATAGTCAAACCCTGTTAATACGGACACCGGACGGACCACGTGGTGTCCGTGTTAATAGGGTTATGTAAATTAAGTAAAATATGCAGTACTGTACATCTTATTGGAGCAAAACGTCAAAAAATATAAAACAAAACATAAACATCAACAAACTGAAAGTCTTTAGGGTACAAAGCAGCCATTTTCCTAGTCTATAAGAACGCAAAAAAATTAGTATTTAGATTGCCCATATGTCAGGACTAACAGAAGCTGTCTATATATGTTTCAAGTGCTACTATGATGGGGGTGGGGGGGGGGGGGGGGAATCGCTACCTCCTTTTTCTTTAGATTTTGAAAGTGTTTGTATAAATCCTGACTTGGGGGGGGGGGGAATCACTACCTCTTTTTTCTTTAGATTTTGAAAGTGTTTGTATAAATCCTGACTTGCGAAATTTTGAGCTCTTCCCGAAGTTGTTTACTTGAGTTTTTAAGTGTTGGATTTCACAGTTTGCCATTACTTTATGTTCAAAACTGATCAGTTACACCTCAGAGGGTTGGATCTGGGGAAAAGCGACGTCATTGACTCATTACCTTAAAATTTCAGGGTGTAAATCCAGCTTATTGTATATGCAAAGTTTGAATGCCCGAAACTCCTTTGCTGCATATTGATTCAGCAGCGTTCACACGCATTGCATTCTTAAAGTAGGGAGCCTTTAACGTCATTTTCGCATTGATCCAGCTCTATCAAGATCTTCAATTTAGCAACGGTGGACCGTTAAATAGGAAAAGTCCTGTAAAATTAAACAGGTGTCTTGTTGAAATCAAGGCTCAAAACTTTGGTCATGTAGTATTTAGTTAACATAGTTTTGAAATTTAAAGAAAAAGAAAAGTGATTTTTTGGGCATAGTAGCACTAGTCTTTAAGAGACTTAGAATCATTTCCAAATGTGCATTCACGCAACACACGATAAGAAACCAAATTTTAAATTGGGAATTGATAGATGAAAAGGGAAAAAATGCAAAATCGAGGAGAGATGTGAGTATAACTTGTCCATACTTGGCACACAACTACAATTAAACCTACAGTAAAAAATGCACTCCGCTTTTCAGTACTGTACGATGCAGCAGAGAATATTTTGGTTTCATTTTATTATATTATTCAATCATTAACTTGTCTACTGTAGTTTGGTTCTGATATTGTGAAGGTAACAAGCTTGAAAGGTTGTAAAACAGGCCATCTCACAGTCATTAATTATTCATAAGGTGATCATCCAACCAAGAGAGGCCAATTTCGTCACGTGCATGTGGTTTGAATCACTCATGAAACACTTGAATGACAAGCTACCCATGAGTTCCATGTATTATCAAACCCTAGAGTTTGATAAAGAATCAACCCTTATAAACACCCTCTAATAAGATGCAAGAAGAAATTTTCTAAAGAAAACATCATCACGTTCGTTCACTTGTTTACATTAATTACAACTTTTACAACTTACAACTTTATTTACAAACAAATCATAATTATACAATCAAGACCATGGTGGCCCGCAGTTAGCATTGCTATTCTAGGGAGGCCACTTACACTGGGACATTATTACTGGCTCTCACAAGTACACAAAAAGACACTTCAAAATTTACAAGAATTACACAAACAAACGCCTCGTACATAAGAGAAAAAAGTGTTAAAAAATGAAAATAATATATAATTAAATAAATGATCTGAGGTATTATTGGTAACTGTTAAAGAAAAACCACTTGCTTCAAAAGATTGATGTAGCGCATATCAACATTCATCTCCTCAATTTTAAGAAACTTCAAGAGTAATCCGTTCAATTTACGTTTAAAGTGTGTTTTCCTAAGGTGGCGAATTTTAGGGGGGAGGGGGATACCTTTTTATTTATTATTTTAAAGTTCTTAAAGTAACCAGAGGCCATAAACGGATCACAAGAACTCTTCGAATTACCAATTTCAACAGTATAGTGCGGCACTTAGGCGGCAACACCTCAGAAACCTCAGCAGACTTGACTTCACTAATCTTTTCATTCTTAAATAAAGCGTTCGACCGATGACCAGTCTGGCTGATTTTGCTTGCTGAAAACGTGATAAAGCCATTGCAAAAGAGAGTGAAGGATTTAAAATTAAACCTTGATTTTAAAATCATCCACAGTATTGTGATAACAAGGCAAATCACCATAACAATACAATTTTTCGTAACATTAAACTTGCCGACAACATCTGAAAAATTCGTGAATATTTCCAATTTCTTTTTTTCCTGAGCCGCGATTCGCCCTTGTCACACGGCGGCCATATTGTCCCGGGAGACCAAAAGAGCTATGTTTTACCACGCCAAGCCTCGCAGTGGAAATCATGGGGGCGACGCTTGGCGTGGTAACACAAAGCTTTTTTAGTCTCCTGGGACAATATGGCCGCCGTGTGACAAGGGCGAATGGAGACGCCATTTCAAAAACTCGTGCATTGTGTTTCATCAGGTGTTCCAAACACTCTAAAACCGTGAATAAAAGCACTCGGCTTGCGTCCTCGTGCTTTCATCAGTTTTCTTGTGTTTGGAAACCGTGATAAAGCATTTGCACTCGACAGTGTCGTTTTTGAAATGGTACATCAAGATCATGTGTTGTATTTTCCCATTTGGAAAATAACTTCGCTGCAAGGTGATTATGTTCTACACAAAGCAGGGGCACCCAACGATAATCTTTGGTAAAATATATGTGTTCGGGAGAGTCAAACTGTTCTAAGAATTTCGGTTCTACGTTTCCAAACAGCTATAGATTTCTTCAATGAAATATCACATTAGAGATTCGCAACTAGGGAAATGTAGTCTCTTACATCGTCGGACGGGATCTTTTTCCAAGTTTTGTCACTCATTAAATTCTTCGAGGTGATAAAGACATCTCTTTAGACATTACAAGGGGCCAAAAAATGTCTCTCAATGGCTATTGGCTTAATTTGCTCGTTAGGTGCCCTCGACAAAGACGCGTTATACGTACACAAAGAGCACCTTAAAACTGCTTTGTGTGTTATCAACAGACTGTCGTGAGTCACCAATTTCGATTTTTATTTGGGTGGAGCACGTGACTTGTTCGCTTTTTTTGTGTGTGTTTCTAAGAGCAAACAAATGCAGGCATTACTAAACCACGAGACACTGAAACGGCGAAACAACAAAACGCCATGTATGACTCCACTATACATTGAATACTCACCGACAAATGTTGGAGTTGAGATTAAATATCCGTTTAGGCCTAATTAGGCCCAAAACGTTTTTGCTTCAAATCGCAATTTTAATTTTAACCGTAATCGTAATCTCAATGAATTAAGAGCAATGAAACATCTTTTTAGGCCTCTTTAGGCCTGAAACAATGTTCAATCTCAAAATCCAACCTTTGTTGGTTAGTATTCAGTGTATAGTGGGGTCGTACATGGTGTTTTGGTGTTTCGTTTCGCTGTTTTGTGGTTTAGTAGTAATGTCCAACAAATGCATAATTACTAGACTCCAGCTTTTTTGTGAAGTTTGCAAGCCTTAATTGTTCTTTTGATTCCATTGTTGTCATTTTCGAAATTTTTCATAGATACTTTGGTGAATTTAGTTGAAGTAGGATTTGAGTTCACAAATGAAGAATTTAAACCAGAATTTGAGAACCTGGAAGATCCAATTACCATCGACTTAATCCGAAAAATTGAACAGGCGGTAAGTTGTTGTTGTTAGTTTTTGTTGCACGCTTCTCATGTTAACGATTTAATCTCTCAGTTACTGAGTCGTTGTCAATATTATTATCTTCTTGCTTCTTGTTCTTGTTTTGCTTTATCCTTATCCTCCATTGTTGTGAGAATTCTCCTGATTTTTAACACAGTCATCCTCATCATCGTTATCGTCATCATCGCCATTGTCACCATTACGATTATTGTAAACATTGTCATGATTTCTTTTACTTCTCTTTTTTCAGTTCTTGTCGCTATCATCATCACTACTGTCGTCATCATCATGGTCATTGTGTCGTCATTGTTATCATCGTTGTCTTCGTCATCAATGTCATCATCTTCATCATCATCATCGTCACCGCACATTCATTTATACATACATAAATACACACATGCTCAATTGACCTTTCCTGATAGGGGCAAATGAAAGGAAGCCAGTGAAACAGCTATTGTTAAGAATCCCAACTGGCCGGAGGCAAATCAGTTGGCTATTTACAAGTGCAGCCAAGAAGTTGAACCATTGACTACTTGGATCAAATAGAACTTTGTACCGATACGGCGGCCATTTTGATTTCTATTGTTTCGAAAGACATTATGGGATGTTCAGGGGGAAAATTAATATGTATTTGCCCCCTGGGCATCCCATAATAGCCATTCGAAACAACAGAAATCAAAATGGCCGCCGTATCGGTAAAAAGGTCGAGTTGTCTGGATGGGTATTGAACCCAGGATCTGCGGGACCCCAAGACAAGGGTCGAAGCCA
>OX421454.1:6055816-6070816 GCA_949126865.1 Montipora capitata | reverse complement strand
GTAGATGGAAGAGAAAGTCGGTAAGATGTCACTGATTTCTTGGTGAAGTACAGACCTAGATTACGATGGTTGTCCCTTTGGAAGAGTAATGTCGTGTAGTGTCAGCTGTTTAAGTCCGTAGGTGGTGATTTGTGGGTTGCCAGGGACTAAACTATCTGTTCGTCACCTTCATTTACTCTCCTTACGTTTAGTTTCTGTTTTAAAAACTGAAGAATTCAGCTTCGACCACTAGCAAATAGATTCTTTACGGAAAAGAACGTAAACGTCACAGTCTCTCCGTACATTAATTATTTTCCATATTTTCTGGATTTTCCTTACCTGACTGCTGTAGCTGTCTTTTTTGTTCTCTTGTTCCTTTGTTTGGTTTTGTTTGGAAACTTGTGACTTATCTCTCCCTAATTTTTTCGACTGAACCCTTTTGTGTAACATCCATTTTGCAATTTTAGCTTGCATCGCTGTGCAATCAATATAGAGTAATGAATTGAATTATTCATTTTATTGGCATTTTATATGTCTAAGCAATGTGTACTTTAATCGTTTTATAAAACCACAACAAGCATTGTAAGTAGTAACCTTAAAGGAAAAGAATATAGCAATAGAATTTGGAATAGTGCTTCAATGGCAATAGCCATTGCATTTTACTGCTATTGTATCTGGAGCACTGTTACGCGAGCATGGTATGATTAAGTGGTGATTGCATATTTTTCTTTTAGACGAGCAGAAGCACTTGCAGATATACAGGCTTCCCATTCTGTAAGTTCATGAGGCAAATAGCTTTAAAAAAAAAGACTTGTTAAACCCTTGGTGGTTAGGAAGGGACAAAGTGGCTTCGTGATCTAATGATTAACCGATTAGAAACATCAATCGAAACGTCACGCGAATTTCGTTGCGTCTTACCCATAACTTATTCCCAGCTCTCACGGGATTGATTACACGAAAGGAAAAGCTTCGTTCAAAAGCCCATAACCCGGAAATGTCGATCTTTATCATCTGGTTTTGGCTTATCATCAGTAACTGTATTACCGAAATTTAGAATACGGGTCCCTCCAAATTATGGCCAATCAGATTAGGCCTGGTAATCACAACGCCTCTGATTGGGTTGTAACCATGTAACCCACACGAAAGATTACTCGCGCTTAATGAAAAATCATCGATCGTGCAAGGAACACAATAGTGAGCCTAAGCCAGGAGGCCGACGACGGCTACGAGAACGTTGTTTAAAAATGTTATTCCCCGTTATTGTAATATTTTTGCAGTTACTCCAAGTCGCTCGGAATCAAAAGCGAGTGTCAATACTCCAGAAATCAAATTGGTGAGAAAGGTGTGGATATAATATTTAGAGAGAAAATCGAAAATTTATCATCAGGTGCTCACTTCCTCCACATAACCTCAAATCACGTCGTTGTGAAGACGAGAGCGGCATAGTAATGTACACAAATGTAAAACGCAGGTGCAGGGTGCGCAGAGTTTTTGTTTTTGTTCATTAGACCTATTGTTTTGAGGCGTTCTCAAAGCCGTCGACGTCCTTCTTGCTTAAGCTTGAGTTTTTTCCACAAAAATCTAGCTGTAGCCGCCCTAAAAAAAGATAGAGGGACCTTTAGATCGGAGGACGAGGGCGACTAGGAGTACCAGTTTTCCGTACTGAGCATGCGCATAAGGTTTGGAGGCCGACATTTTTCGAAGTGCGCATGCTCAGAACGGAAAAATCGTAGTCGTAGTCGTCGTCGCCCTCCGATGTAAAGGTCCGGCCTAATACCGAAAACTGATGGGTTATGGACGTCTGCCTGGGTTTACAGAACTGAGAAGATAGACATTCAGTTCACAAAGAACTCAACGTTCCGGTGTTTACTACAGATGTGGAATATGCAGGGTTTAGCACCGATACTAAAACGCTTAGCCTTCCGGTGCTTGTATTGAATACTACCGCAAATAAATATTAAATTGGGGTTTTCTGAGTGGTTACTTCGTAAATCGTGACGGATGACAGCGAAGTGCCTTCCACTAACGGTCTAAGGACAGTTTGAGTCGTCTATTTGAATTATCGGCTTAGCTGCGGAATGCCACGCCATTAAAAATTTCCTTGTATTTATCTCACCTTGCTGAAGATGATCTTGAAATTCAAAATGTCAACAGCATTGATGTATATGATATTTTAGCAATCACTGACTGAGATCGCGTTCTTTCACATCACAGAACATAGGCATAGAAATTGAACGGGACAATGACATCGGAATTAATACAGTTTCCCAACCCCACTACATGGAGTTGCGAGAAGTTACAGATTCAGAGAGAAGGATGAATGAAACATCGCTTTACTCAGAAATACATGAATATGCTCCGCTCCATCCTGACACTCGATCCTGGGAAGTTTCAAGACAAAGCGTAGTTATTGACAAAATGATTGGCCAGGGATCATTTGGACAAGTTGCACAAGGAAGAGCTTCACAACTACCATGGATTGAAGGAACAATAGCCGTAGCTATAAAGATGCTTAAAGGTGCCATTTATACCTAATCCCTCCTTACTTAATTCGCCAGAAAGCTGACTGAGTTTCAGTAAGTTCAGTCTTTCGATACACCTGATCGACCTTCTAAAAACAGGACAATTGAAAGTTAGACTGAAAAGGTGACTAAACAACCAAGGGCATCCCTCAACCAGACGGGCGCTGGGTTGAAGGGATATCTTTCCATGTTAGGGTGACGTATTTGTTTTAGGTCTAGATATAATTTGGAGAAGCAGTTCTTTATCAAGGAGCACAAACATGCTAAATAAGGCCTGACTTTTTCATGAAAAATCAGACAACTGTCCTGTTGCATCTATTCAAATATACCATTCGTCTTCTTTGAAACGCGCAGCAAACGCTCAAGAGATGGAAAAGAAGGACTTACTGTCAGAACTTGAAGTGATGAAGACGCTGAAGCCTCATCCACATGTTATCAAGTTACTGGGATGCGTCACTATATCTGGTAACAGTGATTTATACTTCTTCTTCTTCTTCTTCTTCTTCTTCTTCTTCTTCCCCTTCAGATATATCTTATAAAATGTCCACTTTCGTCACGTTGGCAGCCTTCCCCAAAATCCCAGATATGTCCAGAAATGTGACGTAATTAGATGCCTGACCATTTTGATAAGCGTCACGAAGTGTCCCCTCGCTCTCCCACAATTAATGTTTTTCAATGAAATATGGTGCATTTTATCGTGGTATAAATCCATGGTCAACATTATGAAAATTATTTCATAGACACTGAAGCACCTTGAGTGTAGCATTTGGACTTTGTTTATTCTTTTGTTTACCTTTACCTTTAAGATCCCATACTTGTTATCATTGAATATGTCCCGTATGGTGATCTCCTGGGCTACCTGAGAAAGAGCCGCGGGTTACATGACACTTACTTCAAGGACCCGGATGTTAAACCGGAAACAAATCTTAGTTCATTGCAGTTAATGAAGATCTCCTGGCAAATAGCAGATGGCATGAGTTACTTGTCTTCAAGAAATGTAAGTAATGGAAGTGCGGGCACAGTCTTACATTTTGAACTGCAGACAGTGAAGACTTTGAGCCAGAACGATCTTCGGAATTGAGAAAGTAACTTAAGCAGTTGCCAAGGAAATCCTGGGAAAATAAGATTTGAACGGGCCTGAAACCACGAGCTTATGACCATGAGATTGTGCAACGCAGCTCGACCATTTTAAAGTGGTTATGAAGTAAAGAATATATTTTTCTTATTTTAAAGACCTCTCAAATGATGACGAATGGTGTTTACTTTTGGTATACCATCTATCCTTCAAGAGATATTCAAGTCACAAACATTGCAAATGGCTGTAAGAGATGACAAAATTGAGAATATCTCCGAAAATATTGCATGCGTGTTGTTAAAACTTGGCAGAAGTAATCTAAATCAATCATGTGGCTAAATGGTACCCTACATGCTGTTGTCATGGCAACCAATTTAGTTGCTGGGTCTATTTAACGCAGGATTGATTTTGTCGCTTATTGTCGTAATAAGACCTATTCACTCTTGGTAAGCTTATACAGAGATGTAAAGCATTATGGGCAGCATGGGTTTCAAGTGTGACCATCTGCCTGTACTTATCTGTTCAAAATCCAAGATATTTGGTTCATTGCAGAGAGGGACTGGAAACGAGTTTGTTTCCATGGAAACATCTTAGTGGATGTCACTTTGTGCCTTATCTGATGTACATTACTGGTGCCAAACTCCAATATTTTCGGAGATATTCTCAATTTTGGGATTCATTATAGTCATTTGCTATGTTTGTGACGTCATCATTTTGAATATCCCTGGAAAGAAGGAAAGAATTCCAAATAGAAAACACCATTTTTCATCATTTTGAAAGCTCTTTAAAATAAGGTAAATGGATGAAAATGAATATATTTTGAACTTTGGACTGTGAAAAATCCGTCACTCTCGTTCCCAGAGCCCACGAATCTTTTGATCAGCGCCAAGACACGCTGACCAAAGGACATGTGAGTTCTGCGAACTTCGTCAATCGCGTACCCAGTCCTCAGGCTTTTTGGTCAGCGAGTGAGCCCCCGGAAAGACTCTGAGATAATGGACTTGAACTATGTTTTTGATTGGTCGCTTGCATAACAATGGAAGTCCGACAGGAAGTCGGTAAGTAATTCGGAAACCCCTGAATTTGGAGGGATATTCAAAATCTAAAACTAGTTTCAGTGCGGTTTGTTTTTTCTACCTCAGAAATTATAAATCACGAAAATAATGAAACGAACGGGTTTGAATTATATTGAATTATATTCTGTTTAGCGGAGACAAGTTCAATTTATAAGTCATTAAAAAGCAGCAGTTCTTTTTTTTTTTATGATAGTCTCTTTGCAGACTTAAACTTTAATAAAAAATTGAGGTTGAACCGAATACTTCCGTCGTCTTAGTTTAAATAAACATTTAATATTTAAATTAGGTATTTTGTTGGTAGATCATTCACCGAGACCTTGCTGCTCGAAATGTTTTGGTCGGAGAAGGAGAAACATGCAAAGTGACAGACTTTGGAATGGCCAGGGACGTTCATGTGGAAAGTGTTTATGAAAAGAAGTCAAAGGTACGAATCCATAGCCCTTCATAAAACCTGACGTCTTGCAAAAAAACAAAATAGAAGATTACCCTTAAATATTTAAAAAGACCAGCTGTAATAAATGTCAAGATAATCAGCGGAGAAAAGGGCAACGACTCCATGCTTTACAAGAAGGACTTTCACCACGGAATTCGCCTTATTGGAGAAAGGATTTCTTTAAAATTTTCATTTTGGGATCACCAAAACAAAAACTTGAAAGTTGTTGTTTTGATCTTCCCAACTAACAATCGTGGTGAAAAATTCTTTGGATACCTTCAATAATGCACGCAAAATTCGGTGTAATTAAAGGTAACTTTAGTTATATTTTACAATATTCCTCTCAAAGCGGTCTGCCAAGTGCCACTCTATCACTCTGAGCAATGATGGAACCAACTGGTGCTTTAACTTCATTGTTCTAAAAAAATTGTCTAGGATTGTAGGATTAACATATGAGGTGATTAAAAGACTATGAATTCAAAAAGAACTTTAAACCAGTTTCCCTGAGAATCCTTTCAACTTAAATGTCATCGGGTCTGGGTTATTCTGCAGGGGCGAATCCCGGTGAAGTGGACAGCTTTCGAAGCTCTTATGCACGGTCGTTATACAACCAAGAGTGACGTGTAAGTAGCAATCGGTGTGGTTTATTTTTTACTGGCCTTAGGTTGTGTAGCCCAATGTTCAGTCACGTGACTTTCTTAACCAATAAAACGCTATGGCTGAATCACGTCAGCGTTTTTCCAGCGGTTTTTGGCATCACAGCCTGAGAAGAGGTGAGGACTAAGTACATGAACTCTTTTATTAACTGACATCTTTTATAATGCAGCTGGAGTTTTGGAGTGGTACTTTACGAGATTTTCACTATTGGTAGGTCTCGCATGCTTTTCAATTGTTTTGGAATGACAGTTTTCTTGCACGGGTGAGATACTTTCAATCCTGAAAGGTATATGTTGTTTCTCTTTAAGGTGGATCACCCTATCCGAGGATAAACGGGAGAAGGATTATGGAGTTACTCAATGAGGGCTACCGGATGCCAAAACCAAATCATGTAGCGGAAACTCTGTAAGATTTCTCGGTGTATTTTACGATTTGATGTTCAGAACCAAGTGGAACTCCTTATCCTCCTTTTCACAATAATTACGATTATGGTCCTGACAATAATTGCAGTGATGGCCACCATCGTGAAAATGATGATGGTAACAAGGTTATGACAATGTTAGTGACGAGTTCGAATTGGGAGCTTAAGCAATAACGACTATTCCAAGTAGTTGCGCATGGAGAGTGAGTTCAAATCGTTTTTGAACAAAAATGGTGTGAGCGTTGTGGAGGGTTTGGGAAAAAAAAATGAAAATTTGTTGTGAAGTGCTCATGTCCTCCACATAACCTTAATTTGCTCATTTCACGACGTCACCTCAAAATATAACTTTGCTCTATAATAAGTCTTTAGCGATTACGTCCTACAATGTGGGCGAAGTACCCTAAAAAAAATGGTATGAGCGGTTTTTCAGAGTGAAAATAAAGAATGAAAGATTTCCTGTTGCATGCTCAGGTTGTCGTCAAAACCTCCACTTTGGTGATTTCACATCGTCGTTATGCCGAGTACCGCAAAGATATATGCTAAAGTCCGTGCTGCACGTGCCGTTATTTATGGCCTTGTAACCAATGACATCTCTCTTTTGTGGCGTTGTTGTCGCCGTCGCCGTCACCGTCACCGTCGCCGTCGCCGTCGCCGTCGCCGTCGCCGTCGCCGTCGCCGTCGCCGTCGCCGTCGTCGTTTCTTAAGCTCCCTATTACCATGACGATGAAGGCAAAGAAATATGACCAAAATGTAAAATGCACGTGCAGGGTGTGTTGATCTATTGTTTGTGCCGATAAAACATGCCGCTGGAGCTCTTTTAATTATTTGCTGACATTGCATCACTTTTATATGGTCTTTATCTCAGGGACTGATTGCTATGTTCTTATAAATAATTCTACCTTTTCCGTGTAAATGCAGACCTCTTTATATCTTGCGAAAAACAAACGTCGTTGTGAATACTCGGGTAATGATAACGGCTATTACTATTTCTGCAGGTACCAACTCATGCTTAACTGCTGGCAACAGGAACCCCGCAATCGCCCAACGTTTGAACAGCTTCGACGCGAGCTTAAACTGATGGAAAACCAACACAAGGTAATTTTGGTAATTTCTGAAGACAACATTCAGAATGATGAAAACGTGGCAATGAATAATTCGTAAGGGAAACAACCAACAAAAACACAATATATATAAGAGAACTTAGTGCTTTTGTCTGTCTTCATCTGTTTTAGTGTTGTGCTTTTTATGAAGATGTTTACACTTTTGTTTATCCTCTGTCACCGAACGTTATCTTACACTTGCGTTTCACATTTAGTTCAAGTGCACATTTCAAAATCTGCATTCAAACCATAGTTCAAACTGCGAGTTGACGTGGAGTTGAAATCCGCAATGATTCGAATCAAAACCGGAAAAGAGGTCCTTTACAAATTTCTTGCTTTAGTATTTACAAAAAAAAAAGTTTATTATTTTCTTTAGCACTACTGGGAGAAATGCACGAAAGTAGCTGAATAAGATATGTTTCTAATGACACAATATAACCATTATATATAATCATTATAAAAACGCATCCTGCAGTTTTCGTATGGATCATCCATGAATCAGGAGGTCCCGAGTCGAAACCTTCTTGAGTTACTTTATCTGAAACGTCTTTTCCGAGAAAATAATCACTTGAATTCCACTTGACCTTGAGTAGCAATCGATAATTGAGGAAGTATGTTAGGAACAAAAAAAAAATGTAAATTGCAATAGGAAAATTAAAGCTTTAGGCACGCTTAGGTGACTTATATCGTGGCCCAGAAATATTAATAACGATGTCTATGATGTTGATGGTGATGATGATAATGACAAGACCCGAATCATATACTCTGTCCCTTACGAGAAAGTAATTAGTTTTGTATATTTTACGGAATGGTCATTCATTTTACTTGACCAATGTCGTAAATACTTTTTTCTTTGCCCATCGCAGCTTTATGAAGAACAACACGCAGCCAGTGGTAACAAACATGAGAAACAAGCGCATTGCTTGCAATTATTTACTGGACGCCGTATTCTTTAATATAATCGTTTAATTAAATTTATACAAGCGAGATAAGTAACTTAGTAATAATGACCAAGAAACAATAGGCGTGAAACTAATGATAAAATCAAAATCAGCAATTTTATAGATATAGAATGAGATTCAACATGAATGAGAGATCTGCATGGTCATTTAAAATGACGAACTGTATCTATCACTAACAAAACAGGCTGACTGAGGAAAATTTTTGGGTTGTCGAATTAGATCGGAAATATCTTATGTAGACACCAAAAAATGTGGTTCATTTACCAATAAAACAGAAACACGTAAGGGACACTCTCTCCTTCCGGTCCCCAATTACATTGTCGTTGTTGTGTATCCAAAGAAAAGAAAGGAAAGGGTAAGAATCAAATCAAATCTTTTTTCGTCTTTTCACAGAGGCTCATCAATATGAAAGACTACGACAAGAAACTCTACGAAAATGTGGAAGACTTGATGTTTTAGAAAGTTTTGTGGATTGAATTTCTACTCGGCCTGGCTGCGTTCTTCTCTTATTGACACAATTTATCTCGTTTGCCCATTTTTCAGGCACAGTGCGTGGAATATGATAATATTGTTTTAGATTTTCTGTTTAGGAAAATAACCATATTGTTTGTTGGTTGAAGCTTTCATCGGACAGTGGAACTAACCAGTTATATTTTTTCAACTAGTTTTTTTTTTGTTCTTACATTACTGCAGAAACGAGCACTCTTTCTTTATAGGAAAGTATTGCTCGATCTGTTTAACTCATTTTCTCATTTTTTTAAAAGAATTATAGCCAAAAGCGATTTCATTCTTGCTTTTTTTATGGCTACTTGCTTTGTAGCGCAATGTTGATAATGTAATCAAGTTGTTAGTGTTTGGATATCGCTTCTTAGTATAATGACATAGGTGATTATTGACAATTCTCTTTGCTGATTGGATGCCGTTGAGGTGCTTATTACGCGATAATCGCCTAAGCGGTTTTTCAATATGGCCGCAAGCCGTTTGGAACAAATTAGTTCTTTAAAGAAAATGCATATTTTTCAAATAATCACCTATTTAACTACACTAAAACAATTATTCACCTCAGACTCGGTGAATATCGATGAATAAAAACTTCGACTTCGTCTCGGTTTTTATTCACCGATATTCACCTCGCCTTCGGCGAATATTAATTGTGAATTATTCTTAGGTACATGTATGCATGAGCAATTGTTAAGCCCGGGCTGTGATTAGCCCAAAACATCTTGCGCCAGCTTCTCAACCAATTTAAATGGAAACAAAGCACCTGAGAATGATTTTCTCGCGCTTCGCCATGATTGTTCATTCCTTCGTGATTAGTACCAGAAATAAATGAGTCTGTATAATCTAAAAGTATATGTAAAGACTTTCACATTTTTTGTTCAACATCACGCAATAGATATTAAGCATCCCCGAAGAGAGATGTCTCTTTCGTTCTTGCTAACTCATCCTTTTGACTTCTCCTTGCCCACCTATATCTACCCCTGGGTCTCCGCGGATGCACAATAGGTTGCCATGCTACAGTAATTGTTCCTTACTGCAATTCTGCACAAGAAAAGCTCATATTGGAGTTCGTTTTTCCGTATCTAGCTTTTTATGGTATTGGCAGTGACCTCCAGTTTAAACTTCTGGAATGTGATTACAGGTTTAGATCAAACTTTCGGCAAAGTAAAAAAAATATATATATCTGGAGCGGATTCATAGCCACCTTCACAGCTGGAAAATTTTAAGATGGCTCTGAATCTGCTCTTTTAAAGATAGTTTTATCTAAGCCTCCTAATTACTTTCCAAAAATAGAAATTGGCGGTCACCGAGTTCGTTGTTAAGATATTAGTGTTTTAAGACAAAATGTAGGGCGCTTTCAGATGGCTATTTTGTTGCTATGGTGACCTATTACATCTTGTTAAGAAACTATTGTTGTTTTATTTGGTACCTTAACATTGCCATTTTGCTGAACAGTGTTGTAGAGTTCTACCTTCTAGAAAGACATCACCTCCAACTGAATTGTTGAAACTGGTGTACATGTGAGCCACCTTAAGATCGCGAAGAGTGTTTCATTTAAATGCTGACAAAGCACGACAGTTGAAGGAGAGGGAACATGCATGACAGAATAATATATCATTTCATTCACCAGGCTTAAAGCTTAACACTTGACACAATATCTTTGTAATTATGTCGCTATTTCGTATTTCAGTCTTAGCACTGAGTACACAAGACGTTTTTAAAACGAGCTCATTTACACGTGTCTCCTTAGATACCGGCAGTCCTGTTTGGAGAACCTGGACATTTTTTCTCCGAGTTTCTGCCCTTGTCCCATGTCACAACCGAAGCATTCATTATTTCACATTTGATTTCCACTTGGAAATCTCCATTAGTTCAATTGTAATAGGTTCGACTTCAAAATTCTTTTCTCACTTACAAGCAAACGCCTGGAGTAAGGTTGCCTGACAGCATCGAAGACTCTGATTCGCTGAAAGTTTTCAAGAAACAACACATGGAAAACGAGGAGGAGTCAAATTGTGTAAGTGACGGGTGCAATTTCTTGCTGTAAGAGAAAAGGATTTTCATATTCTTTAACCAATCTATAGGAATAACCTTGTTGGAGGAGAATGCACGTAGACCGAAGGGGACGCTTTGGCTTTGCTTAAAATGGTTATTCACAAGCCAGATGTTTTGGAATAAAAAGAGAGTGGTGCACACAAACTGTTTTGTCAGAGTCAATCAAATGAGCAAAGCTTGACGAAGAAAGAGAAGCAGACTTTGGATAAGGATTGTATCAACCAAGTCCATGATAAATACTTGTCAACGCAGAACTTTTGTGATTTATAGATTGAATTACACTATGATATTGATTTCACCCAAGCGAAACAGACTTTAGTACGATTTCATGTAGCTGCAAACAATGGGCTATAAATCCATGGATAAGAACTATTGAACAATTAGACTGCGAGTTCGAGTCTTCCGGCTTCGGGTCAGTAGTCAACGAGAAGCGTATCCCCGGGTTGACTATTTGACTCATATAAACGAGAACGAGTAGTCTAATTGTTTTAGTAGCAATAGCCGAGTGGACTATAGCCTCTTGATTGCTTAACAAGCCTACCAAGTGCAACTATAATTCAATAGCACGCGCTGAATCGTTTGCTATTTGTCTCAAGTTTATACCATAACCAAGACAGCTTGTGGTTTGTGACATCCTTTGTCCTCTTTGAATGCCTCTTGCTCACGAACTCGTCGAGCTTAGGCTCGAAAATCGCTTCGCCGGTGGTTCGGGTAAAATACCGGGTTAAAACATGACCTTTCTGAGCCGTTTTTCTTACGAAGAGACCAACAAGTAATCACCATTTTCCTGTGCACGCGGCAGTGCTGTCGTCGAAACCACTCACCCCCGGGCAAATAGTAAATGAGCAGTTGACCAATCAGTTGTAATCGAATTTACCCACCCACGCGTATGTAGCGTGCGCCCAGCAGGAAATGTAACTAGGCCTTGATAGATTGTGCTAGTAAATGCCGTGAAAATAGCTGAAAATAATGAGTAGTCGCTCATACTTTGCTAAAAGAAGTTGCTCCCAAATTTCAAAAAGTCGCTTGCTGGGTACCAGTTGATTATGGATAAACAATGGAACAACAAAAAATTTGACTTGACTTAATTAGTGGTTAAAAGTAGTTTCAAATTAAATGCTGAATTTACAGCGGACTCACACTGATATAATTACCGTTTAACAGTTGGCGTGTTTTACAGTCTCTTATACTTTATAACATTTAGTCTGCTCTTTATTACTTCTAAGTTGCTGAGCACAATCTATTAAAATATAATTTATGCAAAGTTAACAGATGCGGGAAAATGGCACGACACATCCCAAGACATTGATTTTTAAAAAACAGTAATCACATAACAATGCTTAAAACGCCTCCCCCACGAGCGTCTGCTGAAAACGAGCCACATATTCCTTCTCCTTTGTTAAGTAAATGTCATATAGAAATCATGAAATCCAGAATGTTCCTCAGAAACATTAATTTTGCTTTCTGAATAGGGTATACATTTGCACTCTCGCTAGTCAAAATGTGAGTGCTTAGAAAGGGTATGGTGTCGTTTCATCTAAAATTGAAAGCGCCTTGGGAATATATAAACACTAATAAAAATATTAAAGTATTGCGAGCGTATTTGAATTGCACGAGAACGCGGGAGTTATACCTTCAAGCGCAATGAACGCAACCAGGACAGTGGCGAAAAGAAAGCTTAAAACAAAATTCATTACGTTTGAGTTTGAAAATTTTCAGGCTGCTTTTGGCGATGATCGTCTCTAAAGATTGGTTGAATGTTTTGTGTTACGAACCGATCGTTTGTACTCAGTGTTTCTTCGATTTGAAAAATAAAGCAAACATTAAATCAGTTCAACCGAAGGACTACAAGAAATGGGGTTATTCGAACGAAATGACTCCACTGGAATAGCGCAGAAAGAAGTGTAAATATGATATCAATCGCAAATAGGTTTGAAACGCACGAGAGCAAAATGTTTCAACCATACGAATTCTATCTCATTCTGTGAAGAGCCGCAAGTATCTAAGCCAAAGCATGAAATTTAGACGCTACAGTTTCTCTTTGCCAGGGTCCAAAGTGCACTTCCAGAATCTGGAAGTCCGTTGTGATTGGTCTACGTAAATTTCAGCTCGTTTCAGCAGACGCTGTCTGCGTGGGAGGCTATAATTCCAATTGATTTTGAGGAATTTTACTTACATCATCAAAGTCTGAGGAGAAATTGCAATAGCAATGGATTTGAAAGCCGTATGTTTCCCTTGGCATCGACTGGAAAGATTAGTGAAGTTTCGGAACTCAGGCGGTAGAAAACGACACAAGGCCATTCTCCACCCAGCTTCTGCAACTCTTTCCGTTGTCGAAGTCTTGGATATTTCCCACCTAGCCTTAAGCACTGTAAAGCCCGAACACCGGCCGGGTCAAACTATACCCCCGCAGCCACAATTTGAACATTTCCTCCAAAATAAGCCTCTGGACTTGGTCTTACTCAGTCAATCTTCAGTTGTGTCGCTTCAATAAATTCATTTATATGTTAATTTATGTCTACTCGATTTGGGCAAGCAAGTTTCTCATTGGCGGAGATCAACAATAGCTCACCTCACGCGTCCAGCTGTGGCTTCGCCATTCATATGTAAAGAAGTGGCCGATAGCTATTCTGCAGTTTAGCTGAGGGACGTCCTAATTACTTGGCTTTTGACATTGCACAATTTATTGAACTTTACCTACTGAAGAGAAGACAATGTTCGGAGGTAAAACGCTTCATTTGTTAACAGATATCATTGCTTCCACTTTTAGGAAAATATTCTTAAAGGAAGGACCAAGTGAGGTAAGTTTTGTTGCTGTGTGTGGTTCATCTTATGTAATATGGGTTTGTTTCATTGCTCTTTGTCTCCAATAACAATGGGTCTTGTCTCTCATTGCTTTCGTTACACGTTTTGATTGGTTGTTTCATAGTCTTATTCTTCGATGCTTCTTACTTTAGTCTTTCCTTGGAGCAGTACTATATGATGGCTCTTCAGGATAGATGGCACAATGGGAAAGAAGAGTGGTGCTTTTGGCGGTGGTTCATCCGGCGGAAATGGATATGCATGTGTAAATACTGGGTATGAGCATGACGGACAGTTTGCAAGACTAATGGTTAGTTACATAGACAGTCACCTGGAATCACACTCAATGACTCACGGTCACAGGCTAGGGACAAAGGCGTTTAAATCCTGTACTTTTAGATGTTATCAATAAAGATTTGGTAATGCAAAGACAGGCAAACATTAACGATAAAAACCGACGTTTCGGTGTCTTCATGACGCCATTGTCAAGAAGAAATAAAAAATTACAAAGTTTGCGGCGAGGTGTAACAAAAAAATTAGCATACAGTGTTTGAAGCTAATTATGTAAATACTTTTGCGCGAATTGAATCGCTTTGCACGTTCGGAGTGGGTTTTACTGACAACCATGCTTGATCGCGCACACCGATTATTTTCCTCCTGGACCTTTTTCTCTGAAGAGTGTGATCGCCTAAAGAAAGTTTTCGCACACTTTAAATATCCGAAACGCTTGGCAAATTCCATCATTAACACCTTCTTACAATCTAGAATCGTTGATAAGCAGCCCTCACAGACGCCCAAACAACCAAGAGCCATTGCTCGTGTGGTCATACCGTTTAAAGACCAGGAATGAGCAAATTATGTTAAGAAAGAGCTCAAGAATCTCAGCATAAAGGTGCACACAACTGTCCAGCCAGTATTCGTTAGTCGCAAAATTGACCAAGATCTTAAAGTACGCGAACCCAAGCAAAAGATCGTCAACCAACAACGCGTCGTTTATCGTTTTCAATGTGACCTGTATGATGCAGGTTATGTGGGCTATACGCGCGGACACTTACACACACGTGTGGATGGACATAAACAAAAGGCATCTACAGTATATAAACACTACCACGAAGAGCACGGCAAAGTCCCAAAAGACCTACTGAGGCGATTTAGCATTCTTAAAAAGTGTAGAAATAAGTTCGATTGTTTGGTGAATGAAATGCTTGTCATCAGAGACCTAAAACCCACTCTGAACGTGCAAAGCGATTCAATTCGCCCAAAAGTACTGCTGGTTTTCACTCACGTGATCAACAGCCATGTTTTTCAACGAAAACAAAAGGAAGCGTTTGCATAATAATAGGGTTAAATTCCCGGAGGATTTGGTCGGGGCACCAATATGGCCGCTTTTTCTTTGTTTAGGGCACCAACATGGCGG
>OX421454.1:6008316-6050816 GCA_949126865.1 Montipora capitata | reverse complement strand
TCGAGAGGCTAATCACAAAGAGGACATCGCATGGAACGGTCAGTTGCCCTCAATTTTCTTCCATGCGAAACTCTGATAACTACAATCTTCAGGTTCAATATTTGGAGAAATGGAAAGGATACAGCGGCTTTCATAATAGTTGGGAAGATGAAGAGAACCTAACCACCGATCTTGTCAGGTATTGTTTCATATTAATTATTTTTAGTTATAATTTGAGACTTAAGTCTTTGAAGTTGTCTGAATACGAATCTTAAAAAAAAAAGACACATTGTTGTAAGCTCTACTGTATGAATATGTGCCACCTAAGGTATTATGCTATTTCCATTTGCGTTACGTTTTTATCCCTGAGGTTCTTCCTGTTGAAGTTTTGCGATGGACTTGTAAAGAAAACCTTTTCAAGAAAAAAAAGGTCTTAAAAATTTGCCTTCACAACCTTCCTTCAAGTGCATTAGATAACAGCGCTTCATATCCTTGTGGCTTTTAATTTCATAATTCTTGTGTTCCAGAATTAGGGTTTTAGTATAGTAATGAGTGTTAAGTTATATAACAGTTTCTGCGTCTGATATGTAATTAACATGAATACATCTTAAAAGGAAACGTAAAATTACTTTGTCTTCATTTTGGCCCCAATCAAATCATTCAGGTCAAAGAGCAAAGCTATTCTCCTTCTGAAGTTTTGGCATTTGCCGATTATTTTCATGTGGATGAAGAGTTAAAAGTAGATATCATGATTGGAGCTCATTATTAGTGGTAAATTGTGTAAAAATCCATGTGATACGGAGGGAGCACCATGGTCCAGTTAGCTGTTTGCACAAGACTGGGTTGTGTCTTTAATGTCCCAGTGAATGTTACAGGCAGAAGCAGAGGTCAACAAGCAAATGTGCAGATGATCTACATGTGCCATGAAGACTGAATGTTATGTAGTCAAGGATTATTCAGACCCAGAAGATGTTTCATTGAAAGAAGAACTCGTTTTGGGGGCTACAAATTGCTGGAATCAAAAAAAAGAAGATGAATTCTATACAGATTATTGTTATATGTTACCATATTTCCACCAACGGCAAAGCTCCTCCACACCCTTATAAAAACCAACAACTCCCACAATTCTTCCATTCGCTTTGACGAAGGGCTAACGCTCGAAACGTGGGCACTCCAAATCTTTAACGGTTGTAGTTCGACCTTTATTAACTCGTTTGATAACACCAAATTTTCATATTTCACTCTCCTACCGATGCAGCACCACAGTTTCTTTAGAAACTAGAAATTTGCATTCCTATAAATCTACGACTTCAGCAACAACTTGAAGCCTAAAGATCTTAATTGCGGAAAGGTGACTTCAAACAATGCCACCTGTGAAGAAACGCTGATCAAGGTAATGGGCGTTTCATGGGATCCCGTGGAGGACAAACTTAATTATGATTCTAGCACCTTATCTTGAAACGCCCTGGAAGGAGCTCTAAAAAAGCGGAAACTGTTAAGCATGGCTGGCCGTTTTTAATATAAACAGAGTTAACTGAATAGAGTGAAATGTGAAGTGCTAGATTACTATCCCATATGAACCATGTGAGCGTTAGCCCTACTGATGGAAATGGGCCCACACAAGGACAGAGAAAAAGTTTCACATTGAGTGAATGTGCTCTCGCCGGTTTTCTTGCCTTTTAAATGTACGTTTCAGGAAATGTGCCATTTAAAGATTCGTCGAGGTGAAATCTTGCCAGAAAGCTTCAATTCAAATTGGATAGAATTAACTGACGATATGACGAAAGTCTCGAGTCTTTCAATCACTCCGTGAATTATTGATGGAATAGAAGCCAATTAAGTCACTTCCATTCAACTGCACGGACTTTCTGACGCTAGAAAAATTGCGTATGGTGCAAATGTCTACATTCGCCTTTCAACAGGAATTGCCTGTTCGTCGCCTTTAGTGAGCGGGAAAAGTCCTGTTGCCCATTTGAAAGGAGAAAAAATTTCACGTCTAGCACTTATGGCGGCCCTAACTCTGGCCTAGTTAATGCCACCAAGATTGATGCAATGTTCAATGGGATCGATTCCCAGATTGCCTGGTGGTAGATTCTTGGAGACTTAATAACATTTAAAAGCAGTTTGAGTTTCAGGATTCGAAAGATCCGACGTCTTGGAGTAAGGAGCACTGGGGATACTCTTCTTAATCCAAGTGACAAGGTATCACGAGGCACTAAGAGTTCTGAAATTGCAGCCATTAATTTGTGGTGGCAGGAGCCACCCTTTTTGAAGGAAATAGTAGATCAGTAGCCTCTCTTACCAGCCACTATAAAAGATGAGGACACAATCCCAAGAGACGCCGTTGAAAAACGCACTGGATCGTTCAAGCTCCAAAGTTCTCCAGTCCGAAAGATCAGCAACGCCAACAAACTAGAGTAACGGATCTTGTCATCAAGTTCATCAATAGAATTACGGAGTGTCAAGGAAGGAACTCGCAAATCACAGCGGAGAAGATTGAATAAGACAAGAAACAAGAAACATCTGGTGCAAAGACGTCCAAAGCAAATTTGACGTGAAGGAGAAATCCAATACAACCTGGGAACAACTAGGATTTTTCAAAGACGAGAATAGGTTGAGGTTCAAAGGGAGAATCCAGAATTCCTCGCTGCCGTGTATTCAGTGAGATTTCTTATCCTGCTTCCAGGAAAAAAGCATTTCATGAAGTTGGTAATTAGGCAACCACACGAGAATGGCAATCACAACGAAATCAGCGAGAGTCCTGCTAAAATCCGATCGCAGTTCTGGATAATCAGAGGAAAGCAAGCTGTTAAGGACGTGCTCTCCAAGCTTTAAGTGCAAGAAAATTCAAGAAAGGGCTTACAGCACACCACCATCTCTACCATTAGCCTCGTTCCGGGTGTCAAATAACAAAGGCACTTCCTATTTATGTAGTATAAATCACCCAACCGTTTTCAGTTCTCGCCACACCTGCATTCGTTTAGACTTCAAGATTCATTGAAGAGATATACAAAATGCGCGAGAAATACATTACTGATGAAGGCGTCGTATTCTGGAGAATTGTTATGGTAGTCTCACTAATTCTTTGTGCATTAGGGAGTTTAAGAAACGATGACGGCTACGGCATCGACAACACCAAAAACCAGTACTATTATTTGTTAAGGAGGCTAAAAAATGGCAAAATTTAGAACATGGACCTTAAAGCATCTTTAGTTAATATATAATATTTTATTACTGTGTTTTTCTTCCCTCAATTATCTTTCAATATATATTTGTGTTTTGGCCATTTTCCGAAGTGAAGTAGAAAACGTAAATTGTTTCCATGGCAACGACAGTTGTTTACGCGTTGTTTTTCTCAAGCTAAGAACGACAGCTAACGGGAAGAAAAAAAAAGTTGACACAAGTTAACATCAACACGGTGTGGTTAACGCATCACGAATGCGCACAACGATTTCACCCGGTCAATTAACAGCGATGGAGAGCTGTTTCGGCCTTGCTGGGCTCGTCAAGGCGGGTGTCAGCTACGCCATGCTGATGAGGCCCAGCAAGGCCAAAACAGCTGTCCATGGCTGTAGTTCACAGGGTGAAATGGTTGTGAGCATGCGTGATGTGTTGGCCACACCTGGTTGGTGTTGGCGTTTGCCACCTTGCTTTTTGTTGTTGCTGTTGTTGTTGTTGTTGTTTTTTTAAACAGAAAAAGTTCGTGGTGCGATTTTCTTACATACATTGGAGTGGGTAAGAGACATGGGACACTATATGGTAAATGCATCTAGTATTAAAAAGAAGAAAAATGATCGAGCTGCTCGTATTTTGTACACTTCTTTCCTGTACTCGTCAAAGGCGGAAGAGTGTAGAAAATAGTTAATTGGTGCGTGACGCTTGACTAGACCCAAATTTAGCGTATGATGCATAAAAGTTCCTGAAGAGGAACGTGATCTGTGAATCTAGTCGTGCGCTTGACGCGTGATTTAAGATGTGCGAAACTCGTGATTTATTCATGTTTTGACATTGAGCCAAAAGTCCTTTTAGCATTACAAGTTGAGTCTTATCACCGCACACCTTCATCTACATTTCCTCAGTATGCAAAGAATTTCGGAAATGCTAATCATGAGTCCCATAAGCGTACATCAGAACGGGCCTCTTGTTACTTCAATCGCCGAAACTCCTGTTATCCCGTGCCTTAAAATCACCTCTACCTTAAAGACATTCAGAAAATGTCCCCTTTGCCTAGCAAAGATACGTCTCATGGTGATCGAAACGTAATGCGACAATAGGCTCAGGAGTATGGAAAGGGCTGTAAACGGCGAAGCAGTGCTCTACAAAGTATTCTCCGGGAATACTTCTTTAAACATGTACCACAAGGAATTACCTGTTGAAGACATGTACAAAGTAGCCCTTGAATACAGTGACCAACAGTCGGAGTATGATCCTGGCTCAGACGAAGAAGAACAGAGCTCATTGGAAGGCCTAGGAGAGGCTTCTTCTGATTTAGAAAACAATACGATTAAAAATCTTGTGGAGATCAGTTTGCACTCGCTCCGGCGTAATTATTTCCTCGTCCTAAGAGCGCTAGCTACGTACCAATAGACTCGACTAACTTCGTGTATTTGTCAATATGACGCTGTTTGATAAGAGAAAAAGCCCTTCCTTTTTGTCATACGAAAGACTTTCCCTGCATTTGCCATCAGTGTCCGATGGAAGAAAGGACATGGTTCTCGCTGAAACTATATCCATTCGAAATTTAAAGAAAGTGTCCAAGAAATAACAAGGATATGATCTGTGAGGCTATTACCTGGCAATTCGAATTGGCACTACTTCCTCTCCAGTCTCCGAATGTAGTTGTCTTATCAGTAATTAACCCATTCATGTCTGAAGCAGCCCCCATTGATGAGTAAAATCGTCTGCCGTCACATAGAGTAAGTCTATAGACTAAAATGTCTGACCTTTTGACCTCTTTAAAGCCAGATTAAATTTGAATAATTTGCAACGCTCTTAAGGGCTTAGTTGGCAACTTGCTTTGGATCATGACGAAACATAACATCTTTATGTTTGGCCAAGTCCTTTTCACAGTAATCTTTCTTCCAAAGGCAGGTAAGAACATAAAGATAACAGGCAGAAATCATGATCACTACGGTATTCAGTGGATATTGAACACGTATTTCACGATGCTTCAAGGCAACTAAAGGCCGAATTATCATATACCGGTAATCTACTCTCATTCTCTTGTTTGAGCATTTACTAAGAAAATGATCAGTAATTAGTCCGTCTTAGCTCAAAGTTATCTTAGGGCAGAAGTGTGTGTGTAAACCAACGACATATCCCTGAGCGAAGACTTCTTGCTGAGACTTGAAACAATTCCTTATGGTTGCTTAGATAAAGACAACACTCATAAGCTGATGCAAACATGGACGCTTTTCTCGCTTTGCCGTCAATTGTTGAAGCCAGAGACCACTATAGGCTTTAGTTGTATAAAGTGTCTGATGAATTTCAACATCCAGTGCGAAGATACCAAAAGTTAATAGACAGGAGTAGGTTGGATGTTAAAAAAACCTTGAAGGCTTTTAAAACACTACATTCCATTGCAATTGTTTAATATGTGTTAAATAACATTGAATGGTTAATCAAGTGTGAACATTCATGCAAAGGTGTTGCAGACCATGTCAACCAAGGATGCATTTTTTTTACGGCAGACTCGTAACGAAAGTGGACAGAGGGGGTCAGGAAAAAGACCCCTTTATATTGGTGTCAGTGGATAAAAAAGCATTGAAAATAATTGATATAGCTAGAGCCTTTCATTAGGGTAAGCATTCCTTTTTTTTCTCGTGAGAACAAGCCCTTTCTCCAGCTTCCAAGCAGAGTTCTAAAATTGGAAAATAACAAGGATTGCCTGACTGATCAAGGATAGTCTATGGCTGTTTATCATTTGGCACTAACCCGCTGAAATTTAAAATGTAAATGGTAAAGATTTCTTCTTTGCCCAACTGGATTACAAAGATTCTCGTCGAGATTTTTAAGAGGAAGTCAAATGTGAAATGATGAATGTTTCTGTCGTGAACAGGCGACTTTGGAAGAAACCTGTTCAAGTGATCGAAACAGAATTCGGACCAACGGCCTTCCGATTTCTACTGATTACAATCGATTACTACTGTATGAACTAAGCTCCTACGAGTGGGAGCTGAGTTGATGTGACATGATAGGCGTCCTGGATACTGATAGAAATAAAATGTTAATTGATAGCAATTTCCAGGGATGTTTAATGAGAGGCTAACTTTAGTTCAAAAGCCTTCGGTAAATTACCGTGATTCTGTTATGTGTGTTCCCTTTTCTCTGCCAGCTCTTTTGCAGCATTGACTGAATGGCACACGCTATTTAAGTCTAACAGACTTCACATTCTTCAGTTTTCCCTGCACCGTCTTCAGGTTGCTCTTGTTCACAACCTGGAAAACTATCGTTGGAAGATGCAGCATTTTAGAAAGATGATTAATCAACAAATTAATTTGGAATGAAATAATCAGTTGAATTACGACCAAAAATGATAGTGAAAAACAAAGCTCAGAAGACGCTTTTCTTACGAAGAATAGCGCACCACTGAACCAATTCCGTGATTTGCAAGGAATATCTGTAAAATGAGTCCGACTCATATTTCCAAGAAACTGTCCTGATCTTTGCATGTTCAAGACCCCAGCGACACTAAATTTATCATTTCGATTTCTGGATTCACTTGCAACAGGAACTTCAATTTAAGATGAAAATGAGCTCTCTGATTAAGCTCTTTGTTGTTGTTGTTGTTGGGAAGCAGTGCTGACGCAGTGGGTAGGCCACTCGCATCCCATCAATGTCCCCCGGGTCCGATTCCTAGACGTAAGATGTGGATTGAGTTTGTTAGTTCTCTACTCTGCTTCTTAGTCCGGTTCTCGCCTCTCCAAAGTGATGCTTGATTGCAACTGATTTGGTTAAATTGATTTGATTAATATTAATATTAATATTGTTGGTTCTTAATATTAATATTAATATTAATATTAATATTAAGATTAATAATTCTTTGCATTTAGGGCAGTTAAGCAACAATGAAGCAACTATTTTCTACTTCGTTACCTTGCCATTGTTGCTTAAAAGCGCCCCGTTTCTTGTGATATCACCTTGACAAACCCTTAACCTGTGAACTTGAGTCTATGGAGGAATAGTGTTGGAATTTACCATTACGTGAACACCCCTCTACACACGTGGTCGCTGAATGAAATCGCTTGTCCGATCGCTCTGTTTAAAACATACTTCTTGCTCTTGCTTCGGTTCGTTTCAGCAACTGCTGCGGTTGAAAGCAAACTGGGTAAACAAATTTCGAAACGGTCAGCTAAATCCCACTAAAAAACACCATGGCATATTTCGGGTTTCACCACTGACCCACGGCTGGAAGCAACTCAACTCTTTAATCTGTCCTTCATGTACAAATACACAAAACAGGATCATTGCGTAACAGCAACCTTCCGAGTACCTACAGTAAAATGATTGGTCCATACAGCGACATTTTCAGGCAATTGTTATGCAGAGAACTTAAGTTTATTGAATACCTTTGCAGTTATTTAAACAGAGTAAAGGTGTCTGAGCAATGTAAAAATTATAATATTCATTTATAAAATTATTAATAACATTATTACTTGATCCCTTCCTTTTTTGTTCTCAGCTATTGTAAAATGTTTTCATTTATTTTATTTTAGTCAAAGCGGAGATTGTTGACTTTGTGGCAAATGCAACAACTGTCTGTCAGAATGATATTGTAACCTTCAACTGCTCAGCTGTTGGTAACCCAGCCGTACATACCTACCAGTTATTTGTGAATGGCTTTATGAATGACAGCAACAGCTTTGGAGTATGGATCCGAGCAATGACAACTGGAGGCGTGTTTAATCTAACATGTCTGGCAAACAATACGTTGAAAACTGACAGGAGGACAATAGCTGTTACTGTAAATGGTAAATGGGAAGCTTGCAATGACAGAGTTACTTTAATAACGATCGATATTGAAAAATAAGGAGGACTCTGGACCTTTCAATGGTGATAATGGTAATGATATCATTGGAAGCAAACACGATTTAGGTGCCACTAGCAGGACGATGATACATAGAAAAGCCTAAATTGAGGACGCCTCATTTTCAATTATTGGAAAACTCTACATACGTGAGAAAAGTCAATATTTTGGCCATAACTCCCACCGGTTTTTAGCTGGGACCCCCTAACCCCAGAAGTTGTTGTGCAATTGGATGGCGCATCCTGTGATAGGCTTGCTTTCTCTTTAGCACCTCAGGGAAAGGCTCTACATACTTGAGAAAAGTCACTTTTTTAGCCATAACTCCCCCCGGTTTTAAGTTTGGCATTTTTTATTCAATGACATGTTTATTTTCAATTAAGTGGAGTTGTGAGACATGCAGACAATTCAGATATAAACCTGAGAGAGAGTGCAAGAAATTAAGGCTGTTACTAATTATTTAGTAGCCGTTCATTATAACAAATTGCCCGGCTTTGGAATCAACCATGTTCCTCAATATACTGTGACTTGATTAAAAGAAAATGAAATTTAAGGGATAGCCTGTACCTACTGAAATGCAGTAGATAGAGGATTAACTTGGAATATTAACTTCCTTGTACATTAGACGAACTTGGAAAGTTATAGGTGCCTTGCTTAAACACTACTGTCAAAAATGTTGTTACCTGGTGTGGAAAAGACATCCAATTTAAATTTACGTTCAAGAAATTCTAAACTTCGGAGCAAAGAAAAGTTCAACATTTCAATCGCTCACCATAGGTTTTCTTCTGTTTAACAAAGAAAACCTTCAGCTGAATTATACAAAAAATAAAATAATAATAATAATAAAATAAAATAAAAAACCCTTTCAATAAAGATAACGGATTTCAACTTCACGGAGCTCTTTCTTGGGCTGCCTGAAAATGAGTGTACATGGTTGTATCTGATCCTGATTATTTTCGTACATTCCCTGATCAAGTGTGAGCGAGTTCAACACAATATTTGAATGTTTACGTTAGTTGCTCTGATTTTCAGAATTGATTGACCTTCAATATCCAGTCTCTGTAGTCTGCCCAGATTCCGTTTCTGTACATGTGCATTGTCTGACATGCTGTAAAGACATTGTTTTCTTGTTTTTAAGTTGAAGGTAACAGCTTCTTGGTCCATATAATGATGTTCACCAAGGTTGATGCACACAATCGTGTCATCAGTGACAGAGCATACAGTAAATTAACATAAGATGATGATGATGATAATGATGCACATTCGAAATGACTCTTCCACTCCTAACTTTCAGTGTTCTTTGGGCTGTTGTTTCAGTGTCTTCTTCCATTCAACCAATTTCCAATAAGGTGATCACCGAAGGAGTAAATTTGACTCTGTCATGTCATCCAACTGGTATCCCACTACCAACTGTATTTTGGGTCAAGAATAGTGCTGGACAGCATACAAATGGAACTGAGTTAGTTTTCAGAAATATTAGAAGAAGTGAAGCTGGAGAATACAGATGTGAAGCAAGGAATCCATGTGGCGATGCTTCAGAGTCTGCAACAATTGACGTACAGTGTAAGTCATCTGCGTCTATGAATGTTAAAGTAATGATTACAAACATACTTAGTGCAGTAAGAATGTACCAGTAACAGACACTCATGATGGAAAACAAAAGGAAATCGAAAACCCCGAGTCAATATCTAATAAAAATTTCTTTCCGCGATTCATTCACTTAAAGTTTTTTTGTTTGATTTCCTTACATTGAATATCTTGTACTGCAGGAATTTTGTGGGATCAAACATTAAACTGATGAGTTGCTACCAGTGAGAGCACTGAGCACAATATTATCAGGAAAAAAACAAAACCGTAGAAAAATGCTTTACAAAGTTGTGATTTTTGCAAGAAGAGTTGAGTTAGCAAGCTTAGTTTGGTTATAAGATTAAATTGTGGTAAATGATTAAAATCTAACAGTGGCTATAACAATAACTTTCGCTGGGATTGTCAAAACGTCACTCAAGGTCAGCCTTAACAGTCCCACTAAGGACTACTAAGGACTACAGTCACCCGTGCGGTTTTGACTGTAAAGTATAAGTGTTAAATGTTCAAATTAAGCAAAATGAAAAAAAAAAAAGATGTTTTTTTAAGGAATGGAAAACACGAAATTATTGTACTATTGAATCTGTAAATTTTTTTCGGCATGTGGCCATGTAATTTTGGTCTTAAGAGATCGCTGTTTTGACAAATTTTGTTAGACGTCTCCCCGACATGTAACAGAGATTGGACGGTCACTCCATGCGTGTGCTAAAAAGAGATATGCTCTTTCGGGACACACGCAGTGATTCAATTTCGATTGAGGAGGACTAGTGAACTTCTGTAATGTTCCTTTAATTCTATCAATTATTGGTATGTCAGCCAATATTTTACTGAAGAATCATGGAAAGAGGCATTAATTTGTTTTTATTCACATTTGCCACTTTAAAAATCACTGTAAAAACATCAATTGCACCTTACGAATACATACATTTATAGTACAAAATTATATGAGATCCCCTTACAGTACTTAAAAACAAGCTATTGCACTCTGAGCCATAAGAATAATAATGATGATGATAATAATAATACTCGTACTCTTTTTGTGTTGAACTATTGTAAAACCTTTTTTTTCCATTTTAGTCAAAGCAGAGATTGTTGATTTTGCGGCAAATGCAACAACCGTCTGTCAGAATGATCTTATCACTTTCAACTGCTCAGCTGCTGGTAACCCTGCAGTAGATACATACCTGTTGTATGTGAATGGCGTCGTGATTGATAGCAACCGTTTTGGAAATTGGAGCAGATCAATGACAACTGGAGGAGTGCTTAATTTCACATGTGTTGCAAATAACACCTTGGGAACTGACAGGAGGACAGTAGCTGTTACTGTTAATGGTAAATGCCGAGCTTGCATTGTAAGGACTTACTTTAGTACCAATAATGAAAAATAACGAGGACTCTTACGATGGAGATAATGACAATGGTATATTTCTCATTGGAAGCAAAAGGGATTTAGCTGCAACTAGTAGAACAATGATTACAGGGATAAATTCTGAAATGTAGGATTCTTCTATTTTATTCGTCATTCAGAAAAAATGTTTATTTTCAAAAAAGTGGAGTTGTAGGAAAGGTAGAGAATTCAGAGATAAACGGGAAAGAGAACCAGTACAAGAAATTAATACTGTTACTCATTATTTAGTGAGCTCAGTATAACAACTTGCCAGGTTTTGGAATCGACCATTTTCCTAAATACACTGTGACTTGAGTTAAAGACAATGAAATTTAATGGATTGCCTCACCCTGCACCTACTGTGCCGCAGTAGGTAGAGGACTAACTTGGAATATTAACTTCCTTGTACATTGGACGAAGTTGGAAAGCTACATGTACCTTGCTTGAACATTATTACCAAAAATGTTTTAATGTGGTGTGGCAAAGCCATTAAATTAAAATTTACGTTTAAGAAATTTTAAACCAGGGAGCTATGAACTTCAACATTTGACTCGCTCACCTTAGGTTTTTTTCTGTTCAACAAAGGAAACCTTCATGTTAATTATAAACAAAAATAGCGTTTTAATAAAGATAAGGGATTTAAACCTCCTGAAGCTTTTTCTTTGGCTGCCTAAAAATAAGGGTACGTGGTTACATCCGATCATGATTATTTTCGTACATGTACGACGAAGTTTAAGCGAGTGCAACAAAAGTTTATAATGTTTACTTTAGTTGCTCTGACTTTCAGAATTGATTGATCTTTAATAATGCACGGCTCATGCTAAAACATGCACAGCCTCTGTAGTCTGCTCAGACTTCGTTTCTGTACATGTACTTAGTTTGACATGCAGTAAAGACATTGTGTTTTTGTTTGTAAGTTTAGTAAATCAACATAAGATGATGGTGGTGATGATGCACATTCCAGATGACTCTTTAACTCCTTCCTTTAGTTAATTACCATAGCATGGACACAATCACGTAATGTTTTACAGGGCATTGAAGTAGACCATTTTTGGCTATTCTTTCAGTGTCTTCATCCATTAAACCAATTTCCAATGAGGTGATCATCGAAGGAGTAAATTTGACTCTGTCATGTCATGCAACTGGTATCCCACTACCAACTGTGTTTTGGGTCAAGACTAGTAATGGACAGCATACAAATGGAACTGAGTTAGTTTTCAGAAATATTAGAAGGAGTGACGCTGGAGAATACAGATGTGAAGCGAGGAGTCCATGTGGCGATGCTTCAGAGTCTGCAACAATTGACGTACAGTGTAAGTCATCTGCCTCTATAAAAATGAGAGTAATGGTTACAAACATAGTTAGTACAGTAAGAAAGGACCAGTAATACTCACTCATGATATTAAATAAAAGGATATCTAAAACCACAAGTCAATAAATAATAGAAATTTTGCTTGCGCGATTCATTTACTTCAAATTTATTTGTTTGATTTCTTTACTTTAAATATCTTGTATTGCAATAATCTTGGAGGATCATACAGTAAACTGATAAGTTTCTATCAAGGATAGCACTTCAACAATATTATAACAAAAAAAAAACAAAAACAAAAACGCTGCATAAATGCTTTACAAAATTGTGATTTTTGCAAAAAGGTTGAGTTAGCAAGCCTTGTTTAATTATAATGTAAAGTTTTGGTAATTGCTTTAAATCTAAGAGTGACTATTCCGATGACTTTCGCTCAGAATCATTCTCAAACGTCCGTCAACATCACCCTTAACAGTCCCGATAATTAAGGATTACTAAAGACTACAGTCACCCTTACGATTTTAACTGTAAAGTACAAGATTTCAATTTTGAAATTTAGCATAATTGAACAAAAAATAGTTTTTAAATCACTGTAAAAACATCAACTGTAACTTACGAATACATACATTTATAGTACAAAATTATATGAGATCCCCTTACAGTACTTAAAAACAAGCTATTGCACTCTGAGCCATAAGAATAATAATGATGATGATAATAATAATACTTGTACTCTTTTTGTGTTGAACTATTGTAAAACCTTTTTTTTCCATTTTAGTCAAAGCAGAGATTGTTGATTTTGTGGCAAATGCAACAACCGTCTGTCAGAATGATCTTGTCACTTTCAACTGCTCAGCTGCTGGTAACCCTGCAGTAGATACATACCTGTTGTATGTGAATGGCGTCGTGATTGATACAAACCGTTTTGGAAATTGGAGCAGATCAATGACAACTGGAGGAGTACTTAATTTCACATGTGTGGTAAATAATACGTTGGGAACTGACAGGAGGACAGTAGCTGTTACTGTTAATGGTAAATGACGAGCTTGCATTGTAAGGACTTACTTTAGTACCAAAAATGAAAAATAACGAGGACTCTTACGATGGAGATAATGACAATGGTATATTTCTCATTGGAAGCAAAAGGGATTTAGCTGCAACTAGTAGAACAATGATTACAGGGATAAATTCTGAAATGTAGGATTCTTCTATTTTATTCGTCATTCAGAAAAATGTTTATTTTTAAAAAAGTGGAGTTGTAGGAAAGGTAGAGAATTCAGAGATAAACGGGAAAGAGAACCAGTACAAGAAATTAATACTGTTACTTATTATTTAGTGGGCTCAGTATAACAACTTGCCAGGTTTTGGAATCGACCATTTTCCTAAATACACTTTGACTTGATTTAAAGACAATGAAATTTAATGGATTGCCTCACCCTGCACCTACTGTGCCGCAGTAGGTAGAGGACTAACTTGGAATGTTAACTTCCTTGTACATTGGACGAAGTTGGAAAGCTACATGTACCTTGCTTGAACATTATTACCAAAAATGTTTTAATCTAGTGTGGCAAAGGCATTAAATTAAAATTTACGTTGAAGAAATTTTAAACCTGGGAGCTATGAACTTCAACATTTGACTCGCTCACCTTAGGTTTTTTTCTGTTCAAGAAAGAAAACCTTCATCTTAATTATAAACAAAAATAGCGTTTTAATAAAGATAAGGGACTTAAACGTTCTGAAGATTCTTCTTTGGCTGCCTGAAAATGAGGGTACGTGGTTACATCCAATCATGATTATTTTCGTACACGTACGACGAAGTGTAAGCGAGTCCAACAAAAGTTTTTAATGTTTACTTTAGTTGCTCTGATTTTCAGAATTGATTGATCTTTAATAATGCACGGCTCATGCTAAAACATGCACAGCCTCTGTAGTCTGCTCAGACTTCGTTTCTGTACATGTACTTAGTCTGACATGCAGTAAAGACATTGTATTTTTGTTTGTAAGTTTAGTAAATCAACATAAGATGATGATGGTGATGATGCACATTCCAGATGACTCTAACTCCTTCCTTTAGTTAATTACCATAGCATGGACACACACACGTAATGTTTTAGAGGACATTGAAAATAGATCATTTTTGGCTATTCTTTCAGTGTCTTCATCCATTAAACCAATTTCCAATGAGGTGATCATCGAAGGAGTAAATTTGACTCTGTCATGTCATGCAACTGGTATCCCACTACCAACTGTGTTTTGGGTCAAGACTAGTAATGGACAGCATACAAATGGAACTGAGTTAGTTTTCAGAAATATTAGAAGGAGTGACGCTGGAGAATACAGATGTAAAGCGAGGAGTCCATGTGGCGATGCTTCAGAGTCTGCAACAATTGACGTACAGTGTAAGTCATCTGCCTCTATAAAAATGAGAGTAATGGTTACAAACATAGTTAGTACAGTAAGAAAGGACCAGTAATAGTCACTCATGATATAAAATAAAAGGATATCTAAAACCACAAGTCAATAAATAATAGAAATTTTGCTTGCGCAATTCAGTTACTTGAAATTTTTTGTTTGATTTCTTTACTTTAAATATCTTGTATTGCAATAATCTTGAAGGATCATACAGTAAACTGATAAGTTTCTATCAATGATAGCACTTACAACAATATTATAACAAAAAAAACAAAAACAAAAACGCTGTATAAATTCTTTACAAAAATGTGATTTTTGCAAAAAGGGTTGAGTTAGCAAGCTTTGTTTAATTATAATGTAAAGTTGTGGTAATTGCTTTAAATCTAAGAGTGACTATGCCGATGACTTTCGCCCAGAATCATTGTCATAACGTCTGTCAACAGCACCCTTAACAGTCCCGCTAATTAAAGATTACTAAGGACTACAGTCACCCTTACGATTTTGACTGTAAAGTACAAGATTTCAATTTGGAAATTTAGCAAAATTGAAAAAAAAAATAGTTTTTTAACGAATGGAAAACACAATATTGATGTAGTACTGAATCTGTCTCTTTTTTCCTGCATGTGGCCCTGTGACTCTTAACTTTAGATATAGCTGTCTTGACACATTAAGTGAGTATTTGCTGCAATATGAGACAGATTGGTCGGTGACTCCATGTGTAGTAGAAAGAGATATATTCTTTTGGAGCACACACAAAGTGATTTAATTTCGGGTGAGGGGGATTCGTGAACTGCTGTAATGTTCCTTTAATTCTGTCAATTATTGGCATTTCAGCCAATAGTTTACTGAGGAATCATGTGAAGAGGCATTAATTTTTATTTATTCACGTGTGTCATATTCAAAATCACCGTAATAAGATCTATTGCATCTTACGAATACATGCAATACAGTACACGCTTAGTAGGGGAGCAGGGATGGCGCAGTGGTGAGAGCACGCGCCTTCCACCAATGTGGCCCGGGTTCGATTCCCGGACTCGGCGTCATATGTGGGTTGAGTTTGTTGGTTCTCTGCTCTGCACCGAGAGGTCTTTTTCCGGGCACTCAAGTTTCCCCTCTCCTCAAAAACCAACAGTTGACTTGATTTACTTTCATTGTTCATTTCAGTTTACAGTGTCCCCAATTAGCGCTCCAGCGCTAGAACGGCTAGACACTTAAATACAGTTCCTTTCCTTTCCTTTCCGTACTCTGACGTCTTTCCAGGAAATTTGCCACAAAAGATAATTATATTAGATCTCCTCATATTACTTATAAACAAGGTATTGCACTCCGAGCGATAGGAATAATGATGTTGTTTATAATAGTGATAAAAATAATACTTGTACTCTTTGTGTTAAGCCATTGTAAAATGTTTTAATTTCATTTTAGTCAAAGCAGAGATTGTTGATTTTGTGGCAAATGCAACAACAGTCTGTCAGAATGATCTTGTCACTTTCAACTGCTCAGCTGCTGGTAACCCTGCAGTAGATACATACCTGTTGTATGTGAATGGCGTCGTGATTGATAGCAACCGTTCTGGAAATTGGAGCAGATCAATGACAACTGGAGGAGTGCTTAATTTCACATGTGTGGTAAATAATACGTTGGGAACTGACACGAGGACAGTAGCTGTTACTGTTAATGGTAAATGCCGACCTTGCATTGTAAGGACTTACTTTAGTAGCAATAATGAAAAATAATAAGGACTCTTACGATGGTGATAATGACAATGGTATATTTCTCATTGGAAGCAAAAGGGATTTAGCCGCAACTAGTAGAACAATGATTACACAGATAAATTCTCAAATGTAGGATTCTTCTATTTTATTCGTCATTCAGAGAAATCTTTATTTTCAAAAAAGTGGAGTTGTGGGAAAGGTAGAGAATTCAGAGATAAACGGGAAAGAGAGCCAGTACAATAAATTAATACTGTTACTTATTATTTGGTGGGCTCAGTATAACAACTTGCCAGACTTTGGAATCGACCATTTTCCTAACACTGTGACTTGATTTAAAGAAAATGAAATTTAATGGATTGCCTCACCCTGCACCTACTGTGCCGCAGTAGGTAGAGGACGAACTTGGAATGTTAATTTTCCTTGTACATTGGATGATGTTGGAAAGTTATATGTACGTTGCTTGAACATTATTACCAATAATGTTTTTATCTGGTGTGGCAAAGACATTAACTTAAAATTTACGTTGAAGAAATTTTAAAACTCGGAGTAAAGAACTTCAGCATTTGACTCGCTTATTTCAGGTTTTTTTTGTTCAACAAAGGAAACCATTACCTTAATTATAAACAAAAATAGCCTTTTAATAAAGATAAGGGACTTAAACCTCCTGAAGCTTCTTCTTTTGCTGCCTAAAAATGAGGGTACGTGGTTACATCCGATCATGATTATTTTCGTACATGTACGACGAAGTGTAAGCGAGTCCAACAAAAGTTTTTAATGTTTACTTTAGTTGCTCTGATTTTCAGAATTGATTGATCTTTAATAATGCACGGCTCATGCTAAAACATGCACAGCCTCTGTAGTCTGCTCAGACTTCGTTTCAGTACACGTACTGTCTGACATGCAGTAAAGACATTGTGTTTTTGTTTGTAGGTTTAGTAAATCAACATAAGATGATGATGGTGATGATGCACATTCCAGATGACTCTTTAACTCCTTCCTTTAGTTAATTACCATAGTATGGACACAATCACGTAATGTTTTAGAGGGCATTGAAGTAGATCATTTTTGGCTATTCTTTCAGTGTCTTCATCCATTACACCAATTTCCAATGAGGTGATCACCGAAGGAGTAAATTTGACTCTGTCATGTCATGCAACTGGTATCCCACTACCAACTGTGTTTTGGGTCAAGACTAGTAATGGACAGCATACAAATGGAACTGAGTTAGTTTTCAGAAATATTAGAAGGAGTGACGCTGGAGAATACAGATGTGAAGCGAGGAGTCCATGTGGCGATGCTTCAGAGTCTGCAACAATTGACGTACAGTGTAAGTCATCTGCCTCTATAAAAATGAGAGTAATGGTTACAAACATAGTTAGTACAGTAAGAAAGGACCATTAATAGTCACTCATGATATAAAATAAAAGGATATCTAAAACCACAAGTCAATAAATAATAGGAATTTTGCTTGCGCCATTCATTTACTTCAAATGTTTTTGTTGGATTACTTTACTTTAAATATCTTGTATTGCAATAATCTTGGAGGATCATACAGTAAATGATAGCACTTACAACAATATTATAACAAAAAAAAAAAACAAAAACGCTGGATAAAGTCTTTACAAAAATGTGATTTTTGCAAAAAGGGTTGAGTTAGCAACCTTATTTTAATTATAATGTAAAGTTGTGATAATTGCTTTAAATCTAAGAGTGACTATGCCGATGACTTTCGCCCAGAATCATTGTCAAAACGTCGGTCAACATCACCCTTAAATGTCCCGCTAATTAAGGATTACTTAGGACTACAGGCACCCTTACGATTTTGACTGTAAAGTACAAGATTTCAATTTGGAAATTTAGCAAAATTGAAAAAAAAAAAAAAAAGTTTTTTAACGAATGGAAAACACAATATTGATGTAGTACTGAATCTGTCGTTTTTTTCCTGCATGTGGCCCTGTGATTTTTTGTCTTTAGATGTAGCTAATTTGTATTTATTCAAATCTGCCATATTCAAAATCACGTAAAAAGATCTATTGCCTCTTAAGAATAGATACATGTACGAAACACGCTTAATCCGTACTCTAGCGACTTTCTAGGAAATTTTCCACAAAACATAATTATATTAGATCCCCTCACAGTACTTATAAACAAGGTATTGCACTCCGAGCGATAGGAATCATGATATTGTTTATAATAATGATAAAAATAATACTTGTACTCTTTGTGTTAAGCCATTGTAAAATGTTTTAATTTCATTTTAGTCAAAGCAGAGATTGTTGATTTTGTGGCAAATGCAACAACTGTCTGTCAGAATGATCTTGTCACTTTCAACTGCTCAGCTGCTGGTAACCCTGCAGTAGATACATACCTGTTGTATGTGAATGGCGTGGTGATTGATAGCAACCGTTTTGGAAATTGGAGCAGATCAATGACATTTGGAGGAGTACTCAATTTCACATGTGTGGTAAATAATACGTTGGGAACTGACAGGAGGACAGTAGCTGTTACTGTTAATGGTAAATGCCGAGCTTGCATTGTAAGGACTTACTTTAGTAGCAATAATGAAAAATAACGACGACTCTTACGATGGTGATAACGACAATGGTATATTTCTCATTGGAAGCAAAAGGGATTTAGCTGCAACTAGTAGAACAATGATTACAGGGATAAATTCTGAAATGTAGGATTCTTCTATTTTATTCGTCATTCAGAGAAATGTTTATTTTCAAATAAGTGGAGTTGTGGGAAAGGTGGAGAATTCAGAGATAAATGGGAAAGAGAGCCAGTACAAGAAGTTAATACTGTTTCCTATTATTTAGTGGGCTTAGTATAACAACTTGCCAGGTTTTGGAATCGACCATTTTCCTAAATGCACTGTGACTTGATTTAAAGACAATGAAATTTAATGGATTGCCTCACCCTGCACCTACTGTGCCGCAGTAGGTAGAGGACTAACTTGGAATGTTATTTTCCTTGTACATTGGACGAAGTTGGAAAGCTACATGTAGCTTGCTTGAACATTATTACCAAAAATGTTTTTATCTGGTGTGGCAAAGACAATAACTTCAAATTTACGTTGAAAAAATTTTAAACATGGGAGCTATGAACTTCAACATTTGACTCGCTCATCTTAGGTTTTTTTCTGTTCAACAAAGAACTCCTTTATGTTAATTATAAACAAAAATAGCGTTTTAATAAAGATAAGGGATTTAAACCTCCTGAAGCTTCTTGTTTGGCTGCCCAAAAATTAGTTTGCGTGGTTACATCCGATCATGATTATTTTCGTACATGTACGACGAAGTGTGAGCGACTCCAACAAAAGTTTTGAATGTTTACGTTAGTTGTTTTGATTTTCAGAATTCAGATAGTCTCTGTAGTTTTCTCAGACTTTGTTTCTGTACATGTACATAGTCTGACATGCTGTAAAGACATTGCGTTTTTCTTTGTAAGTTTAGTAAATTAACATAAGATGATGATGCTGATGATGCACATTCCAGATGACTCTTTAACTCCTTCCTTTAGTTAATTACCATAGCATGGACACAATCAAGTAATGTTTTAGAAGACATTGAAAATAGATCATTTTTGGCTATTCTTTCAGTGTCTTCATCCACTACACCAATTTCCAATGAGGTGATCACCGAAGGAATAAATTTGACTCTATCATGTCATGTAACTGGTATCCCACTACCAACTGTGGTTTGGGTCAAGACTAGTAATGGACAGCATACAAATGGAACTGAGTTAGTTTTCAGAAATATTAGAAGGAGTGACGCTGGAGAATACAGATGTGAAGCGAGGAGTCCATGTGGCGATGCTTCAGAGTCTGCAACAATTGACGTACAGTGTAAGTCATCTGCCTCTATAAAAATGAGAGTAATGGTTACAAACATAGTTAGTACAGTAAGAAAGTACCAGTAATAGTCACTCAAGATATAAAATAAAGGGATATCTAAACCCACAAGTCAATAAATGATAGAAATTTTGCTTGCGTGATTCATTTAGTTAATTTTTTTTTTGTTTGATTTCTTTACTTTAAATATCTTGTATTGCAATAATCTTGGAGGATCATACAGTAAACTGATAAGTTTCTATCAAGGATAGCACTTCAACAATATTATAACAAAAAAAAAAAAAACAAAAACGCTGGATAAATTCATTACAAAAATGTGATTTTTGCAAGAAGGGTTCAGTTAGCAAGCTTTGATTAATTATAATGTAAAGTTGTGATAATTGCTTTAAATCTAAGAGTGATTATGCCGATAACTTTCGCCCAGAATCATTGTCAAAACGTCCGTCAACATCACCCTCAACAGTCCCGCAAATTAATGATTACTAAGGACTACAGTCACCCGTACGATTTTGACTGTAAAGTACAAGATTTCAATTTGGAAATTTAGCAAAATTGAAAACAAAAAAAAGTTTTTTAACGAATGGAAAACACAATATTGATGTATTACTGAATCTGTCTCTTTTTTCCTGCATGTGACCCTGTGATTTTTGTCTTCAGATATAGCTAATTTGTATTTATTCATATGTGCCATATTCAAAATCACCGTGAAAAGATCTATTGCATTTTAGGATTACATACATGTACAGTACACGCTTAATCCGTACTCTAACGACTTTCTAGGAAATTTGCCACAAAACATAGTTATATTAGATCCCCTCACAGTACTTATAAACAAGGTATTGCACTCCGAGCGATAGGAATAATGATATTGTTTATAATAATGATAAAAATAATACTTGTTCTCTTTGTGTCAAGCCATTCTAAAATGTTTTAATTTCATTTTAGTCAAAGCAGAGATTGTTGATTTTGTGGCAAATGCAACAACTGTCTGTCAGAATGATCTTGTCACTTTCAACTGCTCAGCTGCTGGTAACCCTGCAGTAGATACATACCTGTTGTATGTGAATGGCGTGGTGATTGATAGCAACCCTTTTGGAAATTGGAGCAGATCAATGACAACTGGAGGAGTGCTTAATTTCACATGTGTGGTAAATAATACGTTGGGAACTGACAGGAGGACAGTAGCTGTTACTGTTAATGGTAAATGCCGAGCTTGCATTGTAAGGACTTACTTTAGTAGCAATAATGAAAAATAACGACGACTCTTACGATGGTGATAATGACAAGGGTATATTTCTCTTTGGAAGCAAATAGGGATTTAGCTGCAACTAAGAGAACAATATAATAAAAAGGTTGACACTGGCTAAAATATTGTTTTTGGACGTTTCGGCAACTGCTGTTGCCTTCCTCAGCAGGGATGAAAAATACAAAAATCTAACGGCGTCCCGATGGTACACGATGCGTATAAATATAAAATCGCACTTCAAAAGAATATTTTAAAAAATGAAATAGACAATGAAAACGAAGGTCTCCAGAGCACTCTAAAATATTTTTACAAATTCTTTATGTTATTGTAAACGTTTGGAAGTGCTATATGCTCGTTTATAGCGTTCGTATCTCGTAAGGAATGCCAAGCCTCCAGAATAAGTCTTTGTCGCCATGCCGATGATCTGTCAACAATTTCGACGTTCATCAAGTCTATTTGGTGATTGTAGCGCATGTGGTGTTTGGCCAACAAAGAGTTTTCATCTAATGTTGCTATGGCCTTTGAGTGCTCTTTGACGCGCGTTTTTAGCGCGCGCGATGTCTGACCGATGTAAACACAATCACAATCTTTGCATTTGATCTTATATACGATTCCTCTAGAGGCCTCCCTCTCGATTTTGTCCTTTGGTTTTTTAAGTATATTTGAGATTGTCCGAATAGGTTTATGAGCGACCTTAATATTGAAACCTCGAAGAACCCTCGCGATTTTCTCGGAGAATCCTTTGGCATAGGGCAAAACAACCATACCGCGCTGGTCGGAATCATTTACTTCTTGTTGTCTGTTGCGTTGGCGACCATTGTAGATGAAATTGGCAGGGTAGTTATTAGCGGTAAGGGCTTTTGCTACTCTCTTAGTTTCTCGTACAGCTTCCTCTTCGGTGGACGGGATATTCTTTGCGCGATCCATGAGGGTGCGTATGACCGAGTATTTATGTTGGGGGTGGTGATGAGATTTGAAGTCAAGGTAGCGGTCGGTGTGGGTAGCTTTTCTGTATACAGACACGGTGATCGAGCCATCGTCTTGTCTGGTTGTTTTTGTGTCAAGAAAGGCAATAGAACCTTCTGATTCTATCTCGATGGTAAATTTGATGTTAGTGTTGATAGAATTGAGGTGTGCGTGGAATTCATCCGCGTGTTCCCTTTTTATGCATACATGGCTGTCATCTACGTATCTGATCCACCATTTGGGAGAGTTTGGAGCCGATAACAGAGCCTTTTCTTCTACATATTCCATGACGAGATTGGCTAAGATGGCGCTGACTGGAGATCCCATCGGACAACCGAAAATTTGTTTGAAATGGTCACCTTGGAACACGAAGAAGATATTGTCGAGGACGAACTGTAAAAGGGCAATGATATTCTGGATGGATAAATTTGTTCTTTCAGGTAGTGATTTATCAAAGTCTAGTCTTTCTTTAACAACTTCCATGGCTAGATGGGTAGGAATGCAAGTGAACAGTGACACGACGTCAAAGGATACTAGGATTTCGTCGGGATCCACTGACATAGTGCGGATCTTTTCAACGAAAGATGCGCTGTTCTTAACTGTGTACTTATTGTTTTGAAGTGGTGACAAGATATTGGCGAGGTATTTGGACAATTCGTATGTGGGAGACCCAATGGCGCTCATAATTGGTCTTAACGGGACGTTGTCCTTGTGGATTTTGGGAAGGCCATAAAATGATGCCGGTGTGGAGTCGGTACTATGAAGTTTGTGATAGAGCTTCGGTTCCAACTGTTTTTTGTCGCTGTCATGTGGGGCTGGCTGATCTTTAATCCGTAGGAGAAGTTTATTGAGGGATTTTTCGGTGCTCGATGTTGGGTTCCTTCTTTTATCTGTTATCTTCTGGTAAGTTTTATCATCGTTTAGAAGGTTGTTTACTTTCTCAGTGTAGTCGTTGGTATTCATCACGACTACGGCTCGGCCCTTATCGGCTGGCAAAATTGTAACAGACTTGTCTTTGGCAAGATCTTTGAGCGCTTTTTCCTCTTCACTAGTGATGTTTTTTCGTGGGGGAGGGCGCCAACTGTTAATAGCAGAAGTGACTGAAGCTCTGACGAGGTCTTTTTCGGCGTCAGGAAGCTGATCTATGCCATATTCGATCGAGGAAACAATTTAAGGCACTGGTAAACTCTGCGGAGTGATGGCAAAATTAAAGTTGAGGCTTAAAGCTGAATGTTCGCTTACGGATAGCGGTCTACCAGAGATGTTAACGACCCACTTATCCTTGAGGTTGGTTTCGTGCGTTGGAGGACGTGGCAAGATGTTCTGGAGTTTCTTCTTGTGACATTTCCTTCTCCGTTGTGCTTCCCATTGTGACCTCTGTTTGATTGTGAGGAGGAGGGTGTCGAAGGATTCTTTATAAATCATCTCTCGGAGTTTGTGTGTTGTTTGTGACAAGCGCTGAGAGAGTTTCTTGATTTTCGTGTGGCAATTCGAAATGCATCATTTTATGGCCTTCCCAAAATCCACAAGGACAACGTCCCGTTAAGACCAATTATGAGCGCCATTGGGTCTCCCACATACGAATTGTCCAAATACCTCGCCAATATCTTGTCACCACTTCAAAACAATAAGTACACAGTTAAGAACAGCGCATCTTTCGTTGAAAAGATCCGCACTATGTCAGTGGATCCCGACGAAATCCTAGTATCCTTTGACGTCGTGTCACTGTTCACTTGCATTCCTACCCATCTAGCCATGGAAGTTGTTAAAGAAAGACTAGACTTTGATAAATCACTACCTGAAAGAACAAATTTATCCATCCAGAATATCATTGCCCTTTTACAGTTCGTCCTCGACAATATCTTCTTCGTGTTCCAAGGTGACCATTTCAAACAAATTTTCGGTTGTCCGATGGGATCTCCAGTCAGCGCCATCTTAGCCAATCTCGTCATGGAATATGTAGAAGAAAAGGCTCTGTTATCGGCTCCAAACTCTCCCAAATGGTGGATCAGATACGTAGATGACAGCCATGTATGCATAAAAAGGGAACACGCGGATGAATTCCACGCACACCTCAATTCTATCAACACTAACATCAAATTTACCATCGAGATAGAATCAGAAGGTTCTATTGCCTTTCTTGACACAAAAACAACCAGACAAGACGATGGCTCGATCACCGTGTCTGTATACAGAAAAGCTACCCACACCGACCGCTACCTTGACTTCAAATCTCATCACCACCCCCAACATAAATACTCGGTCATACGCACCCTCATGGATCGCGCAAAGAATATCCCGTCCACCGAAGAGGAAGCTGTACGAGAAACTAAGAGAGTAGCAAAAGCCCTTACCGCTAATAACTACCCTGCCAATTTCATCTACAATGGTCGCCAACGCAACAGACAACAAGAAGTAAATGATTCCGACCAGCGCGGTATGGTTGTTTTGCCCTATGCCAAAGGATTCTCCGAGAAAATCGCGAGGGTTCTTCGAGGTTTCAATATTAAGGTCGCTCATAAACCTATTCGGACAATCTCAAATATACTTAAAAAACCAAAGGACAAAATCGAGAGGGAGGCCTCTAGAGGAATCGTATATAAGATCAAATGCAAAGATTGTGATTGTGTTTACATCGGTCAGACATCGCGCGCGCTAAAAACACGCGTCAAAGAGCACTCAAAGGCCATAGCAACATTAGATGAAAACTCTTTGTTGGCCAAACACCACATGCGCTACAATCACCAAATAGACTTGATGAACGTCGAAATTGTTGACAGATCATCGGCATGGCGACAAAGACTTATTCTGGAGGCTTGGCATTCCTTACGAGATACGAACGCTATAAACGAGCATATAGCACTTCCAAACGTTTACAATAACATAAAGAATTTGTAAAAATATTTTAGAGTGCTCTGGAGACCTTCGTTTTCATTGTCTATTTCATTTTTTAAAATATTCTTTTGAAGTGCGATTTTATATTTATACGCATCGTGTACCATCGGGACGCCGTTAGATTTTTGTATTTTTCATCCCTGCTGAGGAAGGCAACAGCAGTTGCCGAAACGTCCAAAAACAATATTTTAGCCAGTGTCAACCTTTTTATTATATTTTTAACATGCCTGGCTACACACCAAAGATTTTTAGTAGAACAATGATTACAGGGATAAATTCTCAAATGTGGGATTCTTCTATTTTATTCGTCATTCAGAGAAATGTTTATTTTCAAATAAGTGGAGTTGTGGGAAAGGTAGAGAATTCGGAGATAAACGGGAAAGAGAGCCAGTACAAGAAATTAATACTGTTACTTATTATTTAGTGGGCTTAGTATAACAACTTGCCAGGTTTTGGAATCGACCATTTTCCTAAATACACTGTGACTTGATTTAAAGAAAATGAAATATAATGGATTGCCTCACTCTGCACCTACTGTGCCGCAGTAGATAGAGGACTAACTTGGAATGTTAATTTTCCTTGTACATTGGACGAAGATGGAAAGCTACATGTACCTTGCTTGAACACTATCACCAAAAATGTTTTTTTCTGGTGTGGCAAAGACATTAAATTAAAATTTACGTTTAAGAAATTTTAAACCTGGGAGCTATGAACTTCAACATTTGACTCGCTCACCTTAGGTTTTTTTCTGTTCAACAAAGGAAACCTTCATGTTAATTATAAACAAAAATAGCGTTTTGATAAAGATAAGGGATTTAAACCTCCTGAAGCTTTTTCTTTGGCTGCCTAAAAATAAGGGTACGTGGTTACATCCGATCATGATTATTTTCGTACATGTACGACGAAGTTTAAGCGAGTGCAACAAAAGTTTATAATGTTTACTTTAGTTGCTCTGACTTTCAGAATTGATTGATCTTTAATAATGCACGGCTCATGCTAAAACATGCACAGCCTCTGTAGTCTCCTCAGACTTCGTTTCTGTACATGTACTTAGTTTGACATGCAGTAAAGACATTGTGTTTTTGTTTGTAAGTTTAGTAAATCAACATAAGATGATGGTGGTGATGATGCACATTCCAGATGACTCTTTAACTCCTTCCTTTAGTTAATTACCATAGCATGGACACAATCACGTAATGTTTTAGAGGGCATTGAAGTAGACCATTTTTGGCTATTCTTTCAGTGTCTTCATCCATTAAACCAATTTCCAATGAGGTGATCACCGAAGGAGTAAATTTGACTCTATCATGTCATGTAACTGGTATCCCACTACCAACTGTGTTTTGGGTCAAGACTAGTAATGGACAGCATACAAATGGAACTGAGTTAGTTTTCAGAAATATTAGAAGGAGTGACGCTGGAGAATACAGATGTGAAGCGAGGAGTCCATGTGGCGATGCTTCAGAGTCTGCAACAATTGACGTACAGTGTAAGTCATCTGCCTCTATAAAAATGAGAGTAATGGTTACAAACATAGTTAGTACAGTAAGAAAGGACCATTAATAGTCACTCATGATATAAAATAAAGGGATATCTAAAACCACAAGTCAATAAATGATAGAAATTTAGCTGGCGCGATTTATTTACTTCAAATTTTTTTCCTTGCTTTTTTTACTTTAAATATCTTGTATTGCAATAATCTTGGAGGATCATACAGTAAATGATAGCACTTACAACAATCTTATAACAAAAAAAAAATCAAAAACGCTGGATAAAATCTTTACAAAAATGTGATTTTTGCAAAAAGGATTGAGTTAGCAAGCTTTGTTTAATTATAATGTAAAGTTTTGGTAATTGCTTTAAATCTAAGAGTGACTATTCCGATGACTTTCGCTCAGAATCATTCTCAAACGTCCGTCAACATCACCCTTAACAGTCCCGCTAATTAAGGATTACTTAGGACTACAGTCACCCTTACGATTTGGACTGTAAAGTACAAGATTTCAATTTGGAAATTTAGCAAAATTCAAAAAAAAAAATAGCTTTTTAACGAATGGAAAACACAATATTGATGTAGTACTGAATCTGTCGCTTTTTTCCTGCATGGGGCCCTGTGGTTTTTGTCTTCAGATATAGCCAATTTGTATTTATTCATATCTGCCATATTCAAAATCACCGTAAAAAGATCTATTGCATCTTACAAATAGATACATGTACGAAACACGCTTAATCCGTACTCTAACGACTTTCTAGGAAATTTGCCACAAAACATAATTATATTAGATCACCTGACAGTACTTATAAACAAGGTATTGCACTCCGAGCGATAGGAATCATGATATTGTTTATAATAATGATAAAAATAATACTTGTACTCTTTGTGTTAAGCCATTGTAAAATGTTTTAATTTCATTTTAGTCAAAGCAGAGATTGTTGATTTTGTGGCAAATGCAACAACTGTCTGTCAGAATGATCTTGTCACTTTCAACTGCTCAGCTGCTGGTAACCCTGCAGTAGATACATACCTGTTGTATGTGAATGGCGTCGTGATTGATAGCAACCGTTTTGGAAATTGGAGCAGATCAATGACATTTGGAGGAGTACTTAATTTCACATGTGTGGTAAATAATACGTTGGGAACTGACAGGAGGACAGTAGCTGTTACTGTTAATGGTAAATGCCGAGCTTGCATTGTAAGGACTTACTTTAGTAGCAATAATGAAAAATAACGACGACTCTTACGATGGTGATAACGACAATGGTATATTTCTCATTGGAAGCAAAAGGGATTTAGCTGCAACTAGTAGAACAATGATTACAGGGATAAATTCTGAAATGTAGGATTCTTCTATTTTATTCGTCATTCAGAGAAATGTTTATTTTCAAATAAGTGGAGTTGTGGGAAAGGTGGAGAATTCAGAGATAAATGGGAAAGAGAGCCAGTACAAGAAGTTAATACTGTTTCTTATTATTTAGTGGGCTTAGTATAACAACTTGCCAGGTTTTGGAATCGACCATTTTCCTAAATGCACTGTGACTTGATTTAAAGACAATGAAATTTAATGGATTGCCTCACCCTGCACCTACTGTGCCGCAGTAGGTAGAGGACTAACTTGGAATGTTATTTTCCTTGTACATTGGACGAAGTTGGAAAGCTACATGTACCTTGCTTGAACATTATTACCAAAAATGTTTTTATCTGGTGTGGCAAAGACAATAACTTCAAATTTACGTTGAAAAAATTTTAAACATGGGAGCTATGAACTTCAACATTTGACTCGCTCATCTTAGGTTTTTTTCTGTTCAACAAAGAATTCTTTTATGTTAATTATAAACAAAAATAGCGTTTTAATAAAGATAAGAGATTTAAACCTCCTGAAGCTTCTTGTTTGGCTGCCCAAAAATTAGTTTGCGTGGTTACATCCGATCATGATTATTTTCGTACATGTACGACGAAGTGTGAGCGACTCCAACAAAAGTTTTGAATGTTTACGTTAGTTGCTTTGATTTTCGGAATTCAGATAGTCTCTGTAGTCTGCTCAGACTTTGTTTCTGTACATGTACATAGTCTGACATGCTGTAAAGACATTGCGTTTTTCTTTGTAAGTTTAGTAAATTAACATAAGATGATGATGCTGATGATGCACATTCCAGATGACTCTTTAACTCCTTCCTTTAGTTAATTACCATAGCATGGACACAATCAAGTAATGTTTTAAAAGACATTGAAAATAGATCATTTTTGGCTATTCTTTCAGTGTCTTCATCCATTACACCAATTTCCAATGAGGTGATCACCGAAGGAATAAATTTGACTCTATCATGTCATGTAACTGGTATCCCACTACCAACTGTGTTTTGGGTCAAGACTAGTAATGGACAGCATACAAATGGAACTGAGTTAGTTTTCAGAAATATTAGAAGGAGTGACGCTGGAGAATACAGATGTGAAGCGAGGAGTCCATGTGGCGATGCTTCAGAGTCTGCAACAATTGACGTACAGTGTAAGTCATCTGCCTCTATAAAAATGAGAGTAATGGTTACAAACATAGTTAGTACAGTAAGAAAGTACCAGTAATAGTCACTCAAGATATAAAATAAAGGGATATCTAAACCCACAAGTCAATAAATGATAGAAATTTTGCTTGCGTGATTCATTTAGTTAATTTTTTTTTTGTTTGATTTCTTTACTTTAAATATCTTGTATTGCAATAATCTTGGAGGATCATACAGTAAACTGATAAGTTTCTATCAAGGATAGCACTTCAACAATATTATAACAAAAAAAAAAAACAAAAGCGCTGGATAAATTCATTACAAAAATGTGATTTTTGCAAGAAGGGTTCAGTTAGCAAGCTTTGATTAATTATAATGTAAAGTTGTGATAATTGCTTTAAATCTAAGAGTGATTATGCCGATAACTTTCGCCCAGAATCATTGTCAAAACGTCCGTCAACATCACCCTCAACAGTCCCGCAAATTAATGATTACTAAGGACTACAGTCACCCGTACGATTTTGACGGTAAAGTACAAGATTTCAATTTGGAAATTTAGCAAAATTGAAAACAAAAAAAAGTTTTTTAACGAATGGAAAACACAATATTGATGTATTACTGAATCTGTCTCTTTTTTCCTGCATGTGACCCTGTGATTTTTGTCTTCAGATATAGCTAATTTGTATTTATTCATATGTGCCATATTCAAAATCACCGTGAAAAGATCTATTGCATTTTAGGATTACATACATGTACAGTACACGCTTAATCCGTACTCTAACGACTTTCTAGGAAATTTGCCACAAAACATAGTTATATTAGATCCCCTCACAGTACTTATAAACAAGGTATTGCACTCCGAGCGATAGGAATAATGATATTGTTTATAATAATGATAAAAATAATACTTGTTCTCTTTGTGTCAAGCCATTCTAAAATGTTTTAATTTCATTTTAGTCAAAGCAGAGATTGTTGATTTTGTGGCAAATGCAACAACTGTCTGTCAGAATGATCTTGTCACTTTCAACTGCTCAGCTGCTGGTAACCCTGCAGTAGATACATACCTGTTGTATGTGAATGGCGTGGTGATTGATAGCAACCGTTTTGGAAATTGGAGCAGATCAATGACAACTGGAGGAGTGCTTAATTTCACATGTGTGGTAAATAATACGTTGGGAACTGACAGGAGGACAGTAGCTGTTACTGTTAATGGTAAATGCCGAGCTTGCATTGTAAGGACTTACTTTAGTAGCAATAATGAAAAATAACGACGACTCTTACGATGGTGATAATGACAAGGGTATATTTCTCATTGGAAGCAAATAGGGATTTAGCTGCAACTAGTAGAACAATGATTACAGGGATGAATTCTCAAATGTGGGATTCTTCTATTTTATTCGTCATTCAGAGAAATGTTTATTTTCAAATAAGTGGAGTTGTGGGAAAGGTAGAGAATTCAGAGATAAACGGGAAAGAGAGCCAGTACAAGAAATTAATACTGTTACTTATTATTTAGTGGGCTTAGTATAACAACTTGCCAGGTTTTGGAATCGACCATTTTCCTAAATACACTGTGACTTGATTTAAAGAAAATGAAATTTAATGGATTGCCTCACTCTGCACCTACTGTGCCGCAGTAGGTAGAGGACTAACTTGGAATGTTAATCTTCCTTGTACATTGGACGAAGATGGAAAGCTACATGTACCTTGCTTGAACACTATCACCAAAAATGTTTTTTTCTGGTGTGGCAAAGACATTAAATTAAAATTTACGTTGAAGAAATTTTAAACCTGGGAGCTATGAACTTCAACATTTTACTCGCTCACCTTAGGTTTTTTTCTGTTCAACAAAGGAAACCTTCATGTTAATTATAAACAAAAATAGCCTTTTAATAAAGATAAGGGACTTAAACCTCTTAAAGCTTCTTCTTTGGCTGCCTAAAAATAAGGGTACGTGGTTACATCCGATCATGATTATTTTCGTACATGTACGACGAAGTTTAAGCGAGTGCAACAAAAGTTTATAATGTTTACTTCAGTTGCTCTGATTTCAGAATTGATTGATCTTTAATAATGCACGGCTCATGCTAAAACATGCACAGCCTCTGTAGTCTGCTCAGACTTCGTTTCTGTACATGTACTTAGTTTGACATGCAGTAAAGACATTGTGTTTTTGTTTGTAAGTTTAGTAAATCAACATAAGATGATGGTGGTGATGATGCACATTCCAGATGACTCTTTAACTCCTTCCTTTAGTTAATTACCATAGCATGGACACAATCACGTAATGTTTTAGAGGGCATTGAAGTAGACCATTTTTGGCTATTCTTTCAGTGTCTTCATCCATTAAACCAATTTCCAATGAGGTGATCACCGAAGGAGTAAATTTGACTCTGTCATGTCATGCAACTGGTATCCCACTACCAACTGTGTTTTGGGTCAAGACTAGTAATGGACAGCATACAAATGGAACTGAGTTAGTTTTCAGAAATATTAGAAGGAGTGACGCTGGAGAATACAGATGTGAAGCGAGGAGTCCATGTGGCGATGCTTCAGAGTCTGCAACAATTGACGTACAGTGTAAGTCATCTGCCTCTATAAAAATGAGAGTAATGGTTACAAACATAGTTAGTACAGTAAGAAAGGACCAGTAATAGTCACTCATGATATTAAATAAAAGGATATCTAAAACCACAAGTCAATAAATAATAGAAATTTAGCTTCCGCGATTCATTTACTTCAAATTTATTTGTTTGATTTCTTTACTTTAAATATCTTGTATTGCAATAATCGTGGAGGATCATACAGTAAACTGATAAGTTTCTATCAAGGATAGCACTTCAACAATATTATAACAAAAAAAAAAAAAAAAAACGGTGCATAAATGCTTTACAAAAATGTGATTTTTGCAAGAAGGGTTGAGTTAGCAAGCCTTGTTTAATTATAATGTAAGGTTTTGGTAATTGCTTTAAATCTAAGAGTGACTATTCCGATGACTTTCGCTCAGAATCATTCTCAAACGTCCGTCAACATCACCCTTAACAGTCCCGATAATTAAGGATTACTAAAGACTACAGTCACCCTTACGATTTTAACTGTAAAGTACAAGATTTCAATTTGGAAATTTAGCAAAATTGAACAAAAAATAGTTTTTAACGAATGGAAAACACAATATTAATGTAGTACTGAATCTGTCTCTTTTTTCCTGCATGTGGCCCTGTGATTTTTGTCTTCAGATATAGCTAGTTTGTATTTATTCATATGTGCCATATTCAAAATCACCGTGAAAAGATCTATTGCATTTTAGGATTACATACATGTACAGTACACGCTTAATCCGTACTCTGACGACTTTCTAGGAAATTTGCCACAAAACATAGTTATATTAGATCCCCTCACAGTACTTATAAACAAGGTATTGCACTCCGAGCGATAGGAATAATGATATTGTTTATAATAATGATAAAAATAATACTTGTTCTCTTTGTGTCAAGCCATTCTAAAATGTTTTAATTTCATTTTAGTCAAAGCAGAGATTGTTGATTTTGTGGCAAATGCAACAACTGTCTGTCAGAATGATCTTGTCACTTTCAACTGCTCAGCTGCTGGTAACCCTGCAGTAGATACATACCTGTTGTATGTGAATGGCGTGGTGATTGATAGCAACCGTTTTGGAAATTGGAGCAGATCAATGACAACTGGAGGAGTGCTTAATTTCACATGTGTGGTAAATAATACGTTGGGAACTGACAGGAGGACAGTAGCTGTTACTGTTAATGGTAAATGCCGAGCTTGCATTGTAAGGACTTACTTTAGTAGCAATAATGAAAAATAACGACGACTCTTACGATGGTGATAATGACAAGGGTATATTTCTCATTGGAAGCAAATAGGGATTTAGCTGCAAGTAGTAGAACAATGATTACAGGGATAAATTCTCAAATGTGGGATTCTTCTATTTTATTCGTCATTCAGAGAAATGTTTATTTTCAAATAAGTGGAGTTGTGGGAAAGGTAGAGAATTCAGAGATAAACGGGAAAGAGAGCCAGTACAAGAAATTAATACTGTTACTTATTATTTAGTGGGCTTAGTATAACAACTTGCCAGGTTTTGGAATCGACCATTTTCCTAAATACACTGTGACTTGATTCAAAGAAAATGAAATTTAATGGATTGCCTCACTCTGCACCTACTGTGCCGCAGTAGATAGAGGACTAACTTGGAATGTTAATTTTCCTTGTACATTGGACGAAGATGGAAAGCTACATGTACCTTGCTTGAACAGACATTAAATTAAAATTTACGTTGAAGAAATTTTAAACCTGGGAGCTATGAACTTCAACATTTGACTCGCTCACCTTAGGTTTTTTTCTGTTCAACAAAGGAAACCTTCATGTTAATTATAAACAAAAATAGCCTTTTAATAAAGATAAGGGATTTAAACCTCCTGAAGCTTTTTCTTTGGCTGCCTAAAAATAAGGGTACGTGGTTACATCCGATCATGATTATTTTCGTACATGTACGACGAAGTTTAAGCGAGTGCAACAAAAGTTTATAATGTTTGCTTTAGTTGCTCTGACTTTCAGAATTGATTGATCTTTAATAATGCACGGCTCATGCTAAAACATGCACAGCCTCTGTAGTCTGCTCAGACTTCGTTTCTGTACATGTACTTAGTTTGACATGCAGTAAAGACATTGTGTTTTTGTTTGTAAGTTTAGTAAATCAACATAAGATGATGGTGGTGATGATGCACATTCCAGATGACTCTTTAACTCCTTCCTTTAGTTAATTACCATAGCATGGACACAATCACGTAATGTTTTAGAGGGCATTGAAGTAGACCATTTTTGGCTATTCTTTCAGTGTCTTCATCCATTAAACCAATTTCCAATGAGGTGATCACCGAAGGAGTAAATTTGACTCTGTCATGTCATGCAACTGGTATCCCACTACCAACTGTGTTTTGGGTCAAGACTAGTAATGGACAGCATACAAATGGAACTGAGTTAGTTTTCAGAAATATTAGAAGGAGTGACGCTGGAGAATACAGATGTGAAGCGAGGAGTCCATGTGGCGATGCTTCAGAGTCTGCAACAATTGACGTACAGTGTAAGTCATCTGCCTCTATAAAAATGAGAGTAATGGTTACAAACATAGTTAGTACAGTAAGAAAGTACCAGTAATAGTCACTCAAGATATAAAATAAAGGGATATCTAAACCCACAAGTCAATAAATGATAGAAATTTTGCTTGCGTGATTCATTTAGTTAATTTTTTTTTGTTTGATTTCTTTACTTTAAATATCTTGTATTGAAATAATCTTGGAGGATCATACAGTAAACTGATAAGTTTCTATCAAGGATAGCACTTCAACAATATTATAACAAAAAAAAAAACAAAAACGCTGGATAAATTCATTACAAAAATGTGATTTTTGCAAAAAGGGTTGAGTTAGCAAGCTTTGTTTAATTATAATGTAAAGTTGTGATAATTGCTTTAAATCTAAGAGTGATTATGCCGATAACTTCCGCCCAGAATCATTGTCAAAACGTCCGTCAACATCACCCTCAACAGTCCCGCAAATTAATGATTACTAAGGACTGCAGTCACCCGTACGATTTTGACTGTAAAGTACAAGATTTCAATTTGGAAATTTAGCAAAATTGAAAACAAAAAAAAGTTTTTTAACCAATGGAAAACACAATATTGATGTATTACTGAATCTGTCTCTTTTTTCCTGCATGTGACCCTGTGATTTTTGTCTTCAGATATAGCTAATTTGTATTTATTCATATGTGCCATATTCAAAATCACCGTGAAAAGATCTATTGCATTTTAGGATTACATACATGTACAGTACACGCTTAATCCGTACTCTGACGACTTTCTAGGAAATTTGCCACAAAACATAGTTATATTAGATCCCCTCACAGTACTTATAAACAAGGTATTGCACTCCGAGCGATAGGAATAATGATATTGTTTATAATAATGATAAAAATAATACTTGTTCTCTTTGTGTCAAGCCATTCTAAAATGTTTTAATTTCATTTTAGTCAAAGCAGAGATTGTTGATTTTGTGGCAAATGCAACAACTGTCTGTCAGAATGATCTTGTCACTTTCAACTGCTCAGCTGCTGGTAACCCTGCAGTAGATACATACCTGTTGTATGTGAATGGCGTGGTGATTGATAGCAACCGTTTTGGAAATTGGAGCAGATCAATGACAACTGGAGGAGTGCTTAATTTCACATGTGTGGTAAATAATACGTTGGGAACTGACACGAGGACAGTAGCTGTTACTGTTAATGGTAAATGCCGAGCTTGCATTGTAAGGACTTACTTTAGTAGCAATAATGAAAAATAACGACGACTCTTACGATGGTGATAATGACAAGGGTATATTTCTCATTGGAAGCAAATAGGGATTTAGCTGCAACTAGTAGAACAATGATTACAGGGATAAATTCTCAAATGTGGGATTCTTCTATTTTATTCGTCATTCAGAGAAATGTTTATTTTCAAATAAGTGGAGTTGTGGGAAAGGTAGAGAATTCAGAGATAAACGGGAAAGAGAGCCAGTACAAGAAATTAATACTGTTACTTATTATTTAGTGGGCTTAGTATAACAACTTGCCAGGTTTTGGAATCGACCATTTTCCTAAATACACTGTGACTTGATTTAAAGAAAATGAAATTTAATGGATTGCCTCACTCTGCACCTACTGTGCCGCAGTAGGTAGAGGACTAACTTGGAATGTTAATCTTCCTTGTACATTGGACGAAGATGGAAAGCTACATGTACCTTGCTTGAACACTATCACCAAAAATGTTTTTTTCTGGTGTGGCAAAGACATTAAATTAAAATTTACGTTGAAGAAATTTTAAACCTGGGAGCTATGAACTTCAACATTTTACTCGCTCACCTTAGGTTTTTTTCTGTTCAACAAAGGAAACCTTCATGTTAATTATAAACAAAAATAGCCTTTTAATAAAGATAAGGGACTTAAACCTCTTAAAGCTTCTTCTTTGGCTGCCTAAAAATAAGGTTACGTGGTTACATCCGATCATGATTATTTTCGTACATGTACGACGAAGTTTAAGCGAGTGCAACAAAAGTTTATAATGTTTACTTCAGTTGCTCTGATTTCAGAATTGATTGATCTTTAATAATGCACGGCTCATGCTAAAACATGCACAGCCTCTGTAGTCTGCTCAGACTTCGTTTCTGTACATGTACTTAGTTTGACATGCAGTAAAGACATTGTGTTTTTGTTTGTAAGTTTAGTAAATCAACATAAGATGATGGTGGTGATGATGCACATTCCAGATGACTCTTTAACTCCTTCCTTTAGCTAATTACCATAGCATGGACACAATCACGTAATGTTTTAGAGGGCATTGAAGTAGACCATTTTTGGCTATTCTTTCAGTGTCTTCATCCATTAAACCAATTTCCAATGAGGTGATCACCGAAGGAGTAAATTTGACTCTGTCATGTCATGCAACTGGTATCCCACTACCAACTGTGTTTTGGGTCAAGACTAGTAATGGACAGCATACAAATGGAACTGAGTTAGTTTTCAGAAATATTAGAAGGAGTGACGCTGGAGAATACAGATGTGAAGCGAGGAGTCCATGTGGCGATGCTTCAGAGTCTGCAACAATTGACGTACAGTGTAAGTCATCTGCCTCTATAAAAATGAGAGTAATGGTTACAAACATAGTTAGTACAGTAAGAAAGTACCAGTAATAGTCACTCAAGAGATAAAATAAAGGGATATCTAAACCCACAAGTCAATAAATGATAGAAATTTTGCTTGCGTGATTCATTTAGTTAATTTTTTTTTGTTTGATTTCTTTACTTTAAATATCTTGTATTGAAATAATCTTGGAGGATCATACAGTAAACTGATAAGTTTCTATCAAGGATAGCACTTCAACAATATTATAACAAAAAAAAAAAACAAAAACGCTGGATAAATTCATTACAAAAATGTGATTTTTGCAAAAAGGGTTGAGTTAGCAAGCCTTGTTTAATTATAATGTAAAGTTTTGGTGATTGCTTTAAATCTAAGAGTGACTATTCCGATGACTTTCGCTCAGAATCATTCTCAAACGTCCGTCAACATCACCCTTAACAGTCCCGATAATTAAGGATTAATAAAGACTACAGTCACCCTTACGATTTTAACTGTAAAGTACAAGATTTCAATTTGGAAATTTAGCAAAATTGAACAAAAAATAGTTTTTAACGAATGGAAAACACAATATTAATGTAGTACTGAATCTGTCTCTTTTTTCCTGCATGTGGCCCTGTGATTTTTGTCTTCAGATATAGCTAGTTTGTATTTATTCATATGTGCCATATTCAAAATCACCGTGAAAAGATCTATTGCATTTTAGAATTACATACATGTACAGTACACGCTTAATCCGTACTCTGACGACTTTCTAGGAAATTTGCCACAAAACATAGTTATATTAGATCCCCTCACAGTACTTATAAACAAGGTATTGCACTCCGAGCGATAGGAATAATGATATTGTTTATAATAATGATAAAAATAATACTTGTTCTCTTTGTGTCAAGCCATTCTAAAATGTTTTAATTTCATTTTAGTCAAAGCAGAGATTGTTGATTTTGTGGCAAATGCAACAACCGTCTGTCAGAATGATCTTATCACTTTCAACTGCTCAGCTGCTGGTAACCCTGCAGTAGATACATACCTGTTGTATGTGAATGGCGTGGTGATTGATAGCAACCGTTTTGGAAATTGGAGCAGATCAATGACAACTGGAGGAGTGCTTAATTTCACATGTGTGGTAAATAATACGTTGGGAACTGACACGAGGACAGTAGCTGTTACTGTTAATGGTAAATGCCGAGCTTGCATTGTAAGGACTTACTTTAGTAGCAATAATGAAAAATAACGACGACTCTTACGATGGTGATAATGACAAGGGTATATTTCTCATTGGAAGCAAATAGGGATTTAGCTGCAACTAGTAGAACAATGATTACAGGGATAAATTCTCAAATGTGGGATTCTTCTATTTTATTCGTCATTCAGAGAAATGTTTATTTTCAAATAAGTGGAGTTGTGGGAAAGGTAGAGAATTCAGAGATAAACGGGAAAGAGAGCCAGTACAAGAAATTAATACTGTTACTTATTATTTAGTGGGCTTAGTATAACAACTTGCCAGGTTTTGGAATCGACCATTTTCCTAAATACACTGTGACTTGATTTAAAGAAAATGAAATTTAATGGATTGCCTCACTCTGCACCTACTGTGCCGCAGTAGATAGAGGACTAACTTGGAATGTTAATTTTCCTTGTACATTGGACGAAGATGGAAAGCTACATGTACCTTGCTTGAACACTATCACCAAAAATGTTTTTTTCTGGTGTGGCAAAGACATTAAATTAAAATTTACGTTGAAGAAATTTTAAACCTGGGAGCTATGAACTTCAACATTTGACTCGCTCACCTTAGGTTTTTTTCTGTTCAACAAAGGAAACCTTCATGTTAATTATAAACAAAAATAGCCTTTTAATAAAGATAAGGGATTTAAACCTCCTGAAGCTTTTTCTTTGGCTGCCTAAAAATAAGGGTACGTGGTTACATCCGATCATGATTATTTTCGTACATGTACGACGAAGTTTAAGCGAGTGCAACAAAAGTTTATAATGTTTACTTCAGTTGCTCTGATTTCAGAATTGATTGATCTTTAATAATGCACGGCTCATGCTAAAACATGCACAGCCTCTGTAGTCTGCTCAGACTTCGTTTCTGTACATGTACTTAGTTTGACATGCAGTAAAGACATTGTGTTTTTGTTTGTAAGTTTAGTAAATCAACATAAGATGATGGTGGTGATGATGCACATTCCAGATGACTCTTTAACTCCTTCCTTTAGCTAATTACCATAGCATGGACACAATCACGTAATGTTTTAGAGGGCATTGAAGTAGACCATTTTTGGCTATTCTTTCAGTGTCTTCATCCATTAAACCAATTTCCAATGAGGTGATCACCGAAGGAGTAAATTTGACTCTGTCATGTCATGCAACTGGTATCCCACTACCAACTGTGTTTTGGGTCAAGACTAGTAATGGACAGCATACAAATGGAACTGAGTTAGTTTTCAGAAATATTAGAAGGAGTGACGCTGGAGAATACAGATGTGAAGCGAGGAGTCCATGTGGCGATGCTTCAGAGTCTGCAACAATTGACGTACAGTGTAAGTCATCTGCCTCTATAAAAATGAGACTAATGGTTACAAACATAGTACAGTAAGGAAGTACCAGTAATAGTCACTCATGATAGAAAATAAAAGGATATCGAAAACCACAAGTCAATAAATAATAAATAATTTTTTTTTTGATTTCTTTACTTTAAATATCTTGTATTGCAATAATCTTGGAGGATGATACAGTAAACTGATAAGTTTCTACAAGTGATAGCACTTAAAACAATATTATGACAGAAAAAAAAAACAATACAAAAACGTTAAATAAATGCTTTACAAAAATGTGATTTTTGCAAAAAGGGTTGAGTTAGCAAGCTTTGTTTAATTATAATGTAAAGTTGTGGTAATTGCTTTAAATCTAAGAGTGACTCTGCCGATGACTTTCGCTCAGAATCATTGTCAAAACGTCGGTCAAGATCACCCTTAACAGTCCCGCTAATTAAGGATTACTAAGGACTATAGTCCTCTTTACGATTGTGACTGTAAAGTACACGGTTTCAATTTGGAAATTTAGCAAACTTGAAGAAAAAATAGTTTTTAACGAATGGAAAACAAAATATTGATGTAGTAGTGAATCTGTCTCTTTTTTCCTGCATGTGGCTCTGTGATTTTTGTCTTCAGATATAGCTGTCTTGACACATTAAGTGAGAAGTCGCTGCAATATGTGAGACAGATTGGTCGGTGACTCCATGAGTAGTACAAAGAGATATGCTCTTTCGGAGCACATACAAAGTGATTTAATTTCGGGTGAGGGGGATTTGTGAACTGCTGTAATGTTTCTTTATTTCTGTTCATTATTGGCATTTCAGCCAATGGTTTACTGAGGAATCATGTAAAGAGGCGTTAATTTGTATTTATTTATATGTGCCATATTCAGAATCACCATAAAAAGATCTATTGCATCTTACGAATCTTACATCTTACATGTACAGTACATGCTTAATCCGTACTGTGGCGACTTTCTAGGAAATTTGTCACAAAACAAAATTATGTTAGATATCCTCACAGTACTTATAAACAAGGTATTGCACTCCGAGCGATAAGAATAATGATGTTGCTTTAATAATAATGATAAAAATAACACTTGCACTTTTTTTGTTAAAATGTTTTAATTTCATTTTAGTCAAAGCAGAGATTGTTGATTTTGTGGCAAATGCAACAACCGTCTGTCAGAATGATCTTATCACTTTCAACTGCTCAGCTGCTGGTAACCCTGCAGTAGATACATACCTGTTGTATGGGAATGGCGTGGTGATTGATAGCAACCGTTTTGGAAATTGGATCAGATCAATGACAACAGGAGGAGTGCTTAATTTCACATGTGTGGCAAATAACACGTTGGGAACTGACAGGCGGACAGTAGCTGTTACTGTTAATGGTAAATGCCAAGCTTGCATTGAAAAGATTTAATTGCCATGGTGAAAATTAACGAGGACTGTTACAATGGTGATAATGATATTTTTGGTCCAAAATGGTTTTAGTTGCATCTAGTATAACGATGATACCGATAACGTTTTAAATTGAGGAGGCTTCTTTTTTATTCTTTATTCAGAGAAATGTTTATTTTCAAATAAGTGGAGTTGTGGGAAATGTACACAATTTAGAGATGAACTGGAAGGACAGCCGGTGCAAGAAATGAATCACCCGCTTTTACTAATTACTTAGTAGGTTCATTATAACAAATTTCCAGGTTTTGAAATCATTGTGACTTGCTTTAAAGAAAATAACATTTAAGGGATTGCCGGCACCTACTGTACCATAGTAAGAAGAGGACGAACTTCATCCTACATTGGACTAACTTGGAACATTTCGTGGCCTTTTCGGTACATTTTTACGAAAACGTTATTATCTGCAGTCGCGAAGAGATTAACTTTAAATTTACGTTGAACAAATTCTTAACCCCGGAGCAAAGAATTTCAACATTTGAATTACGCTCACCATAGGTTGTTTCCGTTAAGTAAAGGAAATCTTGTGTGGGCCCATTTCCATTAGTACGGCTAGCGCTCACATGGTTCACATTACACTCTAATCAGTAACGTCTGTTCAAATATAAGTGCTACGCGGCAAACGTTTGCAAAAACGTAATCCTTCCTTGCAGTTGTACATGTTTATTGCCGTGACTTTAACATTTTCAGTTCCCACGGCCTGCTCCCGTCTGACTTTGTAGCTCAGTCGGTAGAGCAGCGGTGATCTAACCCGAAGGTCGTGCGTGCAGTTCCTATCCTGGTCAGAGTTTTTCTGTGTCCTTGTGTGGACCATGGTTCATATGGAGTAGAAACCTTGCACTTCATATTACACTCTAATCAGTTAAGTTTAACAAATTAACAAGTTCTTTAAAACTGTAGTTAATTACCATAACATAGACACAATCATGTAATGTTTGAGAGGTTATTTAAAATGGATGATTTTTGGCTGTTCTTTCAGTGTCTTCATTTATTATATCAATTCCCAATGAGGTGATCGCCGAAGGAGGAAATTTGACTTTGTCATGTCATGCAACTGGTGTCCCACTACCAACTGTGTTTTGGGTCAAGACTAGTAATGGACTGCGTACAAAGGGAACTGAGCTAGTTTTCAGAAATATTAGCAGGAGTGAAGCTGGAGAATACAGATGTGAAGCATGGAATCCATGTGGTAGTGCTTTAGAGTCTGCAACAATTGATGTGCAGTGTAAGTTATCAACATAAATAGTACATGAAGAAAGTATTTGTAATGGTTATAGGAGAAAATTGATTTAAGGAAAGTTTAAATCTTAAGGAAATTTTGCCTGTGTGATTCATTTACTTAAACTTTTGTTTTATTTCTTTTAACATGTTGTGACCTTCGTTCACCTTGTCATTCTTAAGTGTCCCTTTTTACGGGCGAGTGTAGTCCTTTTA